>JAJEJO010003627.1:452743-495339 GCA_020662805.1 Glaucomys volans
CATTTCTCTTATAACTAGGGATGTTGAACATTTTTTCATATATCTGTTGATTGCTTGTAGATCTTCCTCTGTAAAGTGTTGTTCATTTCCTTGGCCCATTTATTGATTGGGTTGTTAGTATTCTTGGTGTAAAGATTTTTGAGTATTTTGTAGATTCTGGAGATTAGTGCCCTATCTGAAGTGTG
This sequence comes from Glaucomys volans, assembly GCA_020662805.1. Lineage (NCBI taxonomy): Eukaryota > Metazoa > Chordata > Mammalia > Rodentia > Sciuridae > Glaucomys > Glaucomys volans. The sequence goes on from JAJEJO010003627.1 coordinate 452,929, forward strand.
TGTGGCAAAGATTTTCTCCCACTCTGAAGGCTCTCTCCTCACATTGCTGATTGTTTCCTTTGCTGAGAAAAAGCTTTGTAGTTTGACTCTATCCCAATCATTGATTCCTGCTTTTATTTCTTGCGCTTTGGGAGTCATGTTAAGGAAATCTGGTCCTAGGCCAACATGATTAAGATTTGGACCTATTTTCTCTTCTATTAGGTGCAGGCTAGGTGCAGGGTCTCTGGTCTAATTCCTAGGTCCTTGATCCATTTTGAGTTGAGTTTTGTACAGGGTGAGAGATATGGGTTCAGTTTCATTTTGCTGCATATGGATTTCCAGTTTTCCCAGCACCATTTGTTGAAGAGGCTGTCTTTTCTCCAGTGCATGTTTTTGCCTCCTTTGTCAAGTATGAGATACCTGTATTTATGTGGGTTTGTCTCTGTGTCCTCTATTCTGTACCATTGATCTACCTGTCTATTTTGGTACCAATACCATGCTGTTTTTGTTACTATTGCTCTGTAGTATAGTTGAAGGTCTGGTATTGTGAAACCCCCTGCTTCGCTCTTCTTGCTAAGGATTGCTTTAGCAATTCTGGGTCTCTTATTCCTCCAAATGAATTTCATGATTGCTTGCTCTATTTCTATGAGGTCTGTCATTGGAATTTTAATTGGAATTGCATTGAATTTGGATAGTGCTTTTGGTAGTAGGGCCATTTTGGCAATATTAATTCTGCCTATCCAAGAACAAGAGAGATCTTTCTATCTTCTCAGATTTTCTTTAAATTCTTTCTTTAGTGTTCTGTAGTTCTCATTGTAGAGGTCTTTCACCTCTTTTGTGAGATTGATTCCCAAGTAGTTTTTTTTGAGGCTATTGTGAATGGTATAGCCTAATTTCTTTCTCAGAGGATGCATTACTTATGAATAAAAATGCATTCGATTTATGAGCATTAATTTTATATCCTGCTACTTTACTGAATTCATTTATGAGCTCCATAAGTTTTCTGGTGGAATTTTTAGGGTCTTCTAAATAGAGAATCATGTCATCAGCAAATAGGGATAGTTTGAGCTCTTCAGTTCCTATTCACATCCCTCTAATTTCTTTGGTCTGTCTAATTGGTCTGGCTAGAGTTTCAAGGATGATGTTGAATAGAAGTGGAGAAAGAGGGCATCCTTGCCTTGTTTCAGTTCTCAGGGAGAATGCTTTCAATTTTTCTCCATTTAAAATGATGTTAGCTGTGGGCTTAGCATAGATAGCCTTTACAATGTTAAGGAATATTCCTACTATCCCTATTTTTCTAGTGTTTTGAGCATGAAGGGGTGCTGTATTTTATCAAATGCTTCTTTTGCATCTATTGAGATAATCATGTGGTTCTTGACCCTAAGTCTGTTGATGTGGTGAATAACATGTATTGATTTCTGGATGTTGAACCAACCTTGCATCCCTGGGATGAAACCCACTTGATCATGGTGCACTATCTTTTTAATATGCTTTTGTATGCAATTTGCTAAAATTTTGGTAAGCATTTTTGCATCTATATTCATTAGGGATATTGGTCTGAAATTTTGTTTCCTCCATGTGTCCTTCTCTGGTTTTGGTATCAGGGTGATATTAGTTTCATAGAATGAGTTTGGAAGGGTTCCCTCCTCCTCTATTTCATGAAATACTTTGAGGAGTATTGGAATGAGCTCTTCTTTGGAGGTCTTGTAGAACTCGGCTATGAATCCGTCTGGTCCTGGACTTTTCTTTGTTGGTAGGCTTTTGATAACTTCTTCTGTTTCCTTGCTTGAAATTGATCTATTTAAGTTGTGTATGTCCTCCAGATTCAGTTTGGGTGGCTCATATGCCTCTAGGAACCTGTTGATGTCTTCCAGGTTTTCTATTTTGTTGGAGTATAAATTTTCAAAATAGGTTCTAATAGGTTTTGTATTTCATTAAAGTCTGTCATGATATTTCCTTTTTCATCCCAAATTTTAGTAATTTGAATTTTCTCTCTCCTTCTCTTCATTAGTGTGGCTAAGGTTTTATCAATTTTGTTCATTTTTTCAAAGAACCAACTTTTTGTTTTGTCAATTTTTTGAATTGTTTCTTTCATTTCAATTTCATTGATTTCTGCTCTGATTTTAATTATTTCCTGTCTTCTACTACTTTTGGTGATGTACTGTTCTTCTTTTTCTAGGGCTTTAAGTTGTAATGTGAGGTGATTTATTTGTTTACTTTTATTCTTTTATTGAATGTGCTCCATGCAATGAATTTTCCTCTTAGCACTGCTTTCATAGTATCCCAGAGATTTTGATATGTTGTATCATAGTTATCATTGATCTCTAAGAATTTTTTTATTTCCCCCCTGTTGTCTTCTGTTATCCATGCATCATTCAACAGCATATTATTTAATCTCCAGGTGTTAGAGTAGATTCTGTTTTTTATTTTATCATTTCTAATTTCATTCCATTATGGTCTGATAGAATACAAGGTAGTATCTCTGTCTTTTTGTACTTGCTGAGAGTAGCTTTGTTGCATAATTTATGGTCTATTTTAGAAAAGGATCCGTGTGCTGCTGAAAAGTAAGTGTATTCGCTTTTTGATGGAAGAAATATTCTATATATGTCTGTTAAGTCTAAATTAGCAATTGTTATTGAATTCTATAGTTTCTTTGTTCAGTTTTTGCTTGGAAGATCTGTCCAATGGAGAGAGGGGTGTGTTAAAGTCACCCAGTATTTTTGTGTTGTGGTCTACTTGGTTCCTGGAGTTGAGAAGGATTTGATTGACATACATGGATGCGCCATTGTTTGGGGCATAATACTTATGATTGTTATGTCTTGCTGATTTATGCTTCCCTTAAGGAGAATGAAATGTCCTTCACTATCCCATCTAACTAATTTTGGCTTGAAGTTCACTTTATCTGATATGAGGATGGAAACCCCTGCTTTTTTACTGAGTCCATGTGCATGGTATGTTTTTCCCCAACCTTTTACCTTTAGTCTGTGCATATCTTTGTCTATGAGATGCATCTCTTGGCGGTAGCATATTGTTGGGTCTTTCTTTTTAATCCAATCTGCCAGTCTATGTCTTTTGATTGATGAGTTCAGGCCATTAACATTCAAGGTTATTATTGAGATATGATTTGTATGCCCAATCATTATGGCTTATTTTTGGTTTTTAACTTGACTTGGTTTCTCCTTTATTTGGCTATTCCTTTTGGGTAGTTCCTCCCTATGCTGGTTTACATTGTTGATCTTCATTTCTTCCTCATGGAATATTTTGCTGAGAATGTTCTGTAGTGCTGGCTTTCTATTTGTAAATTCTTTTAGCTTTTGTTTATCATGGAAGGATTTTATTTCATCCTCAAATCTGAAGGTGAGTTTTGCTAGGTATAAGATTTTTGGTTGGCATTCATTTTCTTTCAGGGTTTGGAATACATTATTCCAGGCCCTTCTTGCTTTTAGGGTCTGTGTTGAGAAATCTGTTGATAACCATATTGGTTTCCCTCTGAATGTAACCTGATTTTTTCTCTCACAGCCTTTAAAATTCTCTTTATTTTGTATGTTAGGCACTTTCATTATAATATGCCTTGGTGTTGACCTGTTGTAGTTTTGTACATTTGGTGTCCTGTAAGCCCATTTCATTCTTCAGATGTGGGAAATTTTCTGACATTTTTTCATTGAATAGATTATTCATTCCTTTGGTTTGTATCTCTGTGCCTTCCTGAATCCCAATAATTCTTAAATTTGGTCTTTTCATGATATCCCATAATTCTTGTAGGCTTTGTTCATGAATTCTTACCATCTTCTCTGTTTGGTCAACTTTGTTTTCAAGATTAAATATTTTGTCTTCAGTGTCTGATGTTCTGTCCTCCAGGTGATCTAGCCTGCTGCTTATGCTGTCTATGGAGTTTTTAATTTGGTTTATTGTTTCCTTCTTTTCAAGGATTTCTGTTTGGTTTGTTTTCAACATCTCTATCTCTTTATTGAAATGATCTTCTGCTTTCTGCATCTGTTCTTTAAACTGTTGATTGGTGTGATCATTCATTTCCTGCATTTTCTCTCTCATCTCATCATTTGCTTCTCTGATCATTTTAATTATGTGCATTCTGAACTCCCTTTCTGACATTTCTTCTACCATGTTATCACTGGATTCTATTGATGCAGTTTCTAGGTTTGTTTGAGACACTTTCTTCCCCTGTCCTCTCATGTTGTTCATGTATCTTCCCTTCTATCCATGAGAGGTATAGCAGCTTCGCCCCTAAAACAAGTGGCATCCCTGCAGGTTTCAGATTTCTCAGCTCCTAGTCTTCAGTAGCACTAGACGGCAGCAGGGGCCAGGCTGGAGAAGACTTGGCCTCTGGTCTCGGCCTCCCAGTGTGGGAGCCTCAAGGGTGCGCTCTGTGCTCGCTTCCCCCACGCTGAAGGCTCCCGCTTCTACACTGTGCCTGTTGCACCCTCAGAGGTCTCACGGGAGCTCTCTGGCCCCAAGTGGGGAACTGTCTCCCATCTGCGCTGGGCTGAGCCTGATGTTTGCCTCTGTGTCCACCTCCCCGGGCCTGGAATTCTCCTGGGACTTGGCAGAGCTGAACGCAAGGCTCTTGGCTGGGCCCCCAGGAGAGGATGACCCAAATGTCCTCTCCTCAGTGCCCACTTCCCACGCTGAAGACTCTCACCTCCAGGCTGTGCAGGCAGCCCCTTGGAGGACCCACGGGAGCGCTCTGGGTTGACATCCAGAGTGGGAACTCTCAACCGTCTGTGCACTGGGCTGCGTCTCTAGCTGTAGTTTTAATTTAAATGTGTGGTAAATAAAACATGGAAGAAAAAAATCTCTATGTGGTCTAAACATCCTCCTGGCAAAACGTTTCTTTTAAATGTATTACATTGACTGAGTACTAACTCAGTATGCTAGGTACTGCAGCAAATGCCTTAAATATGTTGTTATTTAATATTAATAATAGCTTTAAGAGATAAATACTATCGTTATATCTTTTTTCAAGCATGGAACCCGAAATTAAGTGACATGGTCAAGAACATGTCACATAGGCAGTCACTGGTGGAGCCAGGACACATGACAAGCAGATCAACAGCAGAGCCCACATGCTAAACCAGTGAAAGATTTTGCCTTCTTGAAACATGACGGTCTTGGTTACCCAGGGTCCCTGTATTTCGTATTCCCTTCAGCTTGAGTCCAAATATCAGTCTGCCATTTGTGTCTATGCATTTTAATTCTTGCAAAAGGACTAAAAAGTGGTTATACTTCCCATATGTTTTTAGAGACAAACTGAGGCTTAGAGAAGTTAAGTAACTTACTTGTCTTAAAAAACAAAACAAAACGAGACATTAAGTGGCAAGCATGGATTGTTTTAACTCCAAAGCCTGTGGTCTTTCCAATATGCTTGCACTGTTACTTATTCCATTCTTATATAATCTTTCCAATGATGATGTTGCATGATAGTCTTATTATCTACATTGTTATAAACAATGAAATGGTCAAGTGACATACCCGAATTCATTTACCTATTGAATTTCAGAATAAGGTTCTAGATCTTGACTCTAAAGTTCATCCCATCCTGTAACCCATTGTCACTGCATCATTTTTGTGATCAGGCTGATCATTGTTTTTAAACTTGAGACACATTGAAAGCTTATTGATCTTAACCTTCGCTGTATGATCCCGTTTGCAGGTGGATGAATTTCAAATGCAAACTTGACCATTTTATGGAAATCATTTGTTTTCCTAATCCCAATGCACATGCTATTTGGAAAAGAAAAGATAATAATAGTCAAAGAAGATTCTTTCATTATATTATATTTGGAATTTTTTTTTAAATGACTATGCTGTTTGATTTTTTATAATGAGTCAAGAATTCCTTTCAATGATTTTAGTAATTAAAATAAAATGTATATTTTGTTAATTTATATACTTTATTTTTACCAATAAATTATTTAAAGAGTCTTTGGAATGCTATTGCATATATGTTAATAGATGATTTCAGAATCTATCTTCTTTAAAAAATGGAATTTATGATGAAAGCTATTCTTGATTTAGATATTGTACTATATGTGGTACTAACATCAAACAGATGGTATACTTAAATTAGGATCTTTTGAGGAGGACTTATTTGCAAACAGCTAATTGCAAAGGCATTGGAAAGGGTGGGGGGAATCCACAAGTGCTAGAATATAATCCTGAAGCTGTTACTACTGCTAGACCTGAACAGATAAGGGGAAGTAGAGGTTGTTGGAATCAAGAAGGATTAAACATTGTGTACTAAAAGTCACTTTGAGTAAGCAGTGACCTCCTGTCACTGGACATACTAGCCAAAGGCAACCACAGAAGCTGAGAACAAGGGGGAATTAATGACCCTATTGTTCTCTCCCTCTGCCTCTTAAATTTCAAGGCCTCACACTGGCCTAATCCAACTGGAAATCAAAGGGTATGGGGACTCACGGATATTATCCATTTACATCACCCAGGGCAGGAAGCAAAGTGGAAAAGGGCAGAGAGCATGTCTGGAGGACCAGGTGGAATCATCTAATGCAGAAATTGCTCATGTTAAATAATTTTGTTCTTATGCATTTTTTAAATTTGTGAAATCAACTGTGATATATACATGTGCTGCCACAGTATTTTAAATTTTTAGAAGTGCAATAATTGTGATTAACAGTGGGTAGCAATAGCCATACAAACATATCTTCCAAAAAGAAAACCAAAGCAATTTCTTCAAAACTTGGAGGATTATGAGGTTGCCTATATTTAAATCATTGATTGAATGTGTGATCTTGAACAAACCTGTTAACCTCTCAATAGTTCAGTTTCAATTCTGTAAGATGTAATATATTCCCTCCTTCTCTCATGGAGTGTGACAATATTCTCCTTGTTACAGTCAATGAGGCAGTATTTGGAAAACAAAAAATAATATTTTCAGGAAGAAAGTGTCACATTGAATTTGATCATTTAGCAAACATGATTTTAAGTTAGTTTTGTGTTTTAATGGAAACATTTATTAAGAAAGTATGACTATACAGTAGTTAGATGAATATGAATATTCACTTTAACTTAGTAGGATGTCCCAATTTCTGTTTGTAAGCACAAACAATGGCCTGTTATATGAATAACTGATCATTGCATACAATACATACCTCATCGTTGCCTTAGATAGGCTTTGTAGAAGACATAAATGTGACAGATATGCTTTGCTACTCTAAAACTTTCTATCCTATATCAGTAATTGTGTTAATTCAGATAAGAATATTCAAATACTTCAAAAACATAAAAGGAGTTATATAATTCTTACATGTGAATTTAAATGTTAGTCACTTTCCTATTTTCACACACTTTCTGGCTTTTTGCATAACCATGAATCTATCTATCAGCTGAAAATCAAGGACTTCCAGGTTAATATACAATGAAAGCATCTGTACTTATGTCATTGTTTCCCGAAGCTTGATATGATGGTAATTTTTTAACAGTTATAGTACAATCTCCTTCATTCAACATCTCATTAATCATCTATCATTAGCTGCACAATCACCCAGAATTTGAATACTACCTAAGTTGCCATGTCTTTTAATTACTAACATTTAATTCATTGCAAAATTAATTATTCAATATCCCTTGTCTCCGGGCTACCATTTTCAATCTACATTTCCCAGTATTATTAGAGTAACCTTCTTAAGCACAAATGTGATCATTACTTTTCTACTTAAAATCTTTTAGTGACTTCATAACAGTTTAGTAACCATTAAAGAATGGCCATTATTTGAGTTTTTGAGTCACTTCTTTCTTTACCACTATCCCCACCCTATCTCAGTCCCCAACAAAATACAGACACCACTCATCCTCAAGCCTTTTCCTTACGATCTGTTTTTTTCAAGTATCTGCACCATTTGGTCATGCTGTGTCCCTCCCAGAAAAGTCTTCTGCCATTGCATTATCACCACTTCCATGTGGCAGATACAAATCACCTATCAATCAAACAGGACCAGTATTACCACCTCCTTGCCTGCTCCTAAGCCCTTTTCCCCTAGAACAGATCACTTCCTTCTTTTATAATGTTGTCACTGCACCTTGAACTTTTTAAAATTGGGCTGTTTTCCCTCCCTGGAACGTTAAAATCCTTAGGATGAGCCATTCTGATTCAGTATTCCTAGTGTTTAGTAAAGAAAAAAGCTTGAAAGTACATATTAAATGTCAGAATTACTGATAGAATGAAATTCTGTAAGGATAATTTTCTATTATTTCCCGTCTTTCTCAGTATGCTTGAATTGTCCTTGATAAATAATAATTGTTTCTCATACAGTAAGAGAAGTGTATTAAAACGTGTAAAAGAAAAGAAATGGTTGATTAGCTAATAGTTACAGAGGCATACTTCTCATCCCATGTATTGCTGTCTGACACAGAAAAAGTATGGAGCATAAGGGCACATTTGTTGTTTTCTTTGTTTTAATCAGACTGAGATCAAAGTTTTGTTAATAATTTTATCATGTAACTCTGCCTTCATACTAACTTTTCTGCCTCAAAGGACTTAGATATTTGGGGAATAATATGTCTCTTATTGTTTGCCAAGATGAATCAGTTCTCTACTGCATTCTACACAAGAAAGAATAATTAAAACACACAACTTCTATTATCAATATAAAATTTACATTCAAAAAATCAAGCTGTGAGTTAGTCTTTTAGGTTTAGAGGCATTAAAAATTGGGATTGCAGCTATGAGCACTTAAAAGAAGTAACTTTTATCAACTCTGATCAATTTTTTTTCCTACTTAGAAATATTTTTTAACATCAAAATTTCTCTACCTCCACTTCTGCTGAGCTGATGTAATTTGATGAATTAAAGAGAATTAAATGAACATTATGTTAATTAACCTAATGTTCTTTGTGGGTCTGTTTTCAACCATACATTCTGTTAAAACTAAAACTTGAAATCTATATATTTTTTGTAATTTTTTCCTCCAAAAGAAACCATACAGATGATGGTAAGAACATTTCACGCCAGAGGAAGAATTTTATAACGGGAATTCAGCAATCACTTTCAATATTTGCTGTAGGGGAGATGGCAGTTCTTCAAGTTTAGGTGTTTGTACATGTATGAAAAAATGAATAAATGTGAAGAGAACTCCCTAGAATACAAAAGTTTGAAGAAGGTTCTATTTGAAGCCCAAATATTGAGGACTTCTAACATAAATGGTGTGTTGTTTTAAATTATTACAGGGCCTGTGATAGAGAGCAATAACCTGACTGATAAACACCATCACAGTCAGTTCAGAGCATGTGGTATGAGTCCTGAAGAGGTACGTAAAAGCAGGCATCGACACGGGAAGAAGACCCTAGTGGAAACAGAGAGCACTTCTCCAAGCCATGGTAGTAGGTGCTTAGAGGAATCTGAGCTATTACACTGATTGGCATGTTTACTTCTGGACAAAAACAAAGGCACAGTCAGGTGAATCACCCATTGGATTTTTGGTCCATTCAGGAATATAGTCAAACCTCCTTACACTTTCTGTCCTATCGTATCATGTTTTTACTTGCAAGGTGTTCCCTGAGCAAACCTCCTGTAGCTGAGGAGAGAAACACAATGAGCCCATCACATATGAAAGTAAATGCATCCACACCTGTGCCAGCAATTGTTTGGAATTCCAGTGGAAGCATGAGTGTGAGGGGAGAGGCATCCTGGGCTGAAGACAAGTTTGTAGTAAAAGCTGCACTGCTGGCCCTCATATTCAAATCTTTTCTTCTGCGTCAATCATGATTTAACATGTCCTGTTAATTCTTTTATATCTTATAAAAGATATACCCAATTACATGGTGACTTAAAGGGAAATGCAAGTATTTAAGTCAAAATAGGAAAAATCATGTTGAATAAATTTATGCAAATAATTTTGGTTTTTGCTAGGTGCAAATTTTATTTAATCTCTCTGTACTTTGGTTTCTCTGTAAATGGGGTTATTGTTAGGAGAATACAAGTAAAAAATATCTACAGATTTAAAACAGTACCTGGCACAGTAAGCCCAGTGACTAAATTTTGATCATTGCCATATATTTAATATTTTATTAAAAATCTTATATAGGAATTCTCTTCCAAATAAGAATAAAGGCACATTTCTTTCTTGTGCTTCTTACAAAATATTTAAAATGATGTGTAGAAGCAGTCTTATGATGTACTTCTTTAACTCTGAAAATGGAAACAGAAAGTAATCCAGTGGAGGTTAGCTACATACTATTAATTCCATCACCCATAAGCTTATCAAGTATAGAAAAATTATAGTAATATATTTCTGAAGTTCAACTGGCTTCAAATGAGTTCCATCGTAATTCTGCTTCTATTGTTAAAGTGAGAAATGTTTGAACTGCTAAAGTTTATAATTTTGAAAGTTTCTATTTTGCCTTCAGTTGCACTATATTTTTATCTTTTAAAAGTGACAATACATCATCCTGTTCCCTTATTTAACCCTTTTCCCATTATTTTTAAATCTGACTTTCAGCTCCCATGGTATTTCAAACTTCAAAACACACAAGGACACCCCTTCACTCCTTAGATGAGTCCTATTCCTAGGAGGGAATTGTGAAGAGTATAAAGACAGTGCATCAGTGGACCCACAAGAATGTGCCCCCTGACAGGCATAAGTGATACCCTCACTACAAAGGAATCTCATGATTATCTGGTTATTCATTGTTCATACTCATTTAACAAACATTTATCAAAATTTTTCCTCTGTGTTAGGTACTATGTTGAATATTTGACATAAATTATTTCATGTGATCCTCAAAATAGCATCACCTATTTATCTATCTACCTACCTATTATTAGTAGTAACATAATTATCAATTTCAAATAAAAATAAAGAAACAGAGATTCAGAGATTTTTGACTACTGTTCCAAGATAGTAAGTGTTAAACACATATTGCTGGCTTTTCCATAAGTAATGGAAATATAATAATAGCCAGAAAATATTCATTTAAGAGTAGGGGTGGCCATCATTCACAGTCATATTCATTCACATATGCACTAATTCATCTATCCTTTCTGCAAAAGTTAACTGTATGTCCAGCCCTACATTAGGTATTAAAGGAAAGTCTGCTTTCAGGGAAAAGGAAAGTACTTCTTATCTGTGCTGATTTATTTCATAGGTTCATTTGCCTAGTTTGAGAGTGAAAATCCCCACTCTGCTGACAAAATTGTGGTCCAGAGGCCTAAATGAAACTGTTCTAGCATTCTGGCTCAAGTATAATATCCTCTAGCATTTGAAACTGATGGCCAGTGTTTAGTCATTCTTTTTGAATATGTGCTCCTTGAATGATGGCAAACCTTTTACTAATGCCCAGAGTTCTAGAAAAATATATTTTGATAACTTTTGTTAATGCTATTGTTTTTAAGAAGAGCAGATACTGAGGAGCCCTTACTCTATCACTCTAGAATTCCAACCCTCCTGTGGTGTTAAATTGTCTTCTAATATTGTGTTCTTGTCTCATTTTATGTGTTCAAGCTCCATTATTATCTTACAATTTCAGGAACTGGGGCTGGTTTTGATTTGCTTCATAAAAGTTCAATATCTCCATTACTGTGATGTTGCTACCTTATATAATCCATCTTCCTGGAATCATGTTCCTGAATCCCAATACTGATCCCTACTCTCTACGTAATGGCTATTTAAGGAATGTGATCTTTTTGCTGCTCTCATGAATTTATTTGGTGTAGAACTTAAGAAAGCAGTTCAATAACTCCTTAAAAGGATTTTAGTCTTAGTGTTCATCTTGGTGTATGGCATAACTTATGTAGGAGAAAGACTGGTGCCTCTCTGACCTTTGCTCTGAGTCTCTTTTGTCAGTGCTCTGCAGATGTCACCCAACTCACCAAAAGCCCAGGATCACTGAGGCAGCCTCGTTCATCAGCTATGACAAGGCTAGAGGGCAGGCAGACCCCATCTCGTGATCTGCTTACTTGCTTACAGAGTTTGGGCACTGAAATTTTTATCCTGTTTCCTCAATGCAAATCCCACTCCTAATAGACCACATTATTTCTGATGTGAGCCCTATGTTGTTTGCTTATATAGTGATTACAAATCTGTAAGTGGTCATTGTTTAGATCAAGGCCTACACAGAGACTTTACTCTGCTCAGGCTGAGTGCATTACACAGCATTATGTGCAATCAGAGCCTTGGTGTTGCTGGGAGGGCTCATACAAACTCACCTCTCCTACAGTTTCCCTATCTCCTACTCTTCTGAACCCTCTTTCCATTTTCTGTCTTCCTTCATGCCCTTTGTCACTTCCATATCTAGTTTAAGCATAACTTTATCTATTCTCCCTGGTTAGTATTCAGCTTTCCCTCTTTATTTTCATAATCAGGAATCACTTTAAAATTTATTTTTACCTCCTTATTCATAAAACAATACCCAATACAGTAATACTACTTTAAAAGTAACAGTTTTGGGCTAGGAATATAGCTCAGTTGGTAGAGTTCTTGCCTCACAAGCATAAGGTCCTGGGTTCAATCCCCAGCACTGCAAAATGATAATAATAATAATAACAACAACAACAAAAACTGTTTTGAGTATTATTTTACTTCTATTCACTCCAAATCCTCGGTACTAAGTAGTCTAGCCCAAGTTGCTCCTCTGTAATCTCCAAAGTGTGTATGTGCATTGGCAGTGGGGAGAGATGGGAGCAGGGACTTGGCCTAGAGCTTTCTGAAGACCTCCAGTGAGTTGAGACTTGAATGGGACTATTTACTGGCAGGTGGATATACCATATAAATTCCTATTACAGCTGTTGTAGTCTTTATGTGCTCATTTTGCCTTCTGGCTTGATTTTCTTTTTAACACAGAGAGCTTATGGCCTTCGAAAATCATCCCTACTCATTCTAAACCAAAAAGTTGTTTTCTCTTAGTGTCCCCAAAATGTTCAACTCCTGTATGTTCCATTTCGTATGACCATCACGTTTGTGTATGCCTTTACTCCTGATTTTATTAGATCTCTAGAAAACTTGCCTGTTTTCATGCTACATGTACCCAAGTACACATACAAATTCACAAACTTGTGCTCATACATCCATTAATGAATTTTTTCCTTCTGTCCAGAATACTTCATCACATTCTAAAATCTTACAGTAAGTAAAATCAGAAGGAATGAACGAAGTCCAAACTTACAAACATATCATAATAAAACCATGCATGCTCATAAAAAATTCTGCCAGAAAAAGTTCAATTAGCCTTTTGATGGTAAAATTCATTCTAAATAAAACCTTACCTGCATGCTGTGCCTTCTCTACATAAGAATTGAAGAGAACTATGCAGATCCTGCACCTGTTGAGCTATACAGAAAACCTACAGGAAACCAAGAGTGCAAGTGCATGTGATTAAATACAAAAGAGTAGAATAAAACCTTAGGTGACTATGGTTTCTGCTGTTATTGTAACTCTCCATGCTCTTGTACATCATATATCATTAGTGGACAAAAATCACATAATAACAAATTATTAGCCTTATGCTTTAAGTTCTTAGACAATGCACATTATGTGAACATCTATGGCTATTCTGAGCAAAGAAAATGATTAAGTCAAACGAAAAGGTTATCACATTGTGTTTATGAATTTTGATAACTAGTGGCCTTGTGTTATGCATGTCTATGACTCTGGAGAGCAGATTTAGGTTCAGACTTGTGGCAGCTCCTGCAGGGGCTAATCAGGAGAGCTGCTGTGACTAAAACTGAAGTGGAAGTTGCAGCTGCCTGGGAGATGACTTTCATTAAAGCTGCCTGCCAGTGGCAATACAGAATCCAGACTGGATTTGAGAAACAAAATGTGACACTTGCAAGGTACTTGGACACAGTATTCAGTATTTCCTAATGGTGGCATTGGGTCTTTTTACCATGAAATAAAATCTTCAAACCAGCATTGACATTAAATTCATCTTATGACAAGTTTGACTATATGTGAACATTTCCATATTTCTTTGTATCTAATATGAGTTACACAACTGAATTTAGACATGTGTTTAGTATATAAAATTAATTACATCTGTGGACAAAGGCCAGAGGGTAATCTGAATTATGTTAAAGTAATAAAGTCATGTGTAACTTCTTTCTCTTCTCTTTTATAATCATTATGTTATTTTATTATAAAAAATAGATGTGAAGACACTGATAAGTTAAATTCTGGTTGATTTACAGGCAAAGGTTAATCTTGAGTTAACACTATACATGTAAAACTCTGCTTTTATCCTTGATTTATAAACTAGCTCTATTTATGTAATTCCTTCTAGTATATTTAGGAAAACATAACATGACTCAAAACCTCTAATAGACATCAGTCAAAATGTCTATGATTATTAAGATCCAGGTTTATTAAATAGCATTTCCTTAGTTATGTTAGTGTCAGTCTACAGATTACAAGTGATAAACTGTAAAGTGATCATCTCTATAAAAGGAATTAATCCTTTATTAAAGTCAATTCAGTGCTTAGAAATTGTGCTGATAACATAAAGACGTGCAAAATGGTTTTTCAAGAGAAATAAAGTAGTCATACAGAGAGCTATATTTGAATTTTGGTATTTGACTTCAGGATAAAAATAAATAAATACCATTCTTCACCCTTGCTTTATTCTGGCAAGTATATTTTACTTCTTTAGTTACATCCATATTGTATTCGAGTTTTTAAAATAAGTGAAAATTTTAATGGAGTAATAATAAATAAATATCATAGTTCATATTTATTTTATGTTGTCTTGCTTCCAAGAACCTTCCTAGCTGTTTGGATGTTCTTATGTTTTTCAGACTAAACTGTTTGGAATCTACAATTAAGCCACATTTGTATATATACTGTGTGCTTAATTAATATTATTAACTAAATTAATCTTTTAGTTTCTACTGCCATAACTGAAAGGAATTTAACCTTTGATTCTTCTCAGGCTGTGTTCCTGGCTACAAAAAATGCATATGTTTGAACAATTTTGCTACAGGTGTATTTAAGAAACATACTTAAGACTCATGATTTCTGAATATAAAAATTTAAATTGCCAGCATACATTTTAAAAGTATCTTTCAGATTAATGTAATAAAATGCTTTTTGTTTTCATCATTAGAATCTAAATTTTGGAGTAATTCAAGGAAAAAATGGAATCAATCCACAGAATTCATGAAAGGAAAAATCCACACTTTCATACAACCTCTAAAATTATTACAAACTTGTGCCAGCTAAAGGCATTACTATTTCAGTCCAGATATGCACCTTTACATGTTTTTCAAATATAGGACTGCACTTGTACTTATCTAAAACTTCTCAAGGTAATGTAAGTCCAAAGGAGGCATAAATTTCCCAGAGAAGAAAAGAAAGAAATGGTACTATTTGAAAAGACGAAGCTGCCAAAAAGCTGTAGAACTTACTTCTCTTCATGCATGAGATTTCTGCCTGTTTGCAGGTGTCAAGTGATAAATTCTTAATGAGCATGCATCGTTTGACTGTGTGTTCACAATGAGTAAATACAAACACATGGCTTGTTTAATTCTATTACTGTTTAATTCCCTATAGATTGCTAGTCAATGTATCAACTGTCCCATGTCAATATAAGAATAATTCCTTTATGCTTTAATGCATGGTGCATGGTAACTATCCCCATATTATTAGTTTATCTCCCAGTTCCAGGAACTGACTGTTGTCATTTAGAGAAGAGTTCTCTAATGTGGTATTCCAACTCAATTGCCCTTCTGGAAAATGTACTAGCTCCAGTTTTTATTCCTCTCCTATCCCTACTTCACATGGGTTAACTCCAGGTGTATAATTGTATAATTTTTAGAATTATGAACCAAGGTCTTCAAATTTAAAATTATTCTTCTCTCTGCTGAAATGAAGGAAGGATGTAATGTGAAAAGGTCAAATAGTATAATCCCGTTAGTTAGAACATTAGCTCCTAAAGCATAGCTGATATGTAGCTATACTTACTCTACGTGTTGAAGAGTGGCTCTTAATGAAAATCCATGCTTACAAAGCATTTCCATTATAGCACTCCTGTGTGCATGTTTTATTATACAAATATATCCAAGAAGGAAAATATTTTTCATATGTATCATCAAATCATATTTTGAACTGTGTGAAAAAAGTACCCTTTCCTCTCCTGAATAAATGTGTCAATTTATGGATATTTTAATTAGAAATCTTCTACTAGAAATAGTTGCAAAAGCCTGTGAAATTGTTTTTATTCTAATTTTTAATTTTTTTGAATTGCAACATTTTAGTCAATATAACACACATTGCTTTATAATTTTTAAAGTTTTTGTTTTATATACCAGTCTCTAAGAATTCTGACAAAGGGTTGAGAAGCACCAAATCATTTGTATATTGTTTAAACATGCTCATTAAATATTTATATTTCAAAAACTAGGACTGCGGATGAGCTCAGTGTTACAGTGTTTGCCTAGCCTGCAAGAGGCCCAGACAATCCCTAGTACCACACACACACACACACACACACACACACTTCAAAGTATATTAGATTTAGAAATACAGCTTTAATTGTGATTTCTTACATATATAGATATATAGATTTATGAGCATATATATATATGTATATATATATATATATATATGTCTCCAAATCTATATGTTAGAATACAAGTTGAAAGAAATTGGAGATCATAAATAAATTACAAAATTCAAACTTGGGGCTGTCATATCTTGAAATACTTTTAAGAGAAAACTTGTATCTGCTGTACCTTTTTTTATAAGCATCTTAGTAGAAACTTTACTAATCACTGAATAGATGAAACATGAATACAAAGAAGAAATGGAATTCCGAGAAATAAATGAAGCTATGTAAGATGTTTCATCGCTGGTAATTGGTTAAATGTGAAAGATTTCCAGTTATATATAACTATACTCTGCTAATAACACTAATGTCTATGCACATAAACAGATAAAAAGATTTCTGTTGGCTATGGTATTCTAACTTAAATAATTGCTTTCCTGTGGCATAAAGAGTCCTCAAAAGCCTAGGAATAGAACCACCATATGACACAGCTGTTCCACTCCCTGGTATTTATTCAAAAGAACTCAAATCAGCATACTATAGTGATAACGCCACATTAGTGTTTTTAACAGCCCACTTTACAATAGCCAAATTATGGAACCAGCCCAGATGCCCATCAATAGATGAATGAATACAGAAAATGTGGTATATATACACAATGGAAGCTCAGCCATAAAGAAGAATTAAATTATGCCATTTACTGTTAAATAAATGAACATGGAGAATATCATGCTAAGTGAAATAAGCCAGACACAGAAACTCAAGGGTTCAGTGTTTTCTCTCATATGTGAAAGCTAGAGCAAAATAAGGGAGAAAAATGGGGGCAGGATCCTGTGAATAGAGAAGGGAGATCAGTAGAGTAGAGGAAGGGGATTAAATGGGAGGGAGGATGGACAGGAAAATATAAGAACTACAAAATGAAATTGACCAATTATGCTATGAATATATACAATGAATTCCGTGCTTATCCATATCTGTAAAGCACCAAATAAAAAACAATCAATCAATCAATCAATAAAATGAAGACCAGTAAAGTAGAGGAAGGGGAATGGAGGTGGGATGAAGGTAGAGAAAGAGGATATAGTGGTGACAGAAATGGAATTAATTATATTTCATGCATGTCATGATTATGTCAAAATGCATCCTGCCATTGTACATGGCTATAATGCACTATTAAAGGAATTTAAAATGACTTTCCTATAGACCACTTAGGTAGCAATGATTATCAGTATATTTGAATTTTAGTACCCAAAAAGTCTCAAAGTAATCACTAATTATGATAGTGATACATTCTTGACTTTAAATATCAGTACATGAATTTTTTAAATTACAAACACATGTACTCAATCATTATAGTTGGGAATATTTTTCAAACAATCTATTTTTATCTTGGACATTGCATACTTATTTCAACACTAGAAATGTAGTATTTAGACAGTCATTGCTTTACTCAAGTTTATGGTGCAAAGTTTTAAGTGAAATAGATGGGGATATGAAAAATGGTGGAATGAGGCAGACATCATTACCCAATGTGTATGTATGATTACATGAATGGTATGAATCTACATCATATGCAACCATAGAAATGAAAAGTTGTACCCATTTGTGTACAATGAATCAAAATGCAGTCTGTAAAAACAGAAAAGAAAAAAAAGAAATTTTAGAAACTTTAAAAATGTCTCAATTTAATTAAAGTCTGCATTTTATGCTGCATTATTGATATTGTTATATAAACTATAAACTATTATAAGTGTCCACCAATTGAGTGGTAGAGGAATGGAATAAATAAAAAGTGAAATTAATTAAAATACTAAAATATGTGCAAGAAATCAAACACACATATCTGATCAGGTCAGTACCACTGTAACAGATACACAACCATTTGATATTTAGAAATCTTTCTTATCCATTCAAAATACCCTGCCTCCAGGTAACACTTCAGTTCTGGACTTCTTTACTTGGAATAGAGATTAGGAAGGAATCTGAATCCTTAGCAGTTTTGACTTTATTACTCCTCTAATACTTATCTCTGATGGTGACATAAACAAGAAACTTCTGGGGATCGGCTGGATTGTGACCATACTCTTTCCTGCCCCAACTGTCCAGTACCATTTTGTTTTTCCTTATTGGTAGAGACCAAAACTTCAGGTAATACCTTAAATCCTTGTTGTGCCTGTTTACTTAGGAGCATACAGAGGCTGACAGTGGCATTGTCCTTAGATACTAAAATTTCTAAACTAGTTAATTCCCTGGAAATAGGGAGGAAAAACGTTTTTCCTTATTCATTTATTCTGTCAATGAGTCATTGAATCCTACTAATGTTTTGTTTTCAAAAATATACATTAGCTATGGGGAAAGAAAATAATTTATATTGATTACTGGCTTGAAGCAAGCATAACACCCTGCTAGCGGGTACCCCCACATTGACAAGGTGCTGTCTCTTATCCGCCACCACATGAAGCCTTCAAATAGCTGTGCAGAGTCTCTTTTATGTCTAGTGGATTCTTCCTGATGGAGGAACTTATCACTGAAGTATCTAAATACTTATAAATTTGTTTTACTTTTCTTACTGTTAATCGAACTCATTTTAGAAAGTCATATTTTGTGAAATAACATAATGTTGTATGAGACAATCAGAAATTCCTCAGAGGAAAATTCTAAGAGACATGATGGAAGAAAAGAAATTCAAATCCACAATACGTGTATGCAGAATAAAAGGCCAACTCAAGGGAATGAGTCCAATATAATCACACTTCCTCAGATAGCTTACAATATGAATCACTTCAAGGGAACACCCCTTTCTGGGGCTCAGTGTTGGTTGATTGTACTAGACAGGCAGGCACTTAGTTGGGGAATAACCAAGTTAATCTTATAGAGGTGAAAGTTTTAGTACTAAGTCCATGAATAGCCCACATCTTTAAAATCTCATATTTATGACCCTAACTAAAAGCACTGAGTAGTTAATTTTCTTACCTTTTGTATTTAGGGAACATTTGAATGTAAATACTTTTATAATCTACAAATACTATCAAATTCTGGTCTTAGACCTATTATGAGTAGTCCATTTGCACATCCCTTCAGCAAACCTTCTTCTCATTTGTTCCCCTGCTTTGTTTAAGTCCTGTGCTATCCAACCATTTGTGCATCCTCGTAAAGCAGAATCTAACCTCAGGCCATCTCTCCTTTTAAGCAAAGGACATAACCAAATGTACTGCTTGATGTTCTGCCTACAGGGAGGACCACTTTCCTGAACACTTCTTTAGAATGTTACTTAAATGAGGCTACAGCCATGCCTTTTTGGGTGGCTCAGCATATCATGTTCAGCATTCAGTATTATTCAGTATATTGCTCTTCTATCCATGTTTTAGGAAAGTCTATGAGACCACAGCTTGGGGTAAGAAAGAGAACTGAGTATGCAAAATTAGGCATCTTTGGAATGTAAGTTTTGGAAATCAAAGTGAGTGATGTTGAAAAATACAAATATGGGATGGTATGGTCCACCCAATGTGGAATTTAGAGAACAGTGATTTTACACACATATATTTAGATATATAGGCAAGCAATTGTTGTGACATTGTTTGAACATATAAAGCTATCCAAATAAACACTATTTAGTGAAGAAATTTGCATAGATTATAGTTCTAGTTCTGGAGGGAGCAACTTCTGAAAATCCTAGTAATAATCTCCAAAAATACATTCCTCAAGAAGAAAACAATGAGAACAATTGCATCAAGTATCAACATCAATAAATGTTAGACAAAGGTTTTTTAGAATTTTGGAAATTAAAGACTTGCAACAATACAAAAAGTATTTATTCAAAACAATGGCTGAATCTCTGTAAGAAACATGAACTATATATTCTGTGCCTTAGTCTCATCCTCCAGTCTCCAACAGTGGGGGAGCCTTGTTGAGAGTTAATAGCATGGAAGCCATAGAATTTGTGAAAACCAGTCACTTTGATGTTCCTAAACAGACAAAATGGGAGTGCTGAATCTAAAACTCCAGAGAATTATCACTGTTTGACCTGTGTGTCAGTGAACTAAAAAGCTTCACTCTCAGAACGTGTCTTTATTCAATCTGACTCAGAGCTTCCTTTGTGTGAACAGTCCTATCCTTTAGAATATTTATCAAAAAAATAGTAGCAAGTGTTTGTCATCATACCTGCTTCGGTGGTATAACCAGTTGGGACTCATAAGGAGGCTGCTTAAAACCATGAAAGGAAAAATAAGGCAATTGTATGGTCACGTGGGGTTTTGAAAGCTCCAATGCATTCGTGGGAATTGGGAAAAACACATGCATGTGCAAGGCTGAAATCATGCTAAGGAAAGTCCTGACTAAAGATGTGTCAATCTCAGAACCTTGGGGACCTTGAGCATCTGCAGCAAGCAGAAGGTGAAGACAAAGGCAGAGTTGTGAACAGATGACTAGAGCATCTAAGGTGTGTTCCCTGTACAGACAGAGCATCCCTCAGCAGTGTCTGGGAGACTTACTGGTTCAAGGCCCTGAAGCAAACCTGTGCTCAACCATTAGCTGACCACAGCTGAAGCAAGGCAATACTTCAGTGGCAAGTATGACAAAAAATGTGTACTCTCCATAAATTATCTAGGAAAATAAGCAGACAGCAATAATAACAAATCCTGGGGAAGCAGGGAGAGATTGAGCCACTTTTCAGAATTGGAACATCATATTAGATAAAGTGCCCAGTTTAAAAAGAAAAAAACAAAACAAACTATGAGATAGGCAAAGAAACAGGAATATAATGAGCCATATACAGGAATAAGAGCAGCAGTCAATAGACACTTCCCCTGAGAAAGCCTAGATGTTCAACTTAGTAAACAAAGACTATAAATGAGTCATTTAAATCTGTTCAAGAAACCAAAGGTAACTATGTCTGAAGAACTAAAGCATGAAGAGATTTCCTACAAAGAGATGATATCAATAAATAAGAGATACAAATTATAAAAAAAATCCTAAATAGAAATTCTGAAGTTATAATAATTGGAATAAAAATTCACTAGAGAGTAAGTGGCATATTTGAACAGCAGAAGAAAGAATTAGTAAGCTTGAAAGTAAGTCAATTGAGATTACACAACTGAAAAAAAGAATAAAAATATACAGATTTAGTGACTTGAGGTACATACCAAGTAAATATAATGGAAGATCCTGAAGGAGAGGAAGAGAGAAGGAATATTTAAATATACAATGGATGAAAACTTCCCAAATTTGGTGAAAAGCATTAATCTGAACATCTAAGATTAATGAACTCCAGCTTGGATAAATTAAAAGATATCCACATGTAAACATACATAAAGCTGTGAAAGTCACGTTTGAAGACAGAATTTGAAAGCAGCAAAAGAAAAGTGACATATCACACATAAGAGATCCTCAACAATGATGGCATTAGAAATAGGGATGGACAGGAGGCAAAGGGATGACATATTCAAAGTGCTGAAAGAAAAGAGCTTATCAGTCCAAGAATTCCATATTCTACAAAACTATTCTTCAAAATTTAGAGAGAAATTAAGACATGCTAAGATCAACAAAAGTCAAGAATGTATAACTAGCAGACATGTCTGGAAGGGAGCCCTTCAGGTTGTAATAGAAGGAAACTAGATATGAACTTGATTTCAAAAAACATAAATAAATAAAAATAAATAAATAAATAATACGGTGGTACATCTAACTGCATAATTGAATAGAAAAGATAGTATAAATTTAGTTTTTGCTTGTGTGTTAGTTTTGCATCACTGTAACCAAAATACCTATTGGGAACTACTTGGAGAAAATGTCTATTCTGGCTCATGGTCTCAAGTGTTCAGTCTCTGGTTGAACTTTGCTTTGGTTCTGCCAAAGCAGAAACATGATAATAGGGTATGGTAGAGGCAAACTTCCTGGCTCATGGCAGCTGGGAAAGAAAGAGAGAGAGAGTGCAGGTGTCGAACCAGGAACAAGATATCATCCCCTTGGACATACCCACAGTGATCTACTTCCTCCAGCCATGCCCAGACTACCTATAATTAGCACCCAGTAATCCACATAAATTATTAATTTATTAAATGGATTAATGTGGTCTACAGTGTTTTCATTTAAGATGTAAATTGTTATTGCTGAGATAACCTTTTTGGAAAGGATTAAAAACCATTCAGTAAATGAAACTCCTGGAGCATTAAAATATAAAATATAAAAAAGGACAATTCAACCAGATCAGCAATAACTGATTTGAACATCAAACCTAACACTTTGGAATGTTCACTTTACATGTTGGTGTTGATCTTTTTAGTTTTCTTTTTAAACATTCACATGTATTTACACAAACATATGTTTTTCAATTTAACATGATATTATAAACTTTTTGATCTCATTCTTTATCATGAGAACAAGATAAATTTAAAATTTATCCTGTGGTAAATTTTAAAATATGTTTTCTATGAATGTAGAAACTATATTTGGGCTTATGTGAACTGGTATTTTATATATCATATATTTAAGGCATATATGGATTATGGCATAAGTAAATATATGTTGGGTATATAAAATATTTAAAAATAATTATTTGTGACTTTATAATGAAACTGTAAAAGTTCAAATTAAAACTTCTCATAAATATTTGTCTACTCATCTGATTTAGAGAGGTAACTCTAATATACATAATACTTAAATTTCTCTGTGAGCGAGTTTCATTAATCTGAAAACAGTTTTAAGAATTTTTTAACCACATAATATATTAATAAGCAAAGTTAATGTAATTTCAATGCCCCATTGAAATGCTTTGGGTTTGTAGGCACATGCAAATTTCTTTGGAAAGTTGTTTTCTCAGCATTCCTTTCACATGGGGATTTGTGTTATGTTTGTTTTCCCTAAAGAGGGAAAAGTGGAAAACCTTTTTCAGAACCTCATTTGATTGCTTTGAAAATAAATAAAAAGTGACTTTTTTTTCCTTGTGGCTGTGGGCTAATTGCTTTTCTTCAAATATTTGTGTTTTTCTTTATCTATTTTCAAGGTAGATTTAATGGCTTTTGGGAAAAACTTTAATTTACTTCTTCCTTTTGAAAGACATTTTCTTCTCTGTATTTTCTTATCTTACTCTCTGAAGTCTTATTCTAGTCTTTTCATGTTGAAAAATTAATATTGCATGTGATGAATTTTTTCAGATATATTTCAACTTTAAAGAGGTCATGTCTAATGATCTGATCCCAGAAATGATAAATTCTCATTGCAATTCTGCCTCTGAGAACAGCTATATTATCTCTAGAGAATCATGCTACAGAGTTATCCTTTAATTATCAATTGCCTCACTTACACAATAGAGAGGGAGGATAGCTCTTCTTAAATGAAAGCACTTCGATTAAAAAAAAAGTTAAGGAATTTACATAATTAATTTTAATGACTTGAAAATATAACAAAGTTCATACACCCAGTAATTACTAACTTCAATACTGATTCTTGAAATATCAGTGTCCAAAGAATTTGTTATCTATTATATTGCAAAAAAATGATAGCTAAAGTTAATCAAACATTTACTGTGCATCATGCACTATTTTGGAATGTGTCAATTCATCCAAACCATAATAACCTATTAAGTAGGTACTACTGCAGCATTTTACTGTAGGAAATTTGGAGGAAGAGAGGGCTTAACTAACTTGCTCCAGGATTTGAACTCAATGGCAAGGTCTACCATTTTAACCTTATTGACATTCTCAACATAAAAAAGTTATTGTTGAACAAAATTTATTTAGTATTAAAGATAACTGATTAAAGATAAACACATATATGGTATTATAAATATGCATAATTATATAGATATTTGCTTATAGAATTGATGTCAGAGTTCCTCCAATGATAAAACTCTATTCACCATAAAATAGTAAGTTTGGATGAGATTTGTAAGTAGACTTGGTCAAATATTTTTTTGTAAATTTTAATGTAAAGTTTTTAATGTTTTTATTCTACTTTTTTTCTTGCCAGGGAACTCTATTGCTATTTTCAGCATTCTTTAATATCTATGTTCCAATTTGCACTAATACTTTTTTATTATTATTTTTATTTTTACAGATTTCATTTTGCTTCATTGTACAAATATGGGGCACAAATTTTCATTTCTATGGTTGTGCGTGATGTACATTCATATCATTATTGTTAATCATCATGTACATAGGGTATGAGACAGGCATCATTACCCTATGTCAAATATTTTTGATAGTAATTTACAAAAAGGTGGACACTAGAGATCTAAATCTAAAATTTTAAAGTAATTTTTAGTGACTCAAAAGAATACAAAGCAATTTAATCATTTTTCATTAATTCTTATTGGTGCATTATAGCTATATATAATATTGGGATTCATTGTGATATATTAATACATACAAATAATATAATTTGGTTGATTTCATTCCTTAGTACCACCTTTTTTCCTCCCCTCCTGCTTCTCCCTAATCCCTGTCCTTTGTTCTGTTCATCTCCCTTATATTTTCATGAACCCCTCCACCCATGTTTTTTCCTCTCTAGTTTTCACATATGAGAAAAAAACAGAAGTCCCTTGACTTTCTCAGTCTGGCTTATTTTACTCAATATGATGTTTCCACTTCCATCCATTTTCCTACAAATGATACAATTTCATTTGTCTTTGTGACTGAATAAAACTCCATTGTGCATATGTACCACATTTTCTTTATCTACTTATCTGTTGAATGGCACAGAGCTGATTCTGTAAC
Source organism: Glaucomys volans (assembly GCA_020662805.1). NCBI lineage: Eukaryota > Metazoa > Chordata > Mammalia > Rodentia > Sciuridae > Glaucomys > Glaucomys volans. Next base: position 478,125 of record JAJEJO010003627.1, read on the forward strand.
TTGGCTATTGTGAATTGTGCTGCTAAAATAGGTCTGCATGTATTATAATAGTTGGCTGACTGCAATTTCTTTTGGATAAATACCAGGGAGTGGTATAGCTGGGTCACTTGTTGATTCATTCCTACTTTTTTGATGAAACTCTATAATGATTTCCATAGAAATAGGAATCCATTTACTAATTTACAAACCCCAATAACAGTGTATAAGTACCCCCCCACATCATCCTCACCAGCATTTATTAGTTGTGTTCTGATAATGCCACTCTGAATGGAGATGAAATTTCAGTGTTCTTTTGATTTGCATTTCCTTATTGCAACATTGAATATTTTGTTGGCTGTTTTTGAGAACAGATTGTTCATTCTCCCATTTTTGCTTCCGTTGTTTTTGAAGTGGTGGTTTATTAGTTACTTATGTAATCTAATCTTAAACAAACAAAAAGAAATGCTTCCAAAGACCCCAAGAAAATAATAGTAGTATTGGTTTTAACATTTCTGTGGGGAAAAAAATGAAAATTTGGTTTCATTCAGACATATAATAAAACAATGTTAGTGGCTGGGTCAGAAGACTTTATGATTAAAGTAATAATGTATGACTATAGAATAAATGTCTATTTTTCCTAGAGGTTGTTCGAATGAACACTACAATAGGTCAAAACTCTATACATTGAATTTTTCATTCCTTGTTTTTGTCTTAAAAATTTTAAGGCAAACTTTTACATTACACTCTTATTTTATGCTGGATACTGATCTCTGTGTTAAAAAAATTGTTTCTCTCATCTTTAATGTGTAATGGCTACTTTTATCTGCATATTACAGATGAAAAAACTCAGAAAAGTTTAGCTTCTTGCCCAAAGTCATACCATGAGATGTGGCAGACACAAGAAAGAAAATTTTAGAACTGAGTCCAAACCCTGTGATTCTGTTCTTGCAACCACCATCTTATATTGTATATATTAGGTTTTTAAAATTGTTATCAGTTCCTTCTTTCTCTCATAAACACAAACATGCATACACTGGGTTACTGCTTAATGACTCTAAAATTTAAAATTGAACATAAATTCTGCATATATTTTATTTATAGCTTTTATATCTTATAGAACCCACATATTCATAGTCTTCTAAAATTTTTGAGGTTGTACATTAAATACTCAATAGATTTATGCCTTGTACATTATCACCAAACTTGAGAGATAGTTTAAAAAACATTAACTATAGATAGTTTTTAATGTCTTTAATGCATAACAGTAAACTATAGCAAGGTCAATAGTTTCTAGTAGTCACTTTTATTCTATAACTTTTATATTAGGAATCAAGTTTTGTGAGGGGTTGTTACAGTTTGCATATGAGATATCCCCTGAAAAGCTCATGTGGCAGAGCAGAATGTTCTGAGATAAAATGATTAGATCCACCTTCTCAGTGGATTGATCATTTGATAAATGAGTAATTTGAATGGATTTCTGGGTGGTAACTGTAGGCAAGTGGGAGTGTGACTGTAGAAAGTATGTCACTGGGGGTGTGCTTTTGGGAATTATATCTTGTCCCTGGTTTCTCATTCTTTTTCTCTCTTTCTCTAATTTCTGACTGCCATGAGCTGAGCAGCTTTCTTTCACCATGGCCTTCATCCATGATGTTCTGCCTCACCTCAGGCCCAGGGTAAAGGAGTCAGCCAATCATAGAACTTATGATTTGCTACTCTAAGTGGTCTGGTTAGGTATTTTGGTCACAGCAACAAACAGTTGACTAAAACATGATGATCATCTAGCCTATATATCTCATGATAGTGACAAAGAAACCAGAGCTTAGAAATATCATATGATCTTTCTAGTGCCACAAAACCAGTTGGCAGTAGATTTTGTATAATCCCAATATCCACAATTGCCAGCTCACTGTTTATATGAATTACCACATCAAATAACATGATAAATTATAACTGTTAACAAAATGGGAACAATTCAATTCTCTAAATATGTATTATATTTTAATGGATCAGGAAATTTGGGGGAACTATTTTAAGGCTGATTTAATATATAGCTAATGGAAAAGTTATTCTATAAAAATATACATTTTTAGAGGTGATGAGCCTTCAAGTTCTAAATTATCTATTTAGATGTATTTCAAAAATGGCATATGCATATGTGTATATACACACACACATATTTACATATATATATATTCTATGGTGAGAATGCAGATAGTTATTAAAATTATATTCAGTGGTTTTCTTTGCATTAATCTGTGGTGAAGTTTAAAATTATTCTTTTTGAAATAGATTTGGGTAAATTTGATTTCAGGTAATTATGTGAGGCAATGGATGTGTTAATTAACATGACTGTGGTGATCATTTTTCAGAATGTATATGTATATCAAATTATAATTATCATCTTAAAATATGCAATTTAAATTTTTCAATCATACTTGAAGAAAATTTGAGTAGGGAAGCAAATACACACATGCAGACACACATTAAACTTTGTTTTGCCTGGCCAAAAATATGGATGTACATATATATATACACACATGTTCCTATACACATAATATATATATATATTTGTATATTATACATATGTTATTGACATCATTATATGAAATTATCCAGCCATTTTAGATTACTAATAGACACCCAGCAAGATAGATCAGGAAAAAACACTAAGCGTATGTGGAAAGGACCTACCACCAGATGTATTTTCTTATGTATTCAGGGTTGCAGTTGAAACATGTTAACTCGTTAATGAGCTATATATAAATGCCAACATGATGATCAGTTACTTCCTGTGACAAAGAGAGACCAAGAACTGACATTTCTATCACATTTAATAACAAGTGACTTCATATACATCGCCATCAAGAACCCTAAGTTCCATATGCAGATATTGTTTTTCCTTACATTTTGAATAAATTAAAAATAAATATCTTTGTGAACTTCTGATTGCTGATAACTAACTAATAAATTTAAGAATATAATTCCTCATGCACATCAGTTTCTGAAACTGTGGAACACAGAGACTAACCTCCAGTTTCCTTAGTCCTAGGGGTTTCCACTAATTCCAAGAAAAGGCAGGAGAAAAGTAACTGCATACAACAAAGAGCTTTTAAAGTTGTTTCTGTAAAGAAACATTCTCTTAAATAGATGTATGATATTATTGACTGTTCATGACTTGATTTTCAACCTAGTTTGCAATGACTTTAGTTTATAATTAATGTAACATTAATATTTTTGCTCCACTCAACTATCATATTGTAGGATTAAAAGTTTAAGACATTCTACTTCTGTTTTCCTGACTTGGATTTACTCAAGGTTAAGTTTGTAATTCATTCTTTTTCCTCACTTAACCTTAACAGGGATTAAGAGATTTGTAGGATATATCAGGGTTTTAAGTGGAAGCATAACTAAACAATAACAGAGCATTTATTTTAAAGAAATACATTTTCATGCTGTTCAGATACACAAACTTTCTCATGTAAAGCTTAGTAAGTCTTAGTTCAAAAATATAATATTTATCAATATGTTTCGAGGTTATAGAAATAATTGGTATGCATTTTAAATACATTACTAGTAAATCAAGATTTTACTACTGTAGTAATCGAAGCACTTTTAAAGACAATTTCATTAGACTACAACCCCAGTCAAAATGTCATTTACAAAGGTGTGGGTCATCATTTTCACCTCAAATGGTTTAATCAGAGGAAAGTGCTTCAAGGACCAGAACTGGCCAATATTTTCTGTAATACAACAGCTCCCCCATCTTACAGACTTAAGAATATAAATTTGAATTCTTCTTTTAGTAAATGATATTAATGATATCTATATTATTTTTAGCTCTTTCTGAAACTCCACTGATTAAGAAAAACCTTACCACAAAGATAAACATTCCAAAAGCATACATTATTTCTTCATGATTTGAGAAAGTGAAAATTCTTACAAAACACAGTAAAGGATGTTTCAGTGACTAAGATATTTAAAATTCATTTAGTATCTTTAGAAATGGATATGCTAAACTTTATGAACATGTTCTAGAAAAGTAAGAATTCCATTTACCTTTTTGTACACTTTAAAGTGATGTGTTTCTACACACAGTATTTTTAAATATCTTCTATTTTGATCACATAACAATATTCAGAGATTCCCTTTAATATTAATTTGACTCAATACTTAAAGAAACATTTATTCTCTATCTGCACTGTTGAAAAACAGCTAAAAGTGCTAAACAATTTATTTCGGGTCTCCTTAACGATGATTACACAAGTAATTCAATTAAAAAATCTTAAAAATTATTTATTCAAGACAACTTGGTTGACAGGATTTTTTCTTATAATTCCTGCAATTAAAAGATTTTTTAACATTAGGTCCAATTCAGGAAAAATCATCTCCTCCCTACCCCTACTGCACACATACCACCACCAAAATTTCTCATGAGCATTTGACAGGTAATATATTGGTCAAAGCTGTTGAATGTTTAATGATAGAACCATGTGAGAACCCTCAGAACTTGTACTCAGCCATGCACCGCAACCAGATGAGTCCAACTGTGCACATTTCTCCCCATATTTTATTCACTGACCTTATACAATAGCCTGAAATTGGCCAGTATTGGATCATGTCAACCATGAAAATTGTCCAGGGTTACAGGTAGGGTTACACATCAAAGTCTTTTCTCCTCCCTCAAATCCTTGCACCCAGCTGGCTGTTGAACATTTTGCAGCACTCTACAACATGAAACACATCAAAACCTACAAAATGTGCTCTAGCACTGAGATTTCCTTTTTGCTGGGTACTTTGCAATATTTCTTTCCCAAATTGCTGGTGTTTTTCCTCCTGATGATTCTTTGACTTTATAATCCCATCACAGAAATCTAGTATTTCTATGTTTTTAAAAAATAGCCATAATGTCTAAATTGCTACCAAAATATATTTAATAAATGAAAACTTGCATTTTAATATATAAATTCTAACCTGAAAATTCCATGATTTGTCACCCTCTACAAAATCAATCATTACTATATAATTGATTCAATCAGTTCTACTATCTTGTGAACGTAGTTCACAGAAAGAAGGAAAATTTGAAATTAATGTAATAAGTCAAAGTGATAGTGGCTTTTTGATGCAAATATACATTTGTGAATATGTGCAAAATATTAAAAATGTCAGCATCTGTTAATAATTTTCCTTAAAATCAACAACTAATTTAATTGAAAAAAACAAGTACAAAAGAAATATAGGGTGGAGAAAAAGTGCAGAAAAGAAGAAATAAATAAAATGTGGGCTTATTAAAGTGGTTTGGAATTCTTATGCTTTCTCATTCAAATATGTAGTGACATAATTGATGAACTTTAGTATTTAAATTAAATATGCTTTAATTTAAATAAAATTAATACAAACTTTAATATTTAAAGAAAATTTACAGAAAAATTGAATAGTTGTATGTCATCACTTTTAATAATCTTTTATTAAAACATTGTGATTTCTAACTTAAAAAAACGGTGCTTCTCCACACTTGGGAAGTATACTAGGTCCCATTCAGGAAAAATCATGTCCCTCACCAGGACGACTGGACCAATGGGTTCCTGAGCTCCAAAACAGCTTTTCTGGTACAGTAGATCTGGGACAGACTTGAGTATATGCAATTCTAAGATGCTAGCTTAGGGACCACATAATTATGAGCACTGCTCTAAAAGTACAAGTTCTAAGTTCTGACTTTATAAAAGCTAACCACACTGCTGCCAACAATCACTCAAATCTTTGAAACAAGAATTGAGGTATTGTCTAGTTAATAAACCTATGTACCTTTTAGAAGTGCAGTTCAAATATTTTGTATGTTATTAACCTCAACTAGTTAACCCAGTAAATGAATAAACAAAAAGTTCAGATTTTCTTAAATATCAATTGGTTATCTTTTGAAATTCAGTAAGTCAAGTATCTGTTTCGAATTTACTATTTCTTATATTATTAATAGTTTTCTTAAAATGTTAATTTTTGTCACAAAAGTAATTGTCCTTGAAAAAGTCAAAGAATCTGTGTACACAGAACAAAATTTGTACCTTTTAAAATTCCAATTAAGTTTGCAATCATTGGTGATAAGTAAAATGAAGGTATGTTTTAATGGTTTGCTTTGCCTTCTTTTGTTTGTTTTTAAGTTAAATTTTTATTTTGTGTTTGTGATTTGCCTGAATTTTAAGTATACGAATTGGCTATTATTTTATGAATTTTCTTCTTGCATAGTTTACTACAATATCCGGACCTTTTCATCTCAGAAAGCAGGTATTTAAATATTTTTATTACATGTCATCATCTTAAATTTAACTTAAAATATCATTATGATATGTCATACAGCAATAACAGTAAATATGGAAGAACTTAAGATATTTCTGTCATTTTTTTTTTAAAGAAGTATCTCTTCTCTCTGGGGTTAATCTCTCACAGATTCCTTTACTAGCTCTTTAGCTATTTTGCTCCAGCAATTTATCAACTCTTGTCTTTGGGTTGCTATAACAGGGTGTCTTATAAACAGGACACTTTTTCCCACAGGTCTAGAGGTTGGAAAGTCGAATATCAAGATGGTAGATGGTTCAGTGTCTGCTGCAAACCCATTTATCATAGAAGAGATCGTTTCACTGTGTCCTCACATGGTGGAAGGGGCATCACAGCTCTTAAAATCACTTTTAAGGACACAAACCCCATTCATGAAGTCTCTGCCTTCATGGATCTATTAACCTCCTCAAAGGTCCCACCTCCTAACACTATCAATTTAGGGTTAGGATTTTTAACCCTAACCCTAACCCTGAATTTGGGAGGTGGAAGAACAAACATTAAGACCATCACAACTTCCTTCCCTGTATTACTCTCCTTTGGTTCTTGATGTTTAATTTGAATTAATAATCCATACCGTCGACTTAGATTTTTCATTTTACCATTCCTTTTTGACCCACTACAGGAAGGATCTTATCTCTGCTCTCATTGTTCCACTCAAACTATTCTTGGTAACATCAGAAGTGATACTCTTCAAAGCCTCTCCCCTCACTCCTAAACTGACTAATGGGTGCAAAATTGGATACTGTTCACCAGTCCATCTCGTGAAGTACTTTCTGTTCTTGCTTTTCCCAACACAATTCTCTTCAACTCCAAATTATGATCTATTCCTTTTCAATTTATTTTCATCTCCTTTTCCATCAATTCCTTGGCTATTTTGTACTTGTATTGTCCATCCTTAGATGTTCTCATTCACCAATTCACAAGGTTAGGAGTGTTTTGTTTTATTTTGTTTTGTTTTTAACACACTCTCAGTCATCCCTTCATGTTCCACACTCATACAGAAAAAATTCTTTCAAAATAGAAATCCTTTCTTCTTCTTTCTCTGCATAAAGCTATTTCATAACTCACTGCTGATTATCAGACAAAGCAAAACCCCTTAGCAAATATGCAAACCACTCAATTTCTAGAACTAGTCCTGCCTCACGTGATCTTGAGGGTTTACTGTTTTGTGTTTTTGTATTTGGCTCACATCATACTTGCTGCCTGGATACCCTTCTCTACTTTGTTGTCTGGTTCATTCCTATTTCTTTTTCCCACTTGTGGGGGGGTTCTCCTGCCACCTCCCTTGTGGATGAGAGAAAGGGTTTCTGTCTGAGTACAGTGCCAGCTGTTGATTAATCACACAGGAGCCAATAATCTTTTTAAATGAGAGGAGGTGCGACCCATGGGATGTGAGCTATGCCAAGATCTGGCTTCTAACAAAATGGAGCCGCCCACCTTCCCTTAATGTAGAGTTGCACAGGGTAAAGAGGGACCAGAAAGAGCTTCTTCTGTGAGGAACAGGATAGGGTGGAGTTAGGGAAGCCATTTGCTTAGAGAATTAGCATTTCCTCAAGGGTAAGCCACCTCTGTACAAAGTCACCTACCCCAGGCTATCTGAAGCAGTCTCTCATGACTGCCAGTTCCTGGGATTCAAACCTCTGTATCCCATGGCTCAGCCAGACCTGATTCTGCTAGACATGGATGGCTTCCCACACCCACTCAATTGAAGGGACTACCTTTGCTAACTTCCCTGCCCTATCAAATTAAGCATTCCCTTCTCTGAAACACACATACACACACACACACAAACACACAAACACACACGTGTGTATGTACGTTTATTCTATTCTATTTCAGTTACTTATACAAATGCCTTTCCTTCTTTCCAGAATATGAGCTCACTACGGATGAAAATGCTTTATTATTCATGTAGCACGTATTTATTTATTATGATCTGCCTGAACTCAAGATGGTATTGGTATACTTTAGGGTAGATCTAAATTTCAGGATTCTCATGATGGGCCTATGTGGTAAACAATGATCTAACTCACTTTTTCCTCAAGAAAGAACACATATTTTAGAATTGCCATAATTCTTACTGTTCGCACTTAAATGTCAAGAAACTCATAAATCCAAAGCCTTATTTAAATTAATGATTCTCTTCACAGTACTTGAAATAGTGACATGTTTCCTTAGAACCATAATGTGCTTTTTCCTACTAAAATTCCATAGATATTTTTAAAATAAACTTTTTCCCTTAATGTGGGTGGATCCTGTGTGCCACAAAGAGAAAACAGAAAAGGAAGTACTGTATAGTCAAGCTGATTCATTCCTTTCCTAGTACTTTTTGTAAAGCATAGAGAAGTTAACTTGCTGTTTTGGGATGTTCTTTTTGTTTTAATTAAAATTAACAGTTGAAATAACTGATCTATAAATTACTTTCTAACTTTAAATTTCTGTTCCTAGGAAATTCAAGTGTTTCTGAATATACGAGTAAATGGAATAATATGTAAAGTAATTATAATTGACCAGCATATGTATTTACGTTAATTTTAAAGCTGTATTGCTATTTCTTGTGTAAGCATACTTTTTAAAATATATATGTTAATCTAGCACATGTGATGGACCTAGAATAGTTAATATTTACTGCTAAGTTACTTCAGATATAAGAAAAAAGAATCCTTAAGGCTTACATTTGACTTTAGCAGCCAAGACTGAATAGGGTAATACAAAAATTACACAAACATTAAAGGAGGGAGGTGTTTTTTACAACTAAAAAAAAACTTAAAAGCAACCAGAGATTAATTTATTATAAAAGTGAACTTTAAACTCTGGGTTAAAAACTGCACATATTAATTTCCCCCTTCTTAAACTGAAAATACCACAAAATATTTTGACATAGGGTCTATATGCTGAATTAATGATAAATGTCAGATTTCCTATTATGATTCTGAATAAACAGGAATAGAGAAACTAAATGTCAGATTTGATAGGGAAATTATTTATTTAGTTGGAGTTAAGCTTAATGGATTATTCCAAGAATGTTTCATCCTCAATTCATTTTGATGAAGCCTGATACAAAATACTAGTAGAAAGAGAAAATTGAACAAATCATTAATTGTTTTTTTAACACTTTTGCTAAACATTACAAATTTCTTATTGTCTTTGATTACAGTTTCTTGAAGTCAGGTATTTTGTTTCATCCTTTTACAGGTACTAACTTAGAAAAAAACAAAAGTATATTTAAGAAAATGTTATGTTCTATTGAACAATCTCTTCTATACGAATTTCATATATTTATTTGTATGGCTCTATTCAACATTAAAATAACAAAGGAGAACTGAGATGTTTGAAATCAAAAACTAAATATTTAAAGTAAAATCAGGTCCATTCTCTCCTGCACTGCAACACTTAGAGATAAGAGAACTAAATATCAAACTTCAAAGGAGGAAAGACAAAAATTAAGACAGGTTCTGTATTTACTACATTTAAAGAGTACTCTTTTACTACATTAAAAGAGCTCACTTTTATAAATGTGGTCTATACAGAATCTGAGACCTTGAATGTGCTGACTGGATCACAACCAAAACTAAAGACGCACTTCAGCACATTCTGGGCAGTGCCTGGATACTCTCCCTTCCAAAACTTAACAACTGTGTTCAAATCTAAGGTTTACTCTCTTGGGTGACATTCATTATCCTTGCTTTGAATTTGAGCATTTGCTTCTTAGCACACACGAAGGCACAGATGAATTGCACTAAAGCAAAAAATAGCAAATGAACCCCATTGGGAGAGATTTTTATTTCTGACAGTCAAAGCAAAATAGAATAAAGAAAGTAATTTTGCGCTTATATATTAAAAAGAAGAAAAAGAAAAATATTTTCAAGGAAAGTAAACATAGCTTACAGAGAACAGGAGCTGCTCAAATTGAACATTTGCTATATGAACATAGCATTATCTTGCACATTTTTTAAAAGGAGACTGTTTTCACATTTACATAAACTAGTCTAGATATGGCCACTTCACATATACTGTTTTTCGTCTTTAACATTTTACGTTTCAATATAAATTGCAACCGGGGCATTTTCTGCAAAGTTTTTCAGAAGTCATTCTTAATTATTCAAAGAAGTATCTAATTCTTCTATTCCAAGCAGAATCATTCCTAAGTTGGTTGGTGTTAGGAAACAGGTATACCTATGAAAGACTTCAGCCCCACGTAAATTTTCATAATAATTTATCATGTACCTTAGTTCCAAAATTCCGTTACTAGGAAAGTCAATATAAAATCTCAAATATGTTCTAACTAAAGTAAGTCTCTTTGTCTTAATTTCAAACAATATATTTTGGGGTTTAAAAAAGTTCCAATTTTATAGTAGTACCAACATGTCAAAATACTCCAAACTATAAACAAAATAGGGCAATATTTTCTTAATGTTTTTGGCACTTCCATGCAGAAGCAAAAGTGAGTACAGATGGGTAATAGTTTAAATTAATGTTGACAATATACAAATGCACTTTAAAGAAAGTGGAAAATACTACTGCACAGTGATATAATGCAGTAAAAAGAAAAACATTTAAAAATATTTACTTTTTCTAAAAGTATAAATGTTATTGAGGATTTTAATAAATTGTGGGCAAGTTATTTAAAATATATATTTTATAATGTTTCTATTCTCACTTTAGAGAATCTCTTTGTTTTCAAAATGTTCCCTAATTTTTATAACAGTTAATATGATCCATTCTTCTTTTTGTTTCTTCTTTCTATCTTCAATAATGGTCAGGATACATTATTTGCAGTAGATAGTCTAAAAGACAAAAACAAGTTGAACAAACTGTTCTTTTAAGGATAGATTTCTTCGAAAGGTGCATATTTAAAGCTCTGGTACAAACTTTCCAGAAAGTATTTTGAGGGCGAATGGTTATCTAAAGAGAACAGCTTGGGTTTTCAAAATTTTGCTAATCAATATCTCACCAAAATTATGCAATATTTAATATAGAGGAAAATAAAAAGTGGCAGAATTTTTTAGGTATGTTCCTGAGGAACATACTCACTTTTATGAACATATTTTCTTGATTAAAAAATAGACTATTTTAACAGACTGGATTATTTGTGATGCACTTTTAGTGGAATTAGTTATTCATTGCATGATTTGAAATAAACTGTGTCTACTGGCTAGCTTACATAAACAAAGTCATTCTCACCTCTCAACCAACCCCAAATCTATGTATTTTAATTTCCATTTTATGCATGCAAAAACCTAAGGATTCAGGCTCAGAATAAATAATTTCTACAGGTAATGCCATTATTCTCAGAATCGGAATTGTTTTATTTTAAAGGTCTGTTTTATTTTAAAGCACAATTGAATAACACCCTGTGCCATGCTCTGTACTTCAGTAAAGGACTTTGTCCAGGCATTTCACAGGTGACTTCTCAAGGCGGTTTGAATGAGCATGGGAAGAACAAACCAGAAGCTAAGAGCAATAGAGAAACTGCAATGAAAAGGGGAATAGTTCCAGAAGTCTCACAAAAGAAGACACTTAGGTTTAATAACAAATTGTAGTAAGTGAAACCAAAGCAGGAAAATAATGCAGCCATGTGCTTATCGATCTGGGAACCTCTACCAGATGATGAGGTCCAATGACAGGGACAGAGGCTAAGAGAATAAAGATCCTCTTCTTTCCCAAAACCTAGCCTAGAACATGGGCTAAAACAAGGTGTTCAGTGAATTTCCATGTCATGAACAAAACTTCAACCAGAGAAAGAAAGGCCATTGTGTGAAGAAAGAAGCTCAGTGGTAAACAGTCGCAGAATGGATTCTCATTCATTAAACAGGCCACTGAGAAAGAAACCCCAAAGCACTGAAACCCCAAGCTACCCTGATGACTGCAGTTAGTTAAGGAGCCAGGAAGACCTTGTATGTAAAATAGGAGTAAAGGAGTAAACAGTAACTCAGTCATCTCTCTAGGGAGGCTGTGACAGACAGCGAAAAAGAACCAGTGAAGTCGCTATGTGGTAAATTACCTAATTGTTCCTTAGGAATTTGTGTTTAAGAAAAAAAATGTTCTGAAAGAATTTATCTGTCTTCATATTGATAAAGCTTATCAAACAGCATTTATTTTAATGAAATTGTTTTTTAAATCAAATAAATTAAAATCAATTCTTCTAAATCTATGGGGGACTCTGTAAGAGAGCCCAAAGCAGTTATCTGAAAAACATCAGGTGAGGGTGCCCCATTACTGTCCCCTTGTGGTCACCTGCCTGAAATTCAGGGTAGATTGGGGAGGTGAATGAGCTGCAGAAAAAACTGAACCTGTAAAAATAAAGTTAAAAAAAAAAAAAAAAAAACAGAAGCTTTGTTATATAGTTCACCATCAAGCTTTTAATGGAAATATGCTAAAGAAAGACTTTCAAACAGCTTATTATTTCTAATATGATTTGTTGTGCCTATTAGCACTCATAAGTCAAGCCATAATAGCAGTAATTCAGACTTGTTTTTGGTACTGGAGATTGAACCAGAAGCATTTTCCCAGTGAGTCACATACCCAGACCTTTTTTTCTTTTTTTTTTATTTTGAGACAGAGTTACTAAGTTACTAAGAGCCTTGCTAAACTGCTGAGACTGGCTTTGAACTTGGAATCCTCCTGCCTCAATCTCCTGGGTTGCTGGGATTATAGGCATATGCCACCAAGCCCAGCCAGGCTTTTTGTTTTAAAGATACTTACTTCATGACTGCCTTGATTTTAGGATAAAGCTTCAAGAGCAAGTAGAAGATTTTCTGCAACAATATGTACATATACATTTGAAAATGTATATATACATTTGAATATGTATACATACATTTGAAAAAAGTTATTAAGTTTAAAAATAGGTTTGAATAAATAATATTTAATAGCATCAAATATTATATAAAATAGCAAGGAAAGTGTGAAGAGTACTATACTTAATATTCAATTATTTAGGCAAAATTAAGAATGACTGAAAAAACCCTACTTTTGATATATATTCATAATACATTTTACTGTACTGGAAACTCTACTTTGTTTTTTATTTGTTTGTTTTTTGTTTTGTTTTGTTTTGTTTTGTTTTTAGAAATTAAGTTGGTTTCATATTCTGGAGGTGGATTAGTCACTCACACTTTAGTTCAATTTAGTCCCATAAGCTTAACTAAATTCATCCACTATGATAAAATGGGGGTTTTCATGAGAAGAAATCACATTATTCTCAGGGTCCAATATTCCTATATACAATGATGTACTTTGGGACTTCAGGGTATCTAAGCAGGAGTACTAGAAAATTATGGAGATTTGATGCCAGGGTATAAGCAAACAAACAAACAAACAAAGGATGGTTTCAAAAGATAAAATTTACTTCTACATGCAATGTTAAGAATTGACCTTTCTGTCTGGCAATGTTTATGTCTGAAACACTCTTTCTTTGAGCTTTCTGAAGCAAAGTCCCTGTCTCTGCTATGCTCTACAAAAACACTGTTTCAAAACTTGAGGCTCAAAGTGAATTTTTCTTAGTAATGAACAGACTAATTCCATTTAGTAATTTATTGGTTCTTAGACTAGTTCCAGTTTTCATTAAGAAGACATTGATATCTTAATGTACAACATTACCCTGATCCATAAAGATTGAAGTATGTAAAAAAGATATAGGAAGAAAATAAATGTGTCTTACAAGAATCAAGTAAAAACTCAAGAAACAATAAAACAAGGAAATATATATTCTGTATCTCAAAGGCCTGTGTTAAATAATAAATTTGATTAATGTTTTTGATCTTTGCAGATAAATGAGAAATACATTTACTTATGTATGAGAGATATGCCAATCTTCAACTTTGTTGAGAGGACTGTTGAACCAAGTTTTTGGTAGGATCCAGTTGCCAAAATAAACTGTATTCACAGACTTCATGGTTAGGCACATCAAAAACATGCTCTTAGCTGGGCGTGGTGGCGCACGCCTGTAATCCAAGCGACTTGGGAGGCTGAGTCAGGAGGATCGCGAGTTCAAAGCCAGCCTCAGCAACTTAGCGAGGCCCTTAGCAACTCAGTGAGACCCTGTCTCTAAATAAAATAACAAAATAGGGCTGGGATGTGGCCGAGAGTCCCTGAGTTCAATCCCTGGTTCCAAAAAAAAAAAAAAAAAAAAAAAACAACAACAACAAAAAACATGCTCTTAAGCAGACCTCTTATAACATTTCAAAATTACAGAGGGCACAACTATGATAGTAAAGAAAACATCAAGGTTTGGATTTCATTTAACTCATTTTAAAAAAATATTATTCCTTCTTTTCAGAATCTTGTATTTCCTTACATTTCCCAGTTTTGAATTAACAGAGGACATCAAATTAGTAAGAAGAATCAGACGTAATATTTCTAGTAATGCATCAATATGCATTACCAGAATATCTGGAGGTACTTATGGCTTAAAATAAACTTCTTAAAATATACAGGAAATGAAAGAATGAAATGATGTTATTTTTCAATCCACATAAATAAGAAAATTTATATGTTACTACCAACATCAATTTTTAAATAACACTACCTCAGAAGAAATTCTAATGAAAAATAAGAATACAAAATAATGATATCTTTCAATTTTCATTATTTTAACTTTAAAATGTTCACATTTCCATTTATTGTCTCAAATTATATATAGTTTTCAAATCCTGGATTTTCCTGGCAAAACAGGAAGTATAATTTTGATTTTTAAGAAAATAATCTGGTCAAGAAAGGAAGGTGACATTGTTTTGAAAATATCTTGTCATAAACTGAATTTAGGAACAAATTATCAAAGTAAAAAAAGACTTTCTTTTGAGGAAACAAGCCAAGCTAAGTTACTTATTGGAAAAAAAATCAATTCTCTTTACATGTCCATGTGTAGAAAAACTCTTTTCTACAAGAAATTGTTTAAACTCTTAAAAGTATACCAACTTCAGAGTTGGCTATTATCAAGGATAATTACACAAGCAAACTAAAAATTGCTCTTGCTAACTAATTTTTAGAGACCCACTGCAAGGAGCTGGGTAATAAAAAGAAATGAACCCACAGCACTGGCTTCCTTTAGGAAAGAGGATTCTTAACCTGCCTTCATAGTCTTGTCACTTTCTAAAGACAATCCCACCACACAAAGCTTTCTTCTTCCTCTAATTTTGAAAATTCTAATCAGCTTGTGTAGGAGGGAAAAGAACTAACACTATCTGAAAGGTGAAAAGTACCAGACTTTTGAACACACTGCTTTCTAGAGAAGGCATGAAATGGGAAGATTAGAGAGAAGTGTTTTCAACATAAAGCTTACTGTGCAGGAAGCCTAAAATAAACAGAAGATATTCTGTGAGCCTAGTAGGGCTTGCAGCATGAAAAAACACTCAAAAGTTATGCACTATTACTCCTCACACTAATGAAATACTGACTTCATCTTTCTAAAACAGACCACCCTTTCCCCATCCATAACCTTAATTAAAAGCACCCCAGCCCCATAATGGAACTTTGTCCTGTGCAACTCAACTTCTCACAGTCCGCTAAGTGTGCCCCCTCCTTACCTCGGGCCAGGCACTAGAAAATAGAAACAAGACAGAGGGGGAAAAAAACGGAAAAACAAAATAAAACCCAGGGAAAACGGAAAGCAAAATCACTCAGCAAATGATAGCAGGGTCTTTGGATTTTTGGTTCAGTATTTACGCTGGACCCCAGAGGGACCTACAAATCCTTTATCCTAGACTTTTAGCGGCTCCTATCAGCTCAGCGGGAAAGAATGTCAAGTGGGACAATCCTGAAGGAAAAGGAGTCACCCCTGCATCCTAAAGTACTTGGAAGTGCTCACTTGGATCTGTCTGTAGTCCGGGCTAGTGCAACTCCACCGCCCTCCAGTGAAGTCCCCAAAGCTGCCAAGTTTAAAGTGAAGCAAGGATGGAAGCACTTTCTCTCCCAATACCTCCAAAAGTCTGTGGCCTCCTTTCGCTGCAAATTCTCGCTGTGGACTTCTCGGAAATCTCAATTATCCGCTTCGGGAACAGAAAGCCACGGGGGAAGCGTTGATGATTTTAGTGGAGACTCTCCTGGACTTTAGTGGTGTACGCTGGTTTATTTGTTCGCCGTGCCCTTTGGCTTATTTGTGTGGGATCTTACTGCTTATTCCCCTGACACGCAGTTTGTCACTCCAGAACTTGAACTCGGATCCCGCGCGGAACTCACTCCTGCCGAGACCCCTGGAGGCCAGAATCGCGCGCCCGTTGCTGACTTGGATGGAGGCTGAGTGGCGGGAACCCAGCCTAGCCTTGTCCCTCCGAAACAAAGCAGCCAGAGGGTTGCGCGGATGCCTAAACCAAGGATTGGACCCGGAGCCAGGGCGGAGGCGGGGGTGGGGGGTGGGGGTTGTGGTGGGGGTGCGGAAGGGGAGCAGAGGAGAGAGAGGAGGATGTGCGAGCAGTTTCCACCTAAAACACTCCACTTTGGGGGTTCTTCTCGGAAAGAGGCGGCTGTGTAGGTCCGCATTACGCGGGGGTGCCCGTGCGCGCTCGTGGGGTGATCCCGGGGATGTGAATGAGTGTGTGCGCACTTGTGCACCCGCAGGAGAACAGTAAGCTTGGCAGAGCTCTTTTGGTAGCGAAATTAGTGCCCAACCCAGAAGGCTACCAAAATGTGCCTGCACCAAACAGGCTAGGAAGAGTTACTATTAGCCAGCTTCCCGTTTCAACTCCCAACTCTATTCCCTTTGGGTCCAGACTAGTGTCTGGGTCAGTCAGGAACACAGTTGAGAGGGGAGTTGTATTCAGAAGCCTAAGATCACGTTATGGTGAACCCCTGAAGGCAAAGACAGGGTTCCAATGCTCCAACTAAAAGGAACAGCATGATTTCATTAGGGGGTTCCTAGAAGGAAGTATTTTTTTTTTTTTTTTTTTTTTTTTTTTTTTTTTTTTTTTTT
>JAJEJO010003627.1:495439-516018 GCA_020662805.1 Glaucomys volans
CTTATGGCTTTGGGGACTGGAGAGAGCATGAAGGAGAGAAACAAGTGGGGAAAATGCCGCCAATCATGCAAGAGTCTAGAGTAAAGCCAGGCGAGGGCCCCGGGCCATCCCTACCCGGTGAGGCCCTCTCTAGCCTCTTCTCCCGCCACACTTTTTTCTGCTTCATATCCTTCTGGCGACCTTATTGGCCAGGCTTTCCTTATGACAACTATTGGGCTCCTTTTCAGCTTGACATACTAAAATGTAGTCAACTGCAGCACTCCTTAATGTCTGATGCTGAGCTGATTTCCAAATATAAATGTTCTTTTCAGAATCTGCTCCCATCTGATTAGTAAGCTAACCACCCACCTACAACCAAGGGGACACTGAAAGCTCGCCTCAGATGACTGAGACCACAAATCAGTAGCTCTCCATCTCAAATTTTCCTGTCGGGTATATATGACTTTTTCCACTGCCATGAGAAGCCACAACCTGACCCGTTGACAGTTTATCCCATAACCATGGGACAGTGAGTGTGTGTGTGTGTGTGTGGGGGGGGGTCAGCAAATTTCCTTTTTCAAAAGAAGCTGGTGACGCCCCTGGAAGTTCGCTTTTATCTTTCAGGGTTTCCAACGCTTCCCCTCCCCCTGCCTGCAACGCCCCCGCGCCTCCTCTGCTTGGGGATTTGCCGGCGCTCCACGGGTCTTCCCTGCGCGCTGGTGGTAAATCGGTTCGGAAAGCATCGGGCTGGGAGGCACATGAGCTGAGAGCCGCTCAAAGGCCCCGGCTGGGGTGTTGTCTGACTCTCGAGGTCTGGGCTGTGCTGCCGCTCCCGTCACTGCAGCGAGGGCCGGGCTCTCGGCCGCGCGCCTGCCGCCGCCGCCGCCGCCGCCTCCATGCTGCAGCGCGGGGCGCAGTTCCTCCAGGCCTGGCGGCCGCTGTTACCCAAACACGCCATGGTGGAGAACGGGTCCCTTGGGCCTGCCGGGGCTGAGGCTGCAACCCTGGTCCACAGCTGCGGGTCTCGCGCCTGAGCTGCGGACTCACCTCCAGCGCCTTGGCCAACGGGCGGGGCGCTGGTGCCGCTTGCACAACGGCGCGCAGGGAGGCGGTGAGCGTGTACAGAGCTGCCCAAACCAAGGACTGAATGTGTGCGCGTGCAGACGTGTGTGCGCGTGTTTGCGCGTTTTTCCTTTTTCCCCTGAGGATGTGAATGGTTTCGCAGCTGGCTGCTCCCTTAGGATTCTTGACTTTTGGGAGCTCTGGGCTGTGAGCACAACCCACCCATATAATCCATTTTTTACGGTCGGTTATAGCAGGAAAAAAAAAAAAAAAAGCGCAACCGGACGGGGGTGGGGCAGACCAAGGAAACCTTCTGGAAAAACACGTACACGCGAGAAAGGACGAATTGAAGACCTCGAGAAGACTTTCAAAATCTCCCTGCTGGCCCTCCCGTTTTCCAGCGAGATCCTGGACGATTTTTTTTAACCCTTTTAAGTCATCTTGGCATCTCTCTAGTGTTTTGTAAGCCGTTTTCCAGTTAGCTGCGTGTGCGTGTGCGTGTGTGTGTGCGCGTGTGTATGTGCGCGCGCCTATCTGATGCATTTGACTGTCTTTTATCCAACTGCCCAGAAGCAAATGTGTTAACTCGGTGATGCCCCTCCATGCCCGGTTCTTGCGGAGCGCGGAGGACGTCCAGACCCATTTTCCTGGCTGGATTCGGAGCGGCTGCTGGGTTGTAGAGCCAGGTGTGTGGATCACTTTACCCAGAGGCTTGGCAAGCGGCAGTATTAACCAGCTTCCAGGTACATCACAAGGTCAAGAGAGGGTCTTGCAGCTGTCTTGTTTCGGTGCATCTAGACTTTCCTGTGCTAGCCAGAAGGATATGTACGTTTCGGTCCTCAGCATTTGAAGCCAAAAGTTCAGCCCTTCAAACTGGTTTACTATACAAACAAGGTAATAAGGATTGCTTTTAAAACTGCTTAACAAAATCCCGGACTCGTCCACAGCCCTTTCCAGGCTCCCTCCTCCCCACCAAAATGTCACCAGCTCCTGAATTACAAGGATTTGGGCTGGAGAAGAACTTGAAGGAAACGTGATCAAAGGGCTATGAGAAACGAGAACGCTGTTTTTGCTGTCTGGTGGGTTTCGAAGCTGATCTTGGAGAAGGACCAGTTTCCTCCTTGTTTCTCCTTCTCCGTGCGGTGTTGGGTGTGCGAATGCAAGTGTGAGTGCGCGCGCTCCCGGATGCGAGTGTGTGAGTGTGTGTGAGTGTGTTTCTGTGTGCGTGCACAGCCGCCCTGCCTCTGCCCGCTCCCCGGGCGCGGAGCCGAGGGTTTCATGGGGCGATCCGCGCGGATCCCCCACCCAGCACGACCTGCGGGCAGCGGCGGCAGTGGCTGGAGCCACCTCTCGGACTCCCTAGGATGCGGGTGCTGAGCTATGGCAAAAGGCAGCGAAGTGAGGAGCAAGACCCACGTACGACTGTGAAAGCCACCTGGAGCCACCTTGCCGGGATTGTACCTGCGGGCAGAAAGTCCTCTTACGACCGCCTTTCCCCCTAGAGGCACCAGGTAACAAGCAAACCACTAACCGCCTCACCCAGTTTCCTTCTGCTCTTGTTTGTAGTGTCTTATCTGCATTGCAGGCTACTTTACTTATTAATGTTTTGAAAATCATTAGGAAGGGCTGCGTATCCAAGGGCGCCTGCTCTATGATGTGGTAATACAATTTCTGGTGGATGGAATATAAATCTATACCTGAGCACTTAATCTAGTAGTGAAAGCTAAGAGAATATGGATAGCTCCACCCTAAGGATATTTTCTGAGAACTAGGCATGTTGAACCTGTCCGAAGATACCAGGAATTAAAATTTCGTATTTCCTTCAGGCTATGGTAGCCACGGACCATTTGGTATCCAACCCTTCCCACATTGTGGAGTGTGAGAGGGTGTTTGGTTTCCACCCATCATTTCAGCTAAAGACTATTTTTTTTTTTTTTACTCTTTTCTACCTCTGATTGTTATCCTTTCCTTGTTGTACACAAGCTTGCCAGATCCTTTTAGTAGTTGTAAATTACACATCTGGAGACTTTGATCCGAAATGGAGTTTTCTTGAAACTTGCTTTGCATGGGAAGGGAATTCATTGTCATGGGTGTGTGTTGAGATATGGTGCTTAACTGCTGGGATTCGCTTTTATGTAGCAGAATAAATCCATGAAAGAAGTCATTTTTATATGTAGAAAATGAGGCTAAAATCATAACCACCACCCAGCACCATCCCCAGCTGCATTATTTCAGTGTGTCCGCGTGTTTGTTTGTTTTTGTATAATAGGTGTTTTGGAAATTCTTTCCAGCGTCTTGACTTATAAGGAGTAGGTGGATTTGCCACTGCCTAATTAACGTATTGGGTCTAATGTGTTAAAATGGAAATACCGTGACTGACTGAGACATATCAAATTTAGGGAACTTCGAAAGCCCCTTACCCTTGGACCCTATTTCTCTCATTTCCTTTCCCCATCACCCCTGCTTCTGTCCCCTACAGAAAATTTCACTCCCTTCTCCAGGGCATTAGAATTAACAAGATAGAGCACTTCCAAAGTAGTCTCATCAATGTTTTATTTCGTAGCGAAGATGGTCTGAATAATTCAGCTAAGGAGTGCTCATTTGTCTCCCGTTTTCGCGAGCAGCCTGCTTGGCTGCACTCAGGGGAGGTTTGGCCCGACAGATCTGGAGGCGTCCTGCTCCAGGAGGCAGTGATTGGGGTTGCTCTGGGGGTTTCTTTTTGCTAAAGCCATTTAGAACGTGTAGGGGCGCCTCTTGATTTTCCTCCTTTCGCTGCGTTTCTATAGATATCCATATGATGGCATTTGCAGACTACGATCTGGATCTGGCCGATAGCTGCTCTGGTTGTCTGCGCGCAGAAGTCCCCAACTCCTTCTCTGGAGTCTGCGATAGGCTGCTGCTGCAGCCCTCACAGGCTGGTGGTGCTACAAGGCCATGTATGCAGCCGTTTTGGGGGGCTGGGCTCTGCCACTGCAGCTGCCGGGTCTGCTTTGACACTTTCTTGGGGCGGGGCGGGAGAGCTCTGCTTGCCCCTGGCAGGCAGCCGGCGCATCATGGCTGAGGTGGCAGCCTGAATGTGGGAGAAAGGAGTGGGGGGAGGTTCCAGGAGGGCGTTGGTGTCCAACTGGGTACACCTGCAAAATTCCCCACCGCCAGTATGAATATTCACGACATAGGATGAGTGCTGGCTACAAAAATTTCTTGATACTCAAACACTGCGTGATTTATCAGGATTAAAAAACAGAATCTAAGTGTGTATTTCCTAGATTTCCATTTGTTCTTCTTTTCCTTCCCTTTCATGTTCTCCTTGATTTAATCAGGTCTTTTGCATCCTTGTTTCACCTTCAGTTGGAGCACTACTTTAAAATCAACTATCTATTCTCCCCCATCCCATACTCAATAGACATGAAGGAGTTGAGGGCCACTCTTCCGACAGGCTTGGTGTGTGACACTGAACTCGAAGGAAGAATACAGGGTCACTGCACTTAATAAGAACAGCAGGTCTACACTCCACCCTTGAGGACTCAAGAAAAAAAAATGCTATTGCCTGCATTAGGAAAAAAAAAAAGTGTAGGTAAGCCAAATAAACTAAAAATTACTGGGGATTTGGGAGGAATTGGGAGTAGATATTCACCATCTATTCTTCACTTTCTTTTCTCTTTTAACTTATAGCTTTGTAATTCTTCTATTACTCAGAAAATTTTAGACAGAAAGCTGACGTGTATGCTAAACATCTGAGAAGGGCATGTCTTTGTCCCTTAAATTTTTCTAGAGTATTATTACAATAGAAATGAAACCATACTCATAATATTTGTTAGCAAATAAATAATGCCCATCTAGAGGTTAACTAAAAATAAAGGAATGCTGGTGAAGAATATAGGTACTTGGAAAATAAGGTGTTTCCCCTATATCTCCTTCCTCTTTTCACTTCCTTTTGGCCTTTTGTCCACCAAGGATACAATTTTTTGCAAGTTTGTTCTTGTCTCTGTGCACTCATTCTTAGGGATGGCAAAACAAATACATTAAACCTGATGTTAAATGTTCAGAAGCCTAAATATAGTTTTTGTTGTGATTTAAACTTAAAATTCATTCCTTGATGTAGATTGGACTTAGGTTAAATGCCATAACCAACAGAGCACAGGGTTTCACATATAGAAGTTCCCCTCAAATTAAAATAAATAAATAGAATGGAGATTTCTGCCCCTCTTTCCTTCTCCCTTGTCTGGAAACAAGGCCAGTTTGGAGATTTGAATCTATTTCCCTTGTTAAGCATTATCCATAGGCAGAATTGGCCTGGTTCACTGATGGGTTAAGACTGTCAGGAATTGATAGGGGTTTTCCCAGCAAAAGCTTTCTCCCTCTGAGGTCTCTTTTGGGCACTATTAAGAAGGACAGAACAATAGGAAAGTCAGGACACTCATGGGAACAAAAATGGTCAGATAATCAGGGGCAAGTTTTCACTCTATTCCCATCCCTAGAAGATTTCTTTTAGTCATTTTTCCCTTTCTCATTTTTAAAGAGGAGAATGACCTTGAGAAATACTAATATTCTATGCTTCACTCACCCCTTTCCCTTCTTCAAATATATAATGGTATATGCATTCGGTTTTGAAATATGGCATTCCTATGCTGGTTTATTTGGGGAGGACTTCATCAAGGTATATCTCTGGTACCAGCCAGAGGTAATTTCTTTCCTTTTTCTCAAGAGGGATAGCAGGAGCTATAGTCATTTGAGGGAGAATTGCCCCACCCTTACTCCCTCTCCAATTACTTTTGTCTCCTCTGCCATTAATGGATTCTTGGCAGTAAAGCAGTCTGGTTATGACATTGGTGTTTAAATGACCATCATATGTTAAATCCACCTTTTATCTTTCCTGATTGAGCATCTTTTGCCTGTGCCCATTTATGCTAGAGCAGTTTCCTCTTGCTGCTTGAAGCACTTTTGGCTTGGTAGTTTTGCTGAATTTTCTTGCTGGTGAAATTAGGATCTTGTTTTCTGTTAAAGTCGTTGCTGTGTCCTTATGTGGTTGGGGTGAGGTATTTGTAGCTATGTAACAGTGTTCCTGCAGGTATGTGAAACTACTATGTAACATCTACTCAGTTATTTAGAGAGAAATTTATAGTAAATAACATTGATAGTATTTTTGCCCATGTTGCAATAAGAAGTTAGAAAATTATTTGAAACTTTCTAAAAGTTAAGTAGCTCACGTGGTAATCTTGTTCCAAAGATTTTATTCTGTTTACTTATGAGTGGAAACTATTGATATTACATTCCAGATTTTTTATATAATCAGTTCTAAATTTTATGTTTCATTGTTAAGATACAAATTTAGGCCTCATTGGTGTGTGACTCCCTAGAATACATGACTAATGGGTGAATTTGCTAAATCATTCCAGTGATACACATGCTCATATTTCTGCCTGTTCAATAAACCTTGAGAATGAGTCTACTTATTCTATTTCTAAAGCTCACATTTTTATTCTTATGGCATCCTTCAATCATTGAGGACTATTTAGAACCCAAGGCAGTATAATTTGTCCATTACATGGTATGTGCATGTGAAATTATGTTTATAATTATTCAGCTATTCTGGTTAGAGGTAAACCATCTTTATTATACTCTATCACCATAAATTGTATGATATTATGAGACCCCCAGTAAGTATAACAGGAGATAGAAGAATTTAATTCAAAGATAGTTAATGCTACTTTTAAGCTTTTATATCATCATGTTCTGTTAGATACTGTTCTGACAGAATGCTTTTCACTGAACTATATCATAATTTAACAGTAATTATGAAGATGGTTAAAAAGTGATAGAAAATTACAATGGAAATACATGATTATATAAATGCACTATCATTTTACTGATATCAAGTAAAGTACATGAAAAGATTTTATCATTTAAACTACAACTATATTTGTAACGTTTCTCAGAAATTGGCTTTGATAGCTACTATTCATTAAGTCACAGGACTACATTGGAGGAAAATGCCAATTGACCATTTTGAGGGTTTTATGTATTCTTACAAAAGAAATCTATCACATCTTAAAACTCACATTATCCCTGCATTTGCTCACAAAATATATTAAAAAGAATATATATATATAAATATATATATAAATACAGACTTTTACGTGTGTGTGTGTGTGTGTGTGTGTGTGTATCAGCTTTTTTACTGCTGTGACCAAGAGACCTGAGAAGAACGATCAGAGGAGGAAAAGTTTATTTGGCTCTCGCAGTTTCAGAGGTCATAGTCCTTAGACAGCCAGTTCCATTCCTTAGGACCTGAGATGAAGCGGAAAATCATGACAGAAGATTGTGGCAGAGGAAAGAAGCTGGGGACATGGCACTAGGAAGCAGAGAAAGACTAAGCATAACTCACAAAATACATACCTCAAAGGGGTATGATGCCTGGGATCCACCTCCTCCATCCACACTCTACCCTGCCTATGGTCACCTCTCCATTAATCCTTATCAGGGAGCCGGGCGTGGTGGTGCACACCTGTAATCCAAGCGACTTGGGAGGCTGAGTCAGGAGGATCGCGAGTTCAAAGCCAGCCTCAGCAACTTAGCTAGGCTCCAAGCAACTCAGTGAGACCCTGTCTCTAAATAAAATACAAAATAGGGCTGGGATGTGGCTCAGTGGCCGAGTGTCCCTGAGTTCAATCCATGGTAAAAAAAAAAAAAAATCCTTATCAGGGGATGAACACACTGATTGGGTTAAGGCTCTTGTAACCCAATCATTTCACCTCTAAAGCTTCTTCATTATCTCACACATGAGCTTTTGGGGGACACCTAATACCTAAACCATAACAATATATATATGAAACTTTAAATATATATATATATATATATATATTTAAAGATTTCAATGAAATATTTCAGAATTGATGTTATGATCTTGTGAAAATGATTGCAGAATTCTGAAAGAAAACTGAATTTATTTTAGTGTTTACAACAAAAATGACTTCGGAACAGAAGTAATAAGATCAATGATTAAAGTTAAAGGATACTTTGAACAAACTCTAGGAACAATTCCTGAATTCTTAGAAAAAGACTGAAAGAAAACTAACAAATTCAATCTTAGTCAATCAGAACTAGTATATTTAGTCAAGAACATAAGTCAAAACCAAGCTGTTTATCCTACTGTATTCCACTTTGCCCTATGAATCTCTTTTAAGAAAGTGTGAATGAGCCCTGAAAGACTCACTTCACTTGTTTTCTGGATCCCTTTCTTTTTTGACTTCTCAAAATCAAAGAAGGACTTTGTGCATGCTAAGCTCATACTCTGTCTCCCCGACTTCATATACTGTATTCAAATAGGATTTTCATGGATCATAATGCTATTACCTGCAAAATCACAGATTTTCATGAAAGTGACTTACTAAGGAAAACATATCACCTGTACGCTTTTGAAGACTACCTTTCTCATAACCTTTGGAAGTGTAGACTGTGGTATTTTTCTTATTATTTCGGTCTCTTTTTTTCTTTGCTTTTGCTTTTCCCCACAGTGCAAAGACTGACCAGGTTATTAAGTGATTTTTGTGCATAAGTTTTTTTATTAGGGTTTAGGCATTTGGATAGCCACTTTAAAATGTATATCACTTCTATGACAATATTGAACACTACAGTGTATGGTGCATATGCTTTATTCTGTGTGGATAGATATTATGGTGCCACTTACTGATATTTTATCCTATTTTGATGTTAATGCTTTGATGTTTTATTTTACATCTTATGTAGAGGAGAAAAGGGAAATTAGGAAACCATGGTCATATTTTAAAAGGTTTGGTATTTCACAGTGATTAGAAAGCATGAAATTTGGGTTTCTCCACACCTGTGTTTCAGCCCTAGAGTAGATTACTCCATTTTTGTGTAGGTGTGTCATGATTTTATCTTTTAGGTTGAGTCACCTTCTGGCATCCTATAACTTCCAATTGATTTTAACATGAGAGGAAGGGGTACACAGTAAATTCAATTCTAGTATTATTTCCTGGAGTATTTGAACTGAATGACTTGAGATGCCCCACTCACAATTCATCTGTTTATCATTAAACATATCCTGTACCTAAACTGGTTAGAGACAATTTTCTATATGTTGTTATTTTAGACCTTTTACCTTTGTTTTTTAACTGAGCAGTAGACTTTATTTTTTTTTATTTTTTATTTTTATTTATTTTTTTATTTAATTTTTACAGACTTCATTTTGATTCATTGTACACAAATGGGATGCAACTTTTCATTTCTATGGTTGTACATGATGTAGATTCACACCATTTGTGTAATCATACATGTACATAGGGTAATGATGTCTGTTTCATTCCACCATTTTTCATATCCCTGTCTCCTCCCCCTCTCATTTCCCTCTTCATAATCTAAAGTTCCTCTGTTTTTCTCTCACCTCCACTCCCCCAACCTGATTATATATCATCACCTTTTATGCTTAAGAAATGTTAGCTAGAATTAATCCCCAACATCGCCCTCTTCTGATACTTTCTGGTTCTTTTTTCCCATTTTTCTTTGAAGCACGGTCCCAACGCCAATAAACCATGTGGGCTGATTAATGTAGAATTGAGTAGGGCTACCGTTTCCTTGCCTTAAGAGCAGAGAAAGGAAGCAGATGTCGTAACACTCATAGTTTGGATGTGAGATGTCTCCCGAAAGCTCACTTGAGAGACAATGCAAGAAGGCTTGGAGGACAAATGATTATGTAATAGATTTAACCTACTCAGTGAATAAATCCACGATGGGATTAACAGAGTGGTAATTGGAAGCTGGTGGGGTGTGGCTGGAGGACGTGATTCATTGGGGGCATGGCTATGGGGTATATATTTTGTATCTGGTGTGTGAAGCCTCTCAACTTTCTGATCACCATGTGAGCTGCTTCGCTTTGCCACACTCTCACCACCATGTTCAGCCTCATCTCCAGCCCCCAGAAATGGAGCCTGCCTTCTATGGACTAAGACCTCTGAAACCATGAGCCCTCAAAAAACTTTTCCTCCTCTACAATTGTGGTAGTCGGGTCTTTTAGTCAAAGCAGCAAGAAAAGCACACTAAAACCCACTCCATGTTGAACTCTGGTTAGATGTTACAATTTGACCAATGCCTTTTTTTCTACCTAAGGACATTGGAGTCCTTAACGTACATTTATAAGATGCTACAATTAGTCAGTCCAAGTTTGGTGGCAAGAGTAAAAGTGTTTGCCTTTCTGAGTCTAGACACTAGTGAGGATTTTTGAGACTACTCTCTCAACATTCAGATCATCTGATTTACTCATAATGACTAAATTAATTTTAAATTTCCACTAAAAACCGAGAGAAAAGTAACTTATAAATTGTAATAATTTGTTTATAATGAGCATGAAGAATAAGGAAATGGATCAAGACACAGAAAGTAAAATTTTCACCTCATCCCTACGGTGACTGACTGCATCATGGGCTTTTTGAGCAGCTAAGAATGTTTCAAGGCTCATTCTTTAATTCCTTCAATGAATATATATTTATTGTTCAATGCATACTTAGATATACTGCAAAACATTTCCCCTTTGAGACAAAAAATCAAAATGGCTTAGATGCCACTTTTGGGAGAAGTTCAACCTAGAGTGAGAAACAAACAGTCTTTCAGAGAGGCAATCTTAGTAATGAATCAGTCTTGATGACTTTCTCCCATGTTTGCCTCTTAATTTACCCTTAACCAAGACAATGGATTGCTAGAATATTCATTTATTTGTGTTAACTCCTCTTTTAAAAAATAAAACTGACTATTAGGCACCAAGCAGTTTGCTCAGGCTTCATATGAGGTTGCCTGAATTCTTCCAAGGGGAAAAAGAATTTGAAGTCAGGAGGAAATGACAGAAAACCTATTTTACTCTGGTTCTTGAAGAACAAATCTTTAGGAGACACATTATCCATAATCTTGAATGTTACTATTTTTAGGCATTATACTTAAAAATGATTATTTAAAGTTTTACATTTAATATGAATGCAAATAGTTGTCAAACTGACACCAAGTCAAACATAATTAACCTTTTCTTAATTACTCTTTGTCATCATTATACGTGTTAGTGATTGCAGAAATCCCTCAGGGACGAATCCATGATATATTAAAGGCAGTTTATACTGATGCTTCATTTGCGCCTTCTTTCTCTTTTCCCCTTTCTAGGTAAAATTTTGTTCTCATATAGATAAATTTTGTTAGTTTTCCTATTGTTTTTTCAAATTCCCTGATAGGAACTTAATACAAAAATAACAAGATCATTAGGTGTGCTTCTAAATGAGAGTGTGGAGCTGAGTGAACATCTAAGGTCTCCACTGAGTACTTGGGCTTTCCTTCCATGCTATTTATGAGGAAAGCACAGAAGCATGCTAATATATCTGATAATACGTAATGGATGCTGATGATCAGCATTATCATATCCTCATCCTCATCTTTATAGGAGAAAATACTCTGCCAGTCACTGTTGGTTTCTGCTTTTCCCTAACCTATGCAAGAATCCTACAGCTTAGTTATGGTCATCTTCAGGTTTTAGAGGAGCATATTAAGACCCAGAGCAGTTAATTTTACTTACTCATTATCATGAGCTCATTATCATGCAACAGATCCTGTGAATGTTATCAAAATCCAAATATTTCTGATTCTAAAGAAAATGTTATAGCTCCTATGCTTAGATGATTTCTCTTATATCTTACCTCTTTTGACTGTTTTATTTGATTATTGCTTGTGTGTGTTTCCTCCTTCATGGATGACGAATATTCTCTAAATATACATCATATGCTTAATTTGTTTTGCCCTTTATGGTATTCTATGAACTGTCATATTTTGTACTTGAAAGTCTCTGAAAAGGTTTACCATTAGAGAATTTTGATGATGTTTCTAATTAGTTATTTAATTCCAAAAAGCGATTGTTTCTTTTATTGCTTTTCTAGTGTAGAGAAATCAGAATGTTGCAGTATTAGGATGGGACAGAATTTAGAGATTGCTGTCTGTCTTTAAAATACTGGCTCTAACCAGGCAGTGTGTTCTACTTCCCTCTTATTCCTTTGCCATGTGATTCATGCAGCTTGTTGAGTCTTTAATGAGTGTTAACCTGAATTAATGCTACAATTTCTAAAATAAAATAGAGGGGCCTGATTATGGTCTATCAAAATTAGTGCTTAATTCTAGATACACCTGTTGTCAGGACCAATAGTTTCAAGAATAAACCCTATGATGTGTTCTCAACTATGATCTATTTTCTTATTTCTGTGGTGAATCTCAAATAACCTTAAGTTCCTTGTAATTCTCCTTGAAAATAGATAGATGTTTGTTTCCTTTCTCCTTAAAACTGATTTCATTACTTGCTTTGAGCCACGAGTGTGGCAAAATGATTGGTCTAAGTTCCAGGCCTTATCCTCCAAGGATCAGGTAGCTTCCCTTTTGCCTGAAGGGTGTTACTATCTAGCTAAGAAGTCCATATGCCTTTGCTGAAGTTAAGTGACCCAGATGATAGCCAGCACCAATTGTTAGACATATCCATGAGGCCACTTGAGACCATCCAGACACAACTGAGCCTAGAGATAATTATACTTCAATAAGTGACCCCAGCTTACACCAACAGAAGATCAATCCAAGTAGTTGACTGTCAGATCAAGAACAAATAAAATGACTGTTACTTTAAGTCACGACATTAAAGGGTAGAAGAAGATAACTGACACACCCACCCTGGGTATTGGAACACAGCCAGTCACAATACCTCTTTTGGAAGAAAATCTTGCCCATATCAATATATATGTATACGTATACATATGCAATATATTATATATATGTGTGTATATATATATAGTTGCAATAAATGCACATTGACATTCTATATCTAGACATCCT
Organism: Glaucomys volans; assembly: GCA_020662805.1. Taxonomy (NCBI): domain Eukaryota; kingdom Metazoa; phylum Chordata; class Mammalia; order Rodentia; family Sciuridae; genus Glaucomys; species Glaucomys volans. Next base: position 508,346 of record JAJEJO010003627.1, read on the forward strand.
TGATCTATGATTCATTTACTTTTGAATCATAATATTGTCTTTCCTTAAACCTTTGTAATTGTTTGTTGATTCCACAGTAGGTATTTTTCTAGGTTGTTTTGTAACATGGCTGAATGTACATGATCTTAATTTCCACTTGTCCATCTTTTAATGTAGCCACTTACCGGGCACTAGAGAAGCTTCCTTGGAAAGGTGGTTCTCTTATGCTAGGGGTCATGCCACTCATTTCAGCCCAAGCTTTGCTTCAAGTTGCGTTTGGAATTGGTTTGTTTCAGTGTAACATTTTTTTCATTTCTCCAAGATTTCATTTTACCTTCTAATTATATTTTAGTGATTCATATTTACTATCCATTTCTTCTGTAAATTAAATCTAAATTGTACAATTACTTTATTCTGGGACTTCACACACGCTTCATTTTATTTAATAATATTCTCATTTATGTATCAAATTACTCTACAGGAAATTGACATACTTTTGCAGGTATAATGAGGTACAGAGTGTAGGCCATGGGGCAGCACAATTATAATGATTTTATAACTTTCTGATTATGATTTATTTGCAGAATAATTGCAAAAATATTACTAGAAATGAGTATAGCAGACTTCAGTGTTTTCACTTTAAGTTAGAGATATTTGTGAAGAGGCATGTAGAAATGCATTTTTCATTCATCTATATAGTTCCTTCAAAGATATTGTGTAATTATAGGTTAGAAAGTCTGTCTACATTACATTAAATATTAATTATTTTATTAACAGTTCTTCTGTTATTTCTTACTGTGAGTTTAGAGTTACATATTAGATAGGTTATATATGTTAGGTTAATTATTAAAATTCTAGTGAATTTAGATATAACCAGGTATGTATTCCATCTTTTACATATGATAGTGTACATAACAACTATTTTAATAGCAAAATATGGATCAATTTCTTTATCTGTAGAATAGGGCTAATGTTGTTCATCTCAACAGCTTATGACAAGTAAGTAAAATGAATTCCCAGCACTTCATATGTTGACTGAACAATAATGGAATACTCAAAACTACTTTAGAAATTTCTACTAAGATATGTTGAAAGTAAGAAAATCACAATTGTATGTAAAGAATAACAGCAAGTATGTTAATATGTATGGTATAATAGCTCCATTTAAAAATATATATCCTTATATTTTATGCTAGTCTGTTATATTTATTTAGAATAGCTTGATTGCTTGAAAAATATCTTTGTGCTTTACTCTGTTGAGAGTCAGGACTGAAAAGATCTGTTAAGACAATATTAAGGTAATATTTTCATTTCTACATAATTATTTTTAAATTTTTTACATTTTTTAAAAAATAAATTAAATATAAGCAATCTTGATATAGGTCTAGAATACCTAAATATTGTTAAATAATATTTGGATAATATTTTGAAAGCAGCATCTCAAGTACTATATGGTATTTAGAACATAGTTAGGATGTTAGTGTCATTTATCTGATGTGCCGGACCAATACAGGTTGTTTATGGTTTTAAAGTTATTCAGTTGGTAGGATCTTTTGAAGAAATGAAACAATATATGATTGTAAACACGAAAATTAGGTAAAGGCTTTGGAAAGAAATTGTTTACGCACCATTTAGTTTTGTGGAATATGTGAGAGGAAAATGAGTAACTTTCTTTGTTTTGGAAAGGGAAAATTGAATTTATATTTTTTAGATTAATTTTATTAACCTTACTGTCATCCATACTTGTCTCTTTAAGGGTTCTATTTCCTCTTTAATGTTTTAATAGAAAATTGAATATCTATGACTATAGCCTATATAAATACATGACTACAGTACATATTGTTTAACAGAGATAAAAATGGACAAATCAATTTATGTAATTAATGACTGAATTTTTCCAGTGATGTTGGAGAAATCAAATTTCTTCAATTCTATGTGTTATCTGTACTCTTACAATATGAAAACATGGAATAAATAATTTTCTTTTAAATATCTGTATTAAAGGGAGTCAAGGGCACTTTAGAATAAAGACAGAAAATTTCAGAGATCTATATCACCCTTGTTACCAAGTGTATTCTAAGGAGGTGTTGATTGAATAAATGAATTTATATGTATATATTATAATAAATATTGGTTTTAGAAAAGTCAGATGCAATGGTGCATACCTGTAATCCCAGTTACTTGGGAGACTGAGGAGGAGGATCAAAGGTTTGAAGCCAGCCTGGAAAACTCAATGGAACTTTGTCTCCAAGTTTAAAATGTACAGGGCATGTAGCTCAGTGTTGGAGTGCTCACCTAGCCTGTGCAAGGTACTGGGTTTAATTGTTATTGACACAAATAAACACAAGTCTATGAGTTTTAGAATGTGGCTGTAAATCACTAAATATTTATGTGTGGGAATAGAAAGGAACTACTTTCATTTTTATAGTAATCGCCTGTATTTTGGTGTTTACGTTTTAATGTCAATATTTGTGACTGCTAGGTTTTGAGATCCATGAAAGAGAAAAGAAGCAGTCTTTGAAATATGAAAAGAAAACAACTTTTGAAAAAAATGCAGTATTGTTTTGAAGATTTTTTTCTATTTTGTCTTTCCCTATATGCTCTCTATGAAATATAGTCCTTATTGAGGGTAAAGTGTGACTTTTTCAAAATAATTTCTGGCACATAATACAAATACAGATCTTTGTTGTATGGAGTGATAGGTAGAATGATCATCAGTACTTCTTGGATAGAATTCATTTGAGCTGAAAGCAAATAACTGAAGTAAATTAGTACTTATTTCGAGGAGTGATGACAATATAAAGATATAATTTGCCATTTTTAAGCTGAAATGATATATTAACTACATAGTGGCTCAAGGAGGAGTTAAGACCTCAGGTCAATATGCAAAAGGAGACAAATGGAATGATGTAATAGTCCTCAGCTTTTTAGAGTTCAGGCTCTGTAATCAACAATCAACACTCTGCAGCAAAAGACTTTTGCTTTCATCACCTAGAGATAAGGCAGGAAAATAGGGTTGTGTTACCACAATTCATTTAGCAGCCAGTGGAAAATTCAACCTAAGTTGGCTCAAGCATCCATTTTCTTAGTTCACACACAAAAATGTCAGGGTTATCTTAAGGCCTGACTTGACTCATCATTGGAAGAGTTGAAAAAACAGGGTCCAACTTTTGTCTGCAATTACTCTTTATTGATTCCTCTTTCAGATTTGAAAGGGTGATCATCAGAGCTTCATATCTGCAACAGGAAGTTCAAAGGCAGGGAGATGGGTCAAAAGGGGCAGGAGAGAGACACAGAGAAAGAAGAAGAGTAGGAGAGAAGTAAAAAAAAATAAATAAAAATGCTTCCTTGGGGTCCTGAAGAACCATTTGCTTGGTTCTTTCCAGTTCCAGTTCTTTGACTTGGGCCATGTTGCCATCTCTGAACTTGATAGAAGGAATGAAGCTATTGCTTGATTCCATTCAGAATTATTTTACTTTGAAAAGCTACTCCTATGTCCTACATGTGAAACTCAAAAGAGCTTGAGGGAAATTTTAATATATTGCTTTGATAATAGTATTTCCCACTTTAAGATTCCTTAGCAAGTTCTGTTATTTTGGGGGAAAGAAGTTGAAAATTGTCAAGCCAGCCTTGTTGTAAAATATTTTAAATGAGTGGGTCTAATAGAATTTTACTACAAATAGAATTGTATTTGTCTGCTTTTCATTGAGCCTATAATACCTTCAATATTTATAAATTCCAACTTTAACTTACTACTTAGATAGCATGGTATATGTATAAATAGACCACATATATGTATATATATTGTATATATATAACATGAATTCACACACTTTACACAAATTTATTTTTTCAAATGTGGAATCTCTAATAATGTACATGCTCTATATTATATTATTCGTAGTTATCATATTATCACCTTTTAAAGGAAGATTGTGAATAATATCTAAGCTAAAAGATTATATAAATTATTTACCTTTCATTCTTTATAAATAATATCTAATGATATTATAGAAATAATGATAATGGATGAATATTATATAATTTATTTATGACACTAGTCTTAGTGCCTTTTTGTAAAACAAAGATCATAGGAATGCTGAATGATTATTGTAGCTTCTGTTTCATTATCATGATTTATTTTTTCACCTTCTCAAGCATAGAATTCTCCATTATGATTTGCTCATTTCTGTAAGTCATATTCTTTTTTGATCGTGATAAATTTCAATTCTCTTTTCAAGTTTCTTCTTAATTTTCTACTATAATTTTAACAGTATAGTTGATAATAATAAGCTCATTTTTACAGGGATAAGCCCTTATTTTTATTGAGTTTTTGGTATGATCCAATTAAAGGAAATAAACTGCTGGCCAAGGTGAACTGTGTCAGCTGTGGCCTGGGTGAGCACTGCTGTTATGATCATTTCAGCCTTCCATCTCCTTGAAGGCTCTTTGTTTTTCCCTTAGGACCACAGTATTCCTGCAGCCCTTAAGAAAAGAATCTTCTATTTGACAAAGCTGCTAAAATTCCTACCTGCGGGGATTTGAAAAATCTTTGCATGTTTGAGTTTCTAGTCAGTGACATACCAGTATCAGGCACTCCAGTGTTCTGTGAGGAGCTCCAATGCAGTGCAGTTACTTTGGTATGGACTCTGTATTAACTGACTTCAAGATCAGTTCTAATAATGAATTTTCATGGTCTTTGCTCCAAGCTGCAGGAGGAAATAAGTGTGCTGACTCTCTAGCTTTAATTGTCAACTATAAGAAATATTACTTGTATTAATGTAATTGTTACATTTTAATTGTACCCCTCAGGCTTCTTAATGTATCAACATCTTTAACAGTTGGATATTTATCTCCATCTTAGTTTGCTTCAATATAGTCAAGATGGAAATATGAAAGCTTCCTTTTCATGGTGTAAGATGTTTTGGTTTCAGTCTAATACTTTGAGCCTCAAATATTCAGATTTTGAAATAACCTCTCTCCCTTTCTTAAGTATGGGATTTAATTCATACATTTAACTAAATTAGCATACTTTTGAATATTTGATCTTTTAATTAAAGCCAAAGACATTGTCATTTTAGTCACCTTAATCACTGTGGATTGAAATTTTTAATGACTGCTTAGTTTTTCTGCAGTTAACCCTTTTGTGGAAGTATCATTACTATTAACTAAAATGAGCAAATTAATCTTGGACTAGGAGGTAATGCTGTAATGTAATATGATCACATGTAACCTATTCAGATGATTCTTCAGAGGAGAGAAACATTGAGTAGGAAGGTTATCAGCAAAAATAGAAAATAGGAAGAGATAAAAATAGCTCTGTCGTCTGTCTTTTTCAATCTGGGCAAAACCTTCATTGTGTGATTCTGCCCAGGATCTGCAAAGTGTTCTAGAGTCCCTTTAAATAGTTGAGGTAACCCTGACATTTTGAAGTATAACCAGTGCCAGACTAAAGTGACATTCTGTTTAAGGAGTGGTTGAATGAATGATGAAATACTGTTATTCTATATGACGATCAGGAAACGTACTTGGAGTATGGAGTCTGACTAAACCCAAAGCAGCAAAACAACAACAAAAAAGAAACACAAAACTGGATCAGGCCATCCTTTTATATCAGATCTCTCTTCTCTCTCTCTCTCTCTCTCTCCTCTCTCTCTCTTTCTCACACACACACACACACACACACACACGCACGCACACATGATGTACCATTTTCCTCATTCTCTTCTTTTGTTCTATTTGGATCATAAGAATGAACTGATTTTTATTTTTTTTCCCTTTCTCTTAGGAAAAAATGGATTATTACCAGATGAAAGACCTTAATTACAAGTAATCATTTGTCAGTTTTTAATGAAGCAGCTTTAAGGGTACACTCTCCACTAGTATTTACTTTCACAGTTTTCTAAGATACAGATTGCTTTATTATTTTCATTATGATTAAGGGATGGATATTTAGAGATACATTAATGAACTAGAAAGAATAGAAAAACAACAGATTGCTCTTCTTCATGTAGTGTTTTATATTGTACTCCAACATTACTAAAAGTAATAATATCAAGGTATGGCTCTAAAATTTCTTTAGTGGATATTGTTGCACACGTAAAATATAATTACAATTGGATTTATTACAATATAGCTTGCAATTGGAAAAACACATTTTACAAAACTTTATACAATGTAAATATTCCTCAATAATGGGTGGGTATCCTTAATGAAATATTGTGCTTCCCTTTAAATAAATTAAATAGCTATATATTTATTAATGAAGAAAACTGTCCAAAATATATGGCTCCTTGAGAGTGGAAGCTGTGGTGGATAGTGTTGTATTAGCTTTTCATGGTTGTTACCAAAATACCTGATGAGCAATTCAGAGGAGGAAAAATTTATTGGGGCTCATCGTTTCAGAGGTTCAGTTCATGGTTAGCCAATTCCATTACTCTGGGCTTGAGGTGAGGCAGAACATCATGGTGGAAGGTCATGACAGAGGAAAGCTGCTCAGTCCAAAGCTGCAAAAAGCAGAGCTCAAGAGAGGAACTGGGAACAGCATAGAGTCCAAGAGCACACCTCCAGTGACCTACTTCCTCTAGCTTTGCCCTACCTGCCTACAGTTTCCACTCAGTAGTCCATTCAAATGATTAATCCATCAAATGGATTAATCCACTAATGAGGTTATGGCTATTTAAAATTATGCTTCACTTCTGAACGTTCCTGAACTACATAACTTATGAACTTTTTGGGGAGCTGCTCACATCCAAACCATAACAAACGTTCATCTTAGCGTGAAAAAAAATATATATATATATATACACAAATGCAGATATGCATAAATGCATACTTGAGTTTATTTTCTTCTGGAAGGACACACATAAGAGTAGACATGATGGTTCCCTCTATGGTGGGAAGATGAAATGATACTCAATTTTATTATTTTCGAGTTTGAAACTTTTTACCTTGTATATGTAATAATTCGTAGTAATAAAAACAAGTAAATATTTTAGTATAGATTATTTTTATATATCCAATAAAATTAAATATGAATCTTTTTTAATAATAATGAGGCCAAAATATGCTAGTCATTATACTATTAAAAGATTACATGACAACTAAAAGATCAATGATATTTACAAATTTATTTTCTATAAGTAGATTGCAGAAACCTTCCCAGGAGGTTCATTTTGGGGGAACAAACAATAAACAAATGAAAAAAAAAACATAAAAAACAAACTTTTAAGAAATTCCAAAGGTTATTTAGGGAAGATACATTTTGATAATTTGCTTAGACTGATCTCAAATTTGTGATTCCCCTGCCTTAGCCTCCTGAGTTGTTGGGATTATAAGCATGGGCCATCACACCCAGCTTCTATATAATCCTTTAGGTAATTAAACCAATTTCTCTAAAATATCCTCACAGGTATTTTTTTATTTGCAAATGTTCTTAGTTTGCCAGATCTTTATTTATCAGCAGTGTGTTCAATTCTAACAGTTATATAACATTTTAATTGATGTCATGAAGTCCTGATTATTAGAAATAAAATTTCAGTTTCATTTTGTTATAATATTCCTTATATATGTAATACAAAATTAATGAAAAGGAGTTGACAAAATAGATGTAAATGTAGCTATCTCCATATCAACTTCTTTTTCCATTTATCTACACTGCTATTAAGTGGAGGGATATTTGAATATAAATATAT
>JAJEJO010003628.1:0-208334 GCA_020662805.1 Glaucomys volans
TTGTTTTTTTAAAATTTTGTTTCAAGCATGTTCATAATTGTTCAAAGCAACATATTATAACAGTGGCTTTGAAATCTGTGGCAGTTAATTCTAACATCTCCATCATTTTGAAGTTGGCATCTCTTGATTGTCCTTTTTCATTCAGTTTGAGGTCTTTCGGGCTCTTGGCTTGGTGAGTGATTTTTTTTTTTTTTTTTTGAACCAGGGATTGAACTCAGGGACACTCCGCCACTGAACCACATCCCCAGCCCTATTTTGTATTTTATTTAGAGACAGGGTCTCACTGAGTTGCTAAGGGCCTCGCTAAGTTGCTGAGGCTGGCTTTGAACTCGTGATCCTTTTGACTCAGCCTCCCAAGTCGCTTGGATTACAGGCATGCGCCACCACGCCCGGCTTGGTGAATGATTTTTTATTGAAACCTGGACATTTTCATGTGATGTCATGAGGCTCTGGTTCTTAATTAAACATCTTTGTCAGTTGACTTCTCCTGACAACTTGCTGGCAGGGGCGTGGGAAGAGCCCCTTGATACTATGAGGAAGAGATAGAAATCTAGATCCCCCTCTTGTCCTTGACACCCAGGAGTGAGTGTCTACTTGTTCCTGCTGAGCAGGGATGGGAGGCCTGTTCACCACATGCTCTTCGCTGCACTACAGGGGCAGTGTGTCCCCAGCTGGAAGGAGCAAAAGTCCCAGCTCCCTTCTTGGCCTTCTCTGAAATGACCCCAGTGGAGACCTTGTCCCCCTGTGTGAAGGCAGAAGTGTTGACTGTCCACTTGGCCTCTGCTGGTGGGCAGTTAGTGTCTTTGTAAATTTCTTCTTCTTTTACAGATGTTTGGTTTTGTTTAACCTTTTATTATGAAGTAGAAAAGTAGAAAGAATAGTACATTAAGCATCTACATGCCCGCCACCTACGTTCTTCAGTGATTGCTAACGTCTGTGTGTGCTTCATCTATTATCTTATTTGCAGAACCATTTTAAAGTAAATTGTCACACCGTCTTCACTCCCTGTCAGCACGTATCTCCAAAAAATAAGCACATTTTTCTACATAATCATAAGACCATTATCACAACTAACAAAATTAACAATTTCTTAATATCTCCTAAGAGATATTAAGTCTATATTAAAAAGTTTTCTCTATTGTCCTCAAATGTCTCTTTAGCTGATTTTTTCCTAAATCAAGCTCTGGTTAAGTCCCATGCATTGTCGTTTGGTTCTTCAGTCTCTGTACTATTTAATTTAGGTTGATCGTTTCTGACCTTGGTAATTTGCGTGGGGTGGGGAGGAAGGAGCAGAGGTGCTCCCGGTCAGAGTCGAGAATGTGACTCAGTTTTCCTCAGGGTTCTTGGGGTGGAGTTCTCTTTAGGGTCGTATCCATATCCTTCTTAGAGAAGACAAGTAGTGGTGTGAGAGGGGCTGAGAGGCCACCCCTGGTGGACCCCCAGCTTACAGTCAGCACAACATAGTGCTAGTTTACCAGTTCCCACCCTGGGACCCCAGAGTCTGATGGGCACACCCCAGTTGCAGTTCCAAATGGAAAGAACAAACCTTGACTCCTGCTGCTCTTTGAGAACCCAGGCAGTGTGGCGAGGTGCAGTTTGTAATGTCTGTTCCTTCTACAACAGAGGAGTTTTCTACCTCACAAATACTACCGCGTGGAGGAGGCCCGCGGAGCCAGTGGATGATCTTCATGAAGGTCTAGGCCCCTGCCCCCTCAGAGGTGGCCAGGTGGGCCTGTTCAGGCAGGTGGGATTGCAAACGGTGCTTGGGGGTTGCTGGGACAAGCTGGGAGGGGCTGAGGTGTGTGGGACAGAGCCCCCTCACATGGTCAGATGCCTCTGATCTGTCCCTTCGGGCCCTTGAGGGTGGAAGGACCAGGTCAGCCCCGCTGAAATGGTGCCTTCTTCTGTTACTCTTCACAGTGCTCTTGACACATCTGCCTTGGTGTCATTGGGTCGGGCCATCTCCCTCTTACAGGGCACTCACCTGCCCTTGGGGCCAGAGCTCAGGGAGGGGAGCACAGTCTTGCCTGGCAGTCCTGAAGGAAGCCCAGCCATAGGCGTGAAGGAAACTTCCAGAAAGGGAAAGTCTTCTTCAAAATTCTGTGTTGGATGGGTGGCTGGGGACGAGGGGTGTTGTTGCTCAGAAGCACTGAAGGAAGACAGAGGGTGGGGTTGGCAGGATGTGGGGGAGGCCAGAGGCAGGTGCAGGGGGGCCGGGCTGCTGTTGAGGGTGGCAGGAGATAGAGGAGCGGCCTGCCAGGCCAGCTGCAGACATCTCCCTCCCTCTGCTGGGGCAGGAGTGCTTCCTGCTTTCTCATTCTGGCTGAGTGGCTGTCAGGAGAATGGCACTTGGCCTCAGCGTAGAGGGCCACAGTGCCCACTCACTGCAGGCATGGTCACTGCCCCTGCCAGTAAATATTTCATTGTAAAAACGCAGGGGTCCAGTTGGGCTGCCAAGCAGGCACTGGGCGTTGATTACTCTAGCGGTCAGTGGCTGGGGTGGGAGTGTGTGTGCGTGTGCACGCATGGTGTGTATGTATGTTGTGTACACACGTGCTGGGTGAGGACATGTGTGGTGCTTGTGCAAGCTGTGTGGTGTGTCTGGTGTGTGTGTGTGTGTGTGTGTGTGTGTGTGTGTGAATATGTGCGTGTACATTAAGGTCCCAGTGCTCACTCTGACTCCAGCCCCCATCTGCCAGTCCTCCTTCTACATACTGGGGCAGGGCCACTCTGGTCCTCTGAGATGAGTAGTAAGGTCTGGGTGCAGGTGTTCAACCTCAGGAATGCTCCCGTTCCATGGTGTAGGATTCCATTCGGAAGGATGGCATAGAGGCAGGGGAGTTGGCACTATTGCTGAGTGACGGCAGTTCCTCCACAGCCTTCCCACAGTGTTTGCAGCTCCCACACACACCGCCTCTCATCTGCATCCCTGTACCCTGCTCTTGCCCTGACCTTTTCTTTCTCTTCCTCCTCCTCCTTGTTTTTTATTTTTTATTTTTATTTTTATTTTTTTGGTACCAGGGATTAAACCCAGGGGCCCTTAACCACTGAGCCACATCCCCAGCCCCTTTTAAAAAAATATTTTATTTATAGAAAGGGTCTTGCTGAGTTGTTTAGGGCCTCGCTTTTGCTGAGGTTGGCTTTGAACTCGTGATCCTCCTTCCTCAGCCTCCCAAGCAGCTGGGATTACAGGCGTGCACCACCGTGCCCAGCTTTGCGCTGCCCTTTTCTTTCTAAAGTCTCCCACCCTCTCCCTTCTGAGAGCAGCCAAGGGGTGCTTCCCCCAGTCTCAGCACATTCATTTAGGGAGAGGGGGAGCAGGGAAAGGCCGGAGTGGAGGAAGGAGGGCTGTGTGGCTGAGTTGAGGCCTCGAACAAGTGGCAGGAGCCATGGGAGAGCTGGGGTTGGGATGTGACAAGTGAGAAGGGACCTCATGGGTGCTGACTACTCAGCCTCCAGGGTTCTGTTCTGGGCTGTCACTGTGCACTAGGGGCTGCTGCTACTTTAGAGACCTTTTCCTTCTGCCCGAGTCTCATGGAGGTCATGTGGTCCTGAGGAGTACCTGCAGGGAGCCCAGCCAGCTGGCCTCAGACTTGTGTCTAGAGCACTCCTGATTGGCAGTGGAGAGAGCTAAGGGATGCTTTGGATCTCTGGCCATTGTTCCTAGAATGACCTGACCTCACCCAGGACTGAGATCTTAGGTTGGAAGGAACCTTTAGAGGCAACACTCTCCCTGCCTCCATGTGGGTTTGCTTTTACCTACCCACTACTGAACCCTCTGGGGTAGGGAGTCTCCCCACTTTGTGGTTTAATTGCCACATTGAAAGGAAAGTTCTGCCCAATGTCTAACTCCATTCCTTCTTATTGAAGTTATACTCCTTTTTTGTATCTGAATAGCAATGCTGAGGGCATCCAGGGAGGTGGCTGCCCCTGTCACAGCCCCTTTGCTGGCCAGCCCAGGCTTGTCACTTGTTTAGGGAACCCTGGAACTACATTTGGGTGAGGGTAACTAATGATAAGAGTAAGACCCCTGAATTCCTAGGGGAAGTAGCTGCCCAGGAAAGGGACCGTCATTCCTCTGGGAGAAACAGTCCCTGATGATCCCATAGAGACAAGCAGTAAAAGTGTCATAAAGAAGCCGGAGTCAATACAGGCCACTCAGATGTCAGAACAGTCTTTGGCTTCACAGACTAAGTTTTATAAGAAAAACTGTTTTTGTTCTATTTTATTTTTATAAATGCAAAAGTAAAACCAGAAATATAGCATGTCCAAAACCCAAACCAGCTGTGATTCCCTAAGTCAGGGATTAGCTCAGTGCCAGACGCATGAGGGCCATCGGTGAGCACCTGCTGGAGCCCAGCTTGCCGAATGGAGGCCTGACACTGCAGGTGCATTTCCGTCCAGGCTTTTTTCTGTGTATATTTACATATTCATAGTTGAGATAATATTGTATACAGATTTTGAGGCCTGCGTTTGCACTTGATCACCTTGTACTTGATCGAGTAGCTTTGGAATTTACCCGTATTCTTGGAACTTTCTGGAAAATATAATTTTTTTAAAAATATTTTTTAGTTGTTGATGGATGTTTATTTTATTCATTGATTTATATGCGGTGCTGAGAATCGAACCCAGTGCCTCACACATGCTAGGCAAGCACTCTACCACTGAGCCACAACCCCAGCCCCGGAAAATATAATTTTTAATGACTACATAACAGACCATCTTGTAGATACACTGTAATTTTTTCCAACCCCCCACTGGTAGATATTGAGATTGTTTCTAGTTTGGACTACATTATAAAACATTTCAGGGGGCTTTTTAGTGTTTGTACGTCTCAGGCACACAATTACCCAGATAAATAGAGGCCTGGGGCTTTGGGCTGAGCTGCGGCTCAGGAACTGGGTCTGGGCATGGGGGACCCTGCAGCAGGGACCAGACCTGGCCAATGGCTAGTCAGTATAGAAGGAGCCCAAGAGCTGTGGTGGAGAGCAAGCCAACGAGCCCTGGAGTGGAGATCCGAGAAGATGGAGATGAGGGCCGTAGGGTTGGGGTGGGAGGAGTGGAACCAGGGCATGGGGGAAGAATCTTCTGCCAAGTCATCTCCGTTATTTGCATTCTTCGCTATTGTTCATGAGAAAAGCTTTGCGTTCCACTCCAATATATATAAATTTGTTAATGAACTCATATGTAAACTACTCAGCAGTGCATGCTAAATATTTAATAAAAATGATTTTCTCCTTTTAGATAAAATCATATACACAGATTACATTTTTCCATTGACAAGCCACTGACCCCTCTGCTCCCACACCTCTGGAGAACCTTCTATAGAAGGTGGGAAGCTGAGCCCAGGCCCTATGGAGAGCTCCTGGGGACAGAGTTATTAAGGGGACATCCAGGTGGAGAGACAGGAGCCCCTGGGTGCATCAGAGTCACACCCAGTGGGTTGATCTGCAGATGATTGTTTAACATTGTTACTCTGTTATTCCTGATTTGAAAAGTCCATATTCAGTGCATTCAATGAATGAGGCTTTGGGGTGGCTGATGACATGATCACATGGCTGGGGAAAGACGGAAGTGGGAGCAAATAAACTGTGAGGGAAATTAAAGAGCATTGTGAACAGTCAGAGAAATGGTATATGAGGAACAAAGCCAGTGAGTTTAAAGGAATCTGTAGAACCGTGGTTTCTAGCCTGGGGTCCCTTTAAGAATTATATATGAAATTTCAAAAAGAATCCTGCGCCCCTACCATTGAACATTTATCTATATTAAGAGACCATTTTTCTCTGCTTTTATCCAAAACGCTGTCAAGTTCAAATGGTAGGTAGTTTTCACGCTCGTCAGAAGCTCTTGACTGGTTTTGATTAATTTAAAGTTGGGAAAAAGTATTTTCATTACTTCTTGACAAATGTAACTTGTTCTGCAGGCAGGATTTCTTGAAAGCTGGAGCCTTGTTGAAGTGGGGGCTCAGGGAGAATTAATTAAAGGGTCCTTATTAGAGGAAATGTTGAACTCCTGCTAGGATGGGAGACTCCAAGCGACCCATTAGGCGACCGTCAAGGACAAAGGAATCATGGAGACTGTATAGATGAAGTTCAAACCTTAGAAACGACAGTTCTGTGAGAGGCAGTGCCCAAAAGGAGGGGAAAATTTGCATTTAATGAAGCTGGGATGAGTCTGAGCATGTCATCCTATTGAGATGTCACAAAGCATTGGATGGTCACAAAAGACTCATGAATCAGACATCTTACTCAGTACTGAGGTTTACTAATAATTTCAAGAATACAAGTAATCAGGAAGCACGGATGAATCAGGCAGAGGTCTGGGACCCTAAGCAGCTCGGAGAGGCCTTTTCCATCACATTGGGACTTCCTCTGCCCAGATTGACAAGCCAGGTCTCTAAGAACTGTATGTGGTACATCACTTACACACAGGGAGCTATCTTGGTTTTGAATCATCTTCTATTTATATTCAGGTAGTTATTTAGCTTATGTGACCAAAGGGGTCCATCCATGCCCCGTAAACTCACACTCTCCATGTTTATAAGCAATCCTACACACTCAAGCAAGCCAGGTGCAGCGGCTAAAAAGCATTCCACAGATAAGGACTCACAGTCACCAGTCACACGGTACTTCCTGAACTCTGTCTTGAGCATGTTTCCTGGGAGATTTGATCAATCCACTTCTTGTTTTCCAAGAACCCCTCCTCTCCACCCCTGCTAAAGGGTCTCCCTGCCAGGAAGCCTCTCCAGACCATGATGCCTCTGCATTTGCCGTGGGCAATAGTTTCTTGCTTGGTCACCTTCATTCTTGTTGGAAGTAGATGGAGCAATGCTGCACTCCAGGAAAGTCTCCAAAAGCCATTCTTCCCACTCTGAACCTGTCTGCACCCAAGTGGATAACGAATGGCTAAGCACACCTCTGTTATAGTTCTCTCCTGCCCTTTCTTAAAACCCTTCAATATCTTCCAACACTTAGGATAATGTTCCAGACCTTTAATATAGGCCTGCATGGTTGGGCATCTTCCCTCCTTCCCAGCCTCATCTGCAAGCACTGGTTCTCCCCTTGAGCAATGCTGTATATTCCCTGTGCCTCAGGGCCTTTGTACTTACCACGTCCTCAGCTTGGAGAACTCTTCCTGCCAGTTATCCTTCTCTGGCTAGCTCCTACTCATCCTGTAGGTCATAGCTTGGGCTGGCATCTCTGGGGGTCCTCTTTCCCCATGTCTTATTCTAGCCCCTGCTGTGGTGGCCAGTTGCATATAGGCTTTGACCAACTTTGCACAGATGTACCCTGGCAGGGCGTCATGGTGGCCTGTTCCACATACCTCTGGCTTCTGGTCCCAGGGCTTTTCCAACACTGAGATGAGAGACCCTTGAGGAACCCACGTAGCAGTGTAGAAGTGTGTGGGAGTTAACGTTGGTGTAGCCATCCTGAGCCAGAGGGGACAGCACTGATGGGTAAAATGCTCCCCTGTTTTATTTCCTTCTTGGAGACTGAGGCCCTCCTTAGGAGTCCTAGCCAACTTGAACCCAGTTTTCTGAGGCCCCTCAACAGGGTATCCTTGTACTGGCCTCCCTCCCCTGCTTTCCCCCTCCTGTCCCTCTCTCTTGCACTCTGGGATCACTTCCCAAATAAACTCCCTGCGTGCCTGCCTTTGTCTCAGGCCATTTGCAGGAGAACTCAGGCTAAGACATACTCCAATGTCACATCAACATACCCAGAGAAGTCAAGTTCCCCTGGACTTGGATCTCTTGGAGTATAGCTATGGGTAATCGTGCTCCTCCAAAAATCATATTCTGAGAGCTAGGCGCCGTGGCACACACCTGTAATCCCAGAGGCTGAGGCAGAAGGATTGCAAGTTCGAGGCCATCTCAGCAACTTAGTGAGGTCCTTATCAATTTAGTGAGACCCTATCTCAAAAAATAAAAAGGTCTGGGGATGTGGCTCAATGGTAAAGCACCCCTGGGTTCAACCCTGGTCCAAAAAAAAAAAAAAAAAATTATTTTGAAGTCCTCTTAGTACCTCAGATTGTGACTATAACCAGAGGCAGGGCCTTTAAAGAGGTGAGGTTCAGCCAGTTCTTCTCCAGGGTGACTGGTGTCTTCATAAGAAGAAATCAGGACACAGACACAGAGTAGGAGTGGCCATCTACAAGTCAGAAAGGGACCTCAGGAAAGCAGCCCTGCGGACACTGAGATCTTAGGCGCACAAGGCTGTTCATGAGCTGTCCAAGCAGCGTGGTCGCCTGAGTCTTGCCTTTGTCTCCTGAGAGTTTGTTAACGCAAGATGCTAATCTGAAAATAGAAACACATTTAAAGACTCGTGTTGACGCAGGGATTGTTTGGTTTATTCCAATACTATTTTCTGGGGAGAATGGGATGTTTGGGAATGCCCTTGACCTGTTGTAGTTGCTGACCATGGGACAGCCCTTGTGGCCGAGGGTAATCGAGGGCCTTTGCGGGGTTTGGATGGATTTCTACCGGTCTTTTCCTAAGACCAACACTGCTCCCGATGCTCCCCTGGGAGCCACCTTGCAGCTTTGCCAACACAGCTCTAAGCAGGCAGAAGATACTTACACTTACTCTATTTTATTTGACTTTCTCATGCCTAATTATTATCATTCCCATTTTAAAGACAAGGAAACTGAGGCTTGCAGAGGTTAGGTGCCTGTGTGTAAGGTGACCATGCCAGTCTGGCACAGGGCAGTTTCATTTTTCAAATTAACATTGACATTTGTCCAGTTAAGTGAATGTGTGTTTCTTTGGGACCTAAGTCACGTAGTGGGACAACAGGTTCATGAGCCAGTTTGAAGAACAGAACAGGAACAACCCAGAAAAACGTTAGGGACCATGTCTCCCTCTGGGATCCACCAGTTATGATTTGATGAGGAGTTCACTCCTGGCCCTGCCTGTTTCCTTCATTCTCTATCTTTCCAAGAAGGAGAAGGTGACTCTCCTCTGATTTGGCTAATGTACTGCAAAGGTCCCTGGAAAGTACTATCTGCAGGAATAGGCATCTTCCTCAGTCTGGAGACCCTCCAGAGGTAGGGGGACCGTGGTTCCCCCATTAGGAAGACCTCTCAGGGCAAAACCTGGTCCTCCTGTGTGGCAGGGAGCTCCTCAGGGCAGGAGATGCCTCTTGCATCAGATGGGGACTTCCTATTGCTGTGGTTGTCTTTCCCATCTGGCCAGTGTCTCTGGCAAGGAAGGTCCGAGCCCCATCAGATAGCGAGTGCCCTGAAGGCAGGGCGTCACCCCTGCAGATGTGAGCTTCCCTGGAACAGCATCTCCCCCACTAGACTGGTGTCTCTGGCATCACAGGTCAGCACTGTGTGCTCTGAAATGGAACCCAGGTGTTGTTGGTGACTGATTTGCTACTGTCCTTTCATTAAGATCTGAAAAGCAGGGATGGTCATTTTCAAAGTCAGCTCCTTTGCAGGTGAGGGAATCTGTGAGTCATTTACTTGTTTCCAGAAGCAGCAGGTCTAAGCCTTGGGTTTTTCTTTGGATCAGGAACCTGAAGTTCATGGTGTCCTTTGGTGACTGGGGGCTATGCATGGTGGCAGCCCACAGGGCACAGGGTGAGGCAGGACTCTGCCTCAGTTGAAGTCACGGGGATGCCATTTGGCACCTTCCTGCTTGCAGAGAAGAGAGATCAGGATTGTGGTCCCTCTGAGGAGTGGAAAGTGGCTTTCCTAAGGGGGTCTCTGCGTGGGGTGGAGGGAGCTAGAGTTGACTGCTGGGAAAGCCGGGAATGTTCTGCTGAGCCTGGCGGTGAGGACTCGCACTGCGGTCTTTCCCTTACCTCTTTCTCCCTGGCTGAGTTACGTGTTTCGCTCCTGTGGGCGCAGGCTCTGCTGTGGACTTCGTCAAGGCCCTTGCATGCTTGCTGTCTGGGAGGCAGTGGATAGGAAGTATCCTTCCATTTTGCAGATGAGGAGACTGTCAGGGAGGTGACCGCTGACATCAGAACACAGTCTTCCTGAGCCAAAACCCACACCTGTTCCTCCCCATCACACCACCTCCAAGTCCCACTCTGCCAGGTGACAGGTTAGTGCCAAATCATGGAACCTTTCCATATTTCCGATGTGTAAAAAGGCAGAATGTGCCCCACCCAGGGTCGGGAGGTTTCAGGTGGGTCTCTGCAGGTTACAGAAACTGATTCTTCGTGCCTGGTAGTGCTGCTCTTCCTGGCTTTAGACAACAGCTGAGAGACTCACCTGGTCAGGAGTGCAGTAAGGATTAAGAGCCCCACGGGTTGGAGGGCAAGTCCCAGCTGTTGCCTTCTGGTCCTGTGACTCTGGGCAAATTTTCTAACCTTTCTGAGCCCCAGTTGCTGTCATCTGTAAATTGGGATAATTATAAAACTTGTAACCTGGGTTCGTTAGGAAGATTTTAGCATCAGGCCTTGTCCTGTGGAAGCCCCAACCTTTGCTGAGCTACCATTCAGTAGATCTTTCTGTTAAGATGAGAACTAAGGCCTGGTAGGGTGGCACAGACCTGTCATCCCAGTGACTCAGGCAGCTGATGCAGGAGGATCCCATCTGAGGTCAGCCTGGGCAACTTAGCAAGACCTTGTCTCAAAATAAAAAAATAAAAAGGGCTGGGGGATGTGACTCAGTGGTAGAGCCTTCCCGGGCTCAAGTCCCAGTGCCACAAAGAACAAACAAACAGAACTGAACTTCACTTAAACAGATGAATCATTTGGAAATGGGGTACACTATTTGTACTCATAAGTCACCCATTCCTTCTTGCTCCAGCCCCCATAACTGGTGAGGCTGAACTCAGCTGAGGCCACCTTGAAAAGGGGACTGTCACTGGTCACCTCACCTCCTCATTCCTAGGCCTTATCCAGATGATCGCTCTCCCTGTGGCACCATCTCCATGGTGCCCCTGGTTGCCAGGTCTCAGCACCCCCAGGCCCTCAGGGTCCAGGTCCCCCCAAGCAGTACATCAAAGACTTTTCTTCCCGCGAGTCAGTTCCCTCTCTGGAGCCAGCTGTTAAGATAATGGATTTTCCCACTCAACTACTTGAGGCAAAGCCTCCACGGAGACCCCTGCGTGAGAGCTGGGAGTCGGGAGGGGCCTTCAGAGCCAGCTGGAGCCTTTGTGCTCTGGCCTTGAGAGTGCGTCTATAATCAATTCAGAGACCATTCTGGAGAGTGGGCCTGACTCCAGTCTGGGTGGACATGGCTGGTCCCCAGGCAGGATGGGACAACAAGGTAGGGCTGTTGTCTGTTTCTGTTAAAAGGGTGAGGCTGCTCCGTCCGGCAGCCCCCATCCTACCCCTGGTCTGGTTTGGGAGAAGAAACTGCTTTTTCTGCCTCTGAAGCCCAGCCAGGCCATGTCTCGTCCCTAGCAGGCCCTCCCCGCCCGCCGTTAAACCCTCCCCGGGAGTGCTCGCAGGAGCCTGATGCTAAGTGGGAACCCAACTGCAGCAGGAGCCTCAATAAATAAGCCAATTTATTTTATCTCACCTGCTTGGAGTTGGGGGTCTTTTTTGAATTGAAAAGGCAAATTTATGCAAATGGATGCAAATCAGACCCTTCTTGGATTAACAGAAATTAAATTGAAACTCTGGGTAATGCCCAGGGCCTGGTCTTGCGTCAGGTGCGTGTGTGTGTTATGGATCTTGGTGCTGCGTGGGGTGGCTGAGTAGAGCCACCTGGATGGTGTGTGTGTCCCGAGGTCCACAGTGGGGGTGGGGCTGTCAGGGGATCTGGAATGTCCCTCTCCAGGTCTCAGGTAGGCAAGGATTGCTGACAGGGCTGGCATTTTGAGGGTGCTATCTCAGGGTCACTCACCACCCCTCTTCCTACACTCCTTGCCCTTTCTGCCTTCTAGGGACCTCATTTGCAGGGAGGGCCTCTGAAGGTCCCCAAATCCTCCTACTTCTTCCTCAATCACAAAGGACTCAATTCTGCTCTTGCCAATCCTCATACACCTTCTGTGTCTTTCCATGGATCTGCCTTCTGGAGCCCTTTAGAAAAGTTCTGTTTAGCACCTACCCTAAATCCTTTCAGCTGCAGAATAACCCACAACATTGTGTTCCATCCTAAATGGAGGCAGATGAGCACAGAGACCCTTGACGGAGACTGCACATCAGAGGCACCCACGGAGCCTTAAACATATTAAGATTCAGATTCAATTATTCTGGGGTTCCACAGGGACTTAAGAAGTGCAGCCCAGTGGAGAACGACTGACCTCACAGGTCACTGGACTTTACAAGATGACTTTCACCTGGGGATTTAATGCTCCTTCCCCAGGTGCTTCTTGGAGCCAGAAGACCCCATTCCTTAAGCATCTACTAGGTGCCAGCGCCTTAGACCCCCGTCTTCTGCAACCTGTCCATAGCCTTGCGGGGAAGAACCAGCTCTTCCAACAGGCTCAGAGAGGCAGATTCTTTCCCAAGACCACTCAGCAGGAAAGGAGCAGGCGGAGGATTAGAACCTGGGTCTACCTGACCTGCTCCTGCTGGTGTCCTTCCTGGAGGTTGGTCCAGCAGAGCTGGGGGGCAGACGGGGCCTGTGCGGGTGTGGGGTGACTGCTGTCAGTGTTGGGCCCTGGCTTCAGCCTTCCTGAGTCTCAGCTTCCACGTGTGCCCTATGACAGCAGCAGCCCCGTGCCCATCTTGATCATGTTTGTTGTCTTTCCCCGGCTGCCGCCCTTTGTGCCACCAGCCACTTCCCCTGGCCTCCAGCCCAACACACAGTGGGGTTCTGAAACTTGGATCCTCGTGGCCTCCACAGAGGATTCTACTTAATCTTCTGCCCTCCATGGAACACAAGTGACTGTTGCCCTGGGAGAACAGGGCAGTAATTAGGTTAAATAATTTAAAGTAACTTTTAATTTTTAAATGATTCCAATTTGCATCTGTGCAAATTACCTCTCTTCGCCACCCCCCCCCACTGTCCCTGTATTGTTTGTTTGTTTGTGTATTTATTTAGAAGTTGTGGTTTCTTTTCCCTGGATGACCCCTTTGCTCTGGATGGCAGCTGGCCAGCTCCACTCAGAATGATCAGATTGTGAGGCCAAGGCAGAAGGCAGAATCTGCTGACTTGGAAACATCTGAAAGGCAACTTTACGGAGCCCTGCAACCCGCTTTGGGAAGGAGAGGAAAGAAAAAACCTGTGCAGTGGGTTCAGTTTCCTGCAAGGGTGTTGGCAGGATGCTCTCTGGTGGCTGGGAAACCGCACTGTGGACAGTGGGCTTGTGGAGGAGGAAAGGGCCCGCTGTCTGCACTGGGCCTGCTCCAGGCTGCAGGGCCCCGGCAGGTTGCTCCCTGTAAGCCTCAGGCACCCCATCTGCCCAGAAGGGATCCCAGCAGCCACCTGTGGGAGGGGCTTGGGGGGATCCCAATGCGCTCAGTGCTCAGCTGTGGGACCAGGACTGTGGCACAGGGCCTACGCCGAAAAGGCTGGTGGCCTGGCAAGGTCCCTTTTTTTTTGGTCTTTAAAACCCTTGTATTCAAAAGATTTTATTAAATTTTTTAAAATTTAGAAATCATTTCAGACTTAGGAAAGTTTCAAAATGGTACCAAGAATTCCTTTAGATCTTTTCTCTTTCTCTGTATGTGTACACACACACACACACACACACCCCCCTCCATCCAGTGATTTTTCACCAAGAAGCAATTTTGCCCCCAAGGGGATGTTTGGCAAAAATTTTGTTGCACAACTGCCTGGGGTTGGTTGGGTAGGGGGCTGGGGACAGGTGCTACTGGCATCTAGTGGGCAGAGGCCGGGGTGCTGCTGCACACCCCGTAGCCCCCAGCACAGAATTATCCCGCAGTCAATAGTGCTGACCCTGAGTATGCGTGCGTGTGCTTGTGCACATACGTAACTAAACTGGTCAGGAGTTACAGACCAACATCCCCTTACCTCCAGACACTTCAGTGCGTACTTCCTAAAGTCAAGGGTATTCTCTGTGTAATCACAGCTCGGTTACCAAAATGATGGGATTGCATCCATACAAGAAGTGCTTGGGCTGGGGTTGTGGCTCAGTGGTAGAGTGCTTGCCTAGCATGTGTGAGGCACTGGGTTCGATTCTCAGCACCACACATAAAGTCTATTAACATCTTAAAAAAAAAAAAAAGAAATGCTTGGGTTTGACATGGGTGGTGGTGGGGCATCAGGGTGCTGGGGAGCTCAGTGTTCGGGCCCCTCCATGGGACACACAGGTGGATGGAGACTTGGGTCTATGGAGATGGAGCTCCATGACATTGGACCACCTTTAGCCATTGGCCTTCCTGTACAATGGGGCTGACAACTATCCACGCCGCCCCAGCCCCTTCCAGGTGGTGGCTGAGGGGAAATGAGGGGGAGGTGGGCAGGAAGCATTTTACCTGTGAGGCAGGGACTGCTATGATGTCAGCAGCTCCTTCTGGGGGCGGGGCTGTGAGCAGCAGGCTCCCTCGGCTGCTCCCTGGTTGGGGAACTGCGCTCTGGCCAGGCCTGGGGTTGTGGCAGGACTTCTACAGCGAGCTGGGCATGCACGTGTGTGTGTGTGTGTGTGTGTGTGAGAGAAAGAGAGAGAGAGAGACAGACAGACAGACAGACATGACCTGGACCTGGGAGGGCCTGCTCTTGCTCTTTCTGCCCTGTCATAGAGGGGGAGGGAAGAGAAAGAAGGAGCCAAGTCTACTGAAGACAGAGAAATGCTTGGCCTGCCATGTTCCTAGATTCCAATTTCTCTCAAGAAATCTTTCCTTTTCCACTGAAAAGTCCTTCATAACCTCCCTGTTGGAATGGTCCCAAGACAATGTGTTTTAGGACTTGGAAAGAAAAAAACAAACATTTATTAACTGCTTTCTATGCACCATCACTCTGATATATTTCCTTTTATTTCTTCTTTGAACTTTGTGAGAGAGATGGTCATTAATACTTTTGTTTAGGAGAGGAAACAGTCTCAGGTTAAGTAACACCTCAGGTCACACAGCTGGTAGGTGGCAGAACTGGGATTAAAATGTAAATGGGATTTACTTCAAAGCAGGTACTGCTTATGGTTTAAGCACTGGCTCAGCCATCACTAGCTCTGTGACCCTGGACAAATTTCTTAATCTCTCTGTGTGCCAGGTTCCTCTCTTATAAAAGTGTGATAATCATGCTGGGCGTGGTGGCAAATGCCTGTAATCCTAGCGACTCAGGAGGCTGAGACTGGAGGATCGAGAGTTCAAAGCCAGCCTCAGCAACTTAGCGAGGCCCTAAGCAACTCAGTGAGACCCTGTCTCTAAATATAGTACAAAATAGGGCTGAGGATGTGGCTCAGTGGTTAAGCACCCCTGGGTTCAATCCCCAACACCAAAAAAGAACAAAAAAAAAGGCGTGATAATATGTCCATCCCAGCTGCCAAATAGAACACAGAGAAGGTGTTTTAACTGTCTACCAGCATTGTAATGAGCAGGAGGGGATTCCCCTTTGGGTTTGATTTCTCGTGGTGAGTGGGTGCAGGCTCAGCAGGAGCAGTTGGCCTGGCAGGGTGGGGACCAGTGACAGCCACAGCCGAGAGCTCTAGCGCCTGAGACAGGAGGACATCCAGGACCAGCTGCAGGTCGGGTCAGTGCCTTTCCCTGAGGACGATCTTGCAGTGTGTGGAACTGACTCCTTCCCTGTCCCCCAGTCCCCTTCTGGAAGCTGCCGTTGAGAGAGTGATACCAGCTCACACAGCAGGAAGCCATTCTGAGCGCTCAAGGCAGAGGAGGGTCGCCTGCAGTGGCACCACCTCCTGGGCTCCAGCTTCCAGCTCAGGAGAGAGAGGCTGCCCACAATCCAGGACCGAAGGAGCCAGGGACGGAGGGCTGCTCCGCCTCCTCCAAAGCTCTGGGCCCAAGACCACCCCCGGCCCTGGGGCAGCTCCCCTTGCCTCCCAGAGGGTCCCTGCTGTTAACTTCCCCCCGCCCCCTGTGGCATCCTAAGTGATGGCAATGGCAAAGCCTGAGAATTGGGGGGATGTGTCAGGGAGCGCCTTCCGGCCTGGGTCTGGGCTAGGTGCTTCCATTCACTTCCACACACCCCTCTGTCTAGGCAGAGCTGAACCTTGTGACAAAGGGCCCAGGGGCCGCCCCCTCCCTTGCAGCTGCAGACTGGCCCTGAGGCCTGGGTGAGCTTCAAACAGAGAAATGACTGGGAACACTGATGGGGGCGGTAGCATGAAGGTGTCACACCTGGGGGGTGCTTGTAGCTCTGTCCAGACCCTTGGTGTCCTTCAGGCCTGGCTGTGTGCTCCACCCCGCAGGCCTGGGCAGCCCTGCCTTTTTAACTCCTAGGGCTCTCAGGGGCATTGAGCATCCGATGAGACCCTGATTCTGTGGCTTGCTGCCCTGCTGCTTCAGTGACCTGGGCAACCGGGGGTGTGGGATGCTGCGACCTGGGGGTGCTGCAA
Source organism: Glaucomys volans (assembly GCA_020662805.1). Classification (NCBI taxonomy): domain Eukaryota; kingdom Metazoa; phylum Chordata; class Mammalia; order Rodentia; family Sciuridae; genus Glaucomys; species Glaucomys volans. Next base: position 16,379 of record JAJEJO010003628.1, read on the forward strand.
CCCAGCATCACCCCTGCCCCCAACCTTTGCCCCCCTGCTATTTCTGCTGCCTGACTCCTCTCTACTGCCACCTCTTTCTGGGGCGACTTCCTCCCATCTCCTGGGTCTTCAACAGGGCTAGGGAGCAGGTCCCAACCTGACTCTCTCTCAGGCCCAAGTGTGTCTCCATGAGGGGACTTTTCTTTAAATCCAGATCATCCTCCAACTTGTCTTCCTACTCTCGGGGCATTGCCAGAGTTTGGGATACAAGCCCAGAAAGGAAATGATGATGTCCAAACACAGCAGTGTTGACATTGTGGGGGGAAAAAAATCCCAGCAAAGCAAATGTGCTGCTTATTTTATGCAAAGTGCACTTTGGAAGGAAGGTTAAGGATCAGGTTGGACAGAGGGAGAACTTTCCAATGAGCTCCTGTTCAGGGCTGGGGGCCGGGTGGGGCAGGGGTGGGCTTTGGAAATGAGCCTCTGCTGTCTCCACATCCTAAAAGTCTCTGTGCCTGGGGATGACCAAAGGCCCTTTTGCAGAATGTTCACTGAACATTCTGACAACAGATGAGGATTTATGGAGCCCCTGATGTATGCCAGGCACAGAGGTGGACCCAGCGAACAGGATGCCCCACGGAGGTACACAGACCACCTAGCTGGCAAGTGCACGGTGCCCAGGGGGGTGGGCTCTGGGGAAGGGAAAGGAGCATGGGTGGGTGGGGGCTGCCCGGGGACTCCCAGGAAGGGACACTTGAGCTGGGACTGGAGGATGTGTAGGAGTTTCCTAGACAGATCCTGAGGGGGTGGATGCCTGGTGTTTTGGAAGAACTACTAGACAGTCAGCGAAGCCAGGTGGAGAGTGACAGTAGTTGGGGCTGAGGTGGGGGCCTCGAGGCTTTCGCTGGCTCGTGATACCCTCCCCTGCTAAAGGACTTTGAGGTGGGGAAGGGCGGAACCCTGGGCTGGCCTGGGTGTGAGGGTGGCCGCTGGCCTGAAGGGGTCATTGTGGAGGAGACAGATTGCAAAGAAGAGACTGGCAGGAAGCGCTTTGGCTCAGCCTGGAATGCAGACAGGGAGGGCACCATCCTTGAGGGTTGCTGGGGAGAAGGGTGGCAGCAATTCTTTTCCGTGGATGCACATCAAACTGCACATATTTGAAGTGAATATTCTGATGAGGTTTGAAGTATGTACACCAGGAAAGTCATCCTCATCATCAAGAAAATGAATGTATCCATTACCCCTAAATGTCTCCTTTGTTAATCCTCCTGCCCTCCCAGCCCCCTGTCCTGGCAACCATTGTTCTGCCTTTTGCCGCGGTAGACCAGCATGCCTTTTTCACAAGTTTATATAAATGGAAACATACATTATGAATCTCTCCCTGTTTGCCTTCTTTCATGCAGCATAATTATTTGGCGATTCATTCATATTGCACATGTAGGCTCTTTTTTGGGCTTTGCTGCTTAATTTATATCTTGGTTAAGTCTTTTCTTTTAGGGGTGGGTCCTGGGGATTGAACCCAGGGGCACTCAACCACTGAGCCACATTCCCAGCCCTATTTTGTATTTTATTTAGAGGCAGGATCTCACTGAGTTGCGTAATGCCTTGCTTTTGCTGAGGCTGGCTTTCAACTTGTGATCCTCCTGCCTCAGCCTCTGGAGCCGCTGGGATTCCAGGCGCGTGCCGCTGTGTGAGGCTTGGTTAAGTCTTCTAAGCCTGTGCAGGCTGAAGTGAGGTTCACGGACAGTAGCCTCTGCGTTGCTGGGAGCTTGTTAGAAATGCAGAACCTCAGTCCCCTCTTCTGACCTCCTGACTCCATCTACATTTCACCAAGACCCTCAGGTGGCCTGTGGGCACAGGGAAGTTGGGAAGCCCTTTCTGGAGCGGATGGGATCACATGGCGTGTCTCTTCATTCCTTGTTGTTGGTGCAGGGAGTTGAGTTAATCACACTGGGCAGCCCACTGATCGGTCTTGGGCCTTTCTTTCATTTGGGGGTGCCCTTGTGTGTTTCCTCCTTCCGCCAGCCTCTCTCCCGTAGGCACCCACTCTAATGTATTTAGAATATGTTCTAAAAGGTGCATGCCTCGTTGTAAAAGATGTAGCATCATGCCATGAGTGTGCGTTTTAAATTTACATACATTTTATTGTGCTACCAATCTCCTTCCATTCCCAACTTTTCCTGCTCAGCAGTTTTTGTGCTCTGCCATATTGCTCTGTGTGCATCCAGAAGATGGCTTCAACAGGCCGGGTCCTCCATGATGTCTCCACCACCTGTTACTCCTCTGCTCCTGATGGGTCAGGGATGCCCAGGCTTGTCCCCAGCTCCCCTTGACCCCACCTTCCTTCCCGGAGCCAAACCGAGTCTCCATGTCTGGGACTAAATGACCCACGTCGCCTGCAGCCCTCTCTGCTGTCACTTCTGTTGCAAGCGGAGATGGTGGCGAGTTGCAGGCCTCCAAACTGTCAGGCAGAAGATCTGACTAGTCATGTTTTCCTTTGAGTTAAGTTTGCAGCTGACACAGTGGATGGGCTGAACTCCTTTGATAGTCAGAGTCCCCGAGCCCTTGTCTTTCCCCCTGAGCTTGCGAAACGCCTTAACTTCTGAAAAATTTTTCCTTGTGAATAATACACCAGCTGCTCCAGGGAGCCGAGGGTGCAGCAGTTTGCAGGTCTGTTTAAAAGCCCGATTCTGCAAACTCCTCAGAAGGGAGTGACAGTTCCGAGGCCTGTGTAATCATTTATAGATCAGGTAATGATTTCCCTCTTGGCCCAATGACAGTTCTATTCTCTGGAGAGCTGGTCAGCTTGTCAAATACTGCTGATGTTCCCTCTGGTGTGGGCTTGGGGGATCAAATGCTGTGGCTCTGTCTGCTCACTCCTTGCACCCAGGGCTGGCTAGAAAAGTCACTCCCTTCAGAGGAACCTCAGGACTTGTGACAGGAGCTGGAGAACTGGCAGATTCTACTTGTCGTGGTCCTGCAGTCTTGGAAAAGCAGCCCTGCCGCCCTTCCGACTCCACTTGCTGATTGTCCTTAGAAGGAGCTGCCTCTTAGGGGAGGAGCCTGGGGAACATCAGGGGTCCTCTGTGGGTTAGGGGCTACTCAGTGACTTTCCGGTGGGACTCAGCGACTGTTTAGGAGACTGCCCTGAGCCAGGCTGTGCTGGATTGGTGGACGGAGGGTACGGGTCTGCCTGGTTGACCAAGGACCTTCCTCTGGGAGGACCTTCCTCTGGGGAACTTGTCCTTACTGGGGGAAAGCAGGTCAGTGCTGGTGGATCCCAAAGGATGGAAGGTGGGATTCCCTGGACTGATGTGAATTGAGTTCTGCTGTCAGTTACCAGGCAGATGAGTGGCAAGCAGAGATAGCACCCCTTCCCCAGCCCTGGCCCTAAATAAAAATTAAGAAATTAATTAAGAAAAACAGGTTTGTGCCCGTGGTTCCCAAGGGTGATGCATGGGCCTCTGCTAGACTGCAGCCATGTTTTCACAGATGAGATTAGGAAAAGGAGAACAGCATGGTCGACCTCTCATGAAGTTAAACACCTTCACTACTAAGGACTGTTCTTTATTCTAAGATGTCATCCTGCGTCCTTGGTGTTTGTGAAATTGCAATGATCATAGAAGTTAGAGCAGAAAATAATGGAAGATGGCTGCAGAGGCCTTGTGTGGTTGAATAGAAAGTTGGCAAATTTCTGCTAGGTCTGCTGTGTGTGTGTGTGTGTGTGTGTGTGTGTGAAAGTGTGCATAAATTTTCCTTGTCTGCAAACCTCCAAAGCCTAGGAACCACATATAACTCTGGATTTAGATAGACTTTGATTTTTAGCTTTTCCCCAAAATGAATATCTAATGCATTGTATCCAATTTGTAATGTATCTTTGCTTCTAATAATAATGATTTTTGTTAAGATAAAAATCTTTGCTTTTGAAAAATCAGCAAACTCCACAAATGAGGTTAATTTAGCAAACATTTACATCCTAATGAATAGATTCATTGAAAATTGCATAAGTTAACATGTAAATGAGCAGCAGGCAGGAGGAACCCAGGAGTGGACAGCTGAGGGTAATTAAGATGCAAGGGGCTCTTCTACTGTGGCCATGGGGTCACAGCCAGGGCCACCGAGGAGGAGGCTAGGACCGCGCAGCTTCTGTGGCGTCTGGTTCCTCTTCTGTATTTAAATGGAGAGTCAGAGTGAGATCGTAATTAAATTGTGGCTGTAGAGCTCGACAACTTAACTAGAGCCCCCTCATGCTACACACTCCAGAATTTAATTTTCCAAATAAACTCAGTGTGGCTTTGATGCCCAGGGAGGATCAATAGAATGGAAATTGCTAGCAGTTTCCCCTAAAGTGTTACAATGGACCACTGCTCTCACAGTTACCCCACTCTCCTTTTTTTCTGCCAGAGAGTGCCTTGTATTTATTCCAGGCACATACTGTTTGAGGAAACAGAAAAAAATGAATGAATAAAAAAGGAAACCATAGCCCTGCCTGGGAGGGGATGACACTGTGTCTTCCTGCTGCAAGATGGGGGCTCCTGGGTCCCTGTGAAGAAGGAGGGCACCTGTCCCACTCTGTGGGGCTTGGGGAGGGGGCTGTGTGTGAGGTTGGGGTGCCCTGAAAAGGGACATGGAGGGTCTTCGTCCCACAAGGTCATCTCCCCAAGGAGGCCACCCAAGAAGATGAGCCAGACCTCAGGTCCTAAGGGTGCTGCTGCCTGAATGTCACTGCTTGCTGATCTGCTCTTGAATTTGGGGAATGTTCCTTCATATTCTCAAAACTGTGGGGCCAGGAAAGATCCCCGCTCACCCTGGCTGCCTTGCTCCTTTGGGGCTGCCGCTGTAGAAGATGACTCTAACCCATAGACTATCAGGAGTTTTAACGTGGATTTTCCCACTGTGGAGCTAAAGGGCCAAATCTCATGTTCTTTTTCATCCTTCAGGGGAGATACCACAGAACTTATACAGATGGCAGGAAGAAGGGACTCCGGGGAGGGAGTTTCTTGGATCATACCCGCCCTGTCCCCTGTGAGGGCTTAGGGACCCTTGCCTGGCTCCAGGATGCAGACAGGCTGGGGCAGATGTTACTGGGCATGGCTTGTGTGGGATGTGCCTGCCCCTCTGTGGGAGGATGGGGGTGGGGCAGGGAAGAATGACTCTCAGTTCTTGTCCTCCAGGAATTTATAGATTGTACATGTACCCACAGGTGTTCCTGCTCAGCAGGGTTGTGTGAGTTCAGGAACCTGGAACTGGATTGAGTAGAGGCTCCTTATCTTGTGCTTGGGGGAAACTGAGGCAGGGAGGTGGATTTCTGCTGTCTCCCGCACTGCTCTGCATTCCAACCTGCTGCTCCTCTTGGCTAGAGCGACTCAGAGATATGGTGGCAGAGCCAGGGGAATGGAGATTCAGAATTGGTGGGGTGCTGCTGCTGGGGCTCCCTGAGCTTACGCTGGGCTCCTCCGATCCCTCTTCCCCTTGTGGAAGAGGTTCCAGTCACCAGCCCCTACAGCGGGGGCCGTGATGCTTGCTGGGGCTGACAGATTGACCCTGTTTGGAGATATCTGGAGAGTAAAAGATCTGGAAAATTAATTAGTGGCAGTAGACATTGGCTACCCAGAGGCTGCAGGAATTTATGGGGTTTTTGTTTCCTTTTTGTCATGAAATAAGTTATCAGCATGTGTGTTGATTGATTTCCTGCTAAATTCCTCTCTGTCTTAAAAAAAAGAAAACGTTCTCAGAGTTTGGAGTCCCTTGAAGCATTTTAATGAACTTCCTTCCTCAGTCACTTGTTCTTCTTGGTATCCTGTCCCCTTTCACCCAATCTCTCTTCCTTCTGACTTCCAGCCCAGCAAGGTGTGGGTGGGGCTGAAGCCAGGCCTCCTTAAACTCTAACGCCCAGGGCACCTGCTTGCTTCCAGGGCCCTGAGCTTGCTTTCCTCACCACAGTGTCCTTCACAGGCTGAGGGAGATCCAGAGACAACATCAGGGAGATTGAGATGCAGAGGTCTCAGCAGTCCAGGGTGGCCAGACCCACGTGCTGTTAACAGGAAGAGCGAATTTTCACTTGGAGGCCACCTGCCCAGGGTTGACTAGGATGGCAGATGACTGGCAGTTCTCAGTGTCCCCTTCTCTGGCCTACTTGGTCTCTAAGGCAGGTTCTGTCTCCAGAGGAAAGCCCTCAGCAAGGCAGCTGAGTTGGGGACTAGGGCAGATGGGGTGCCCTATGTAGCTTTTTGGAGCTGATGGTAGTTACAGGGCTTCAGTGGAGGTGAAACTGAACAAAACAAAAACACAGCTGCTACTAATTTAAAATGTGACATTCCTCTCATCCCACCCCCTGGAAGCAGAGGAGAGGAATTATTGAATTTGTGACATAGGCGGAGAAAGATTACTGTGCATATTAAGCAAGGAGAAGAGTGATTGCTGAATACATGATGTAAGAAGAGACAGTCACCACAAAATTAAATAGAAAAAAATTCAGCAGAAAATAATTATTGTCTATACATTATGGGCTTGACATATGGTAAGTTTTTTACTTTTAAAAGCCTCCTGTAATTTCTGGATAACCCATTTAGCTGTCTGGTCCGCCAACGCCCATGCTTCTGTGCTACCAGAGAAGTTGTTTTCTTGGCTTTTAACTCCTCGGGGGAATTTTCCCAGTCATAGATAGGAATGGTCTTGGGGAAGATGAGAACCTGAAAATGATCTCTGGGATTCTCTGAGCTCCCATTGGTCATGTCAGCAGAAGTGTCCCCAATCCTGGGACTCTTAAATGTTCTCTCTTTCTTCTCTCTCCCATCCAAGCTGTAGCATCCTTGAATGAAGGGAATGATCAAGGGACAGATCAAATGGGAAGGGAGTTGGCTGGCTAGGGAGGGCCAGTGAACATTCTCATTGCTGGAAGATAGCATCTGTGAGGACCTTCACCAGGTACCAGATGGTTGTTAGCTAGACTCCACCTTCTCAGGTTCTAGGTTGTTAGCTAGACTCCACCTTCTCTGGTTCTAGGTTGTTAGCTAGACTCCACCTTCTCTGGTTCTGACTGAAGTGCAGGGCCGTCTCTCAGGCAGATAGGAATCCCCAGTCCATGGTCAGTTGTGGCCAAGCTCCATTCTAAAACCACGTAGGGTCCTCCCCAGAGCAGAGGACTGGAGAGAGTGGCCAACAGGAAGTACAACAGAAGGGATTTGGAGAAGCTAGAAGAAGCACCTTCCAAAAACAAAGCTTGGCTTCTAGACCAGTGCTGTCCAAAAGGAAGTTCCGCCATGATGGAAACATTCTATGTCTGTGCCATCCTGTACAGCAGCTTCCAGCCACAAGTGGCTGCTGAGCACCTGAAATATGACTGGTGTGATGGAGGAGCTGAGTTTGAATTTTATTTATTTTGATCAGTTTAGGCTTAAATGGTTATGGTATGAAAGAGGGTAGCATGGAGAGGGGCAGGGAGGCTGGCGGAGAGGGGGTGTCTGTGGGGGTTGGGGGAGTTTGCCTCCCTTGGATGAACTGTGCCAACTCCTTAGAGCAGCTCCTTCCAACAGTGTAGGGCCCAGGAGTGGGGCTGGGCTGTTTCCTGCTATAACACTGTAATATCTGGGATGTGTGGTATGGGTTGTGGTCATCTAGAGTACATCACCAGGGTTTGAGGCTCCTGCTCTCCTTCTCCCTGGGAAAAAGCAAGAGTCACATTACATACACCCAGCATCAAAGCTCACCTGACCAAGCCTTTCATTTTAAACAGAAAGACTCAGTGGCAGGTTGAGTGAGAATCCAGGTCTCCTAATCCTCCATCTAGAGGTCTCCCACACACCAGGCCCCAAATCTCCAGGGTAGGTTTCCTCAAGATTAAGCTGTGGGCAGATGCCATGTTCCTCCTTGGAAGGGCTGGTGATAGGGCTGTTCCCAGAGGTCTAGAACAGAGCAGCCTCATCCCTCTCTCCCCATGAAGCTCCTTCCTTGTCTCTGGCTTCATCCTTCCCTTTGGGGAGTTGTTACTGGTGATAGTTCCATCTCCAGTGGCCATGGAGAAAGGATTGCTAATGACTTTTGGGTTTGGGCCAAGTATCCACGGACTTGGCAGTTTCCTTGGGTTCCCAATCCTAACAGAATCATTGAGACTCAGCCAGAGTGAGGTGCCAAGAACAGACCACAAAGCCCTGAGCAGATGATCCATGACCGGGTGCCATGGAGCCCAGGAAGAGGGTCCTGCCTCAGAGAGAGAGCATGTATGGCAGCAGGTGTCTCAGGCCATAGCAGAGGGCCTGGTCAGCCTCCTGGGGGACTGTGCTGGAGCAGAGGCCCCTGGCCTCCAAGGCATATTGACTTGAGCAGACGTGATGGGCTGTTGATTTGTGGGAAACTGTCCCAGGGAAGTCTCTGCAGGAAGGGTGAGGGCTCCCTGGGGTCTGGAGGGAAGATGGCTAGGACCTTTGGGGAATAGCCCACAGGGTGTGAGTTCTCCCTGTGGGCCTCACTGGTCTCACAGATGCAGGAGAAGCTCAAGAAGGAGTTCATTGACTAAATTATCAGTTTGTCATGAAGGCCTGTCTTAGAAAGGAATGGCTTGGTAGAAATTAGGGTCCCAAATCTGATTGATTTAGTTGGGGTTTGGTTGTGGCCTAGGGTTTGGCATGTTCAATAGGAGGTGTGCCTCGGGCAGGCGGCCCAATGTCTGGCTCCATGAGGGGAGTGTTTGAGGTGTCTTGCTGCTGCTGTCTCTGGGCAGGGGCATGTTCCTTGAGCCCTGATGGCATCTTGCACATGCTCCACTCAGTGTGGCCCATATAAAAAGGGATGTTTCTGTGCTTAGGCAGAGATGGAAAAATGATCCAGAAAAGTCAGGCTGATGAAATTTTTCTTTCTTTCTTTTCTTTTTTCGTAAGGGGATTGAACTCAGGAGCAATTAACAATGAGCTACATCCTCAGCCTTTTTTTTAATTAAAAATATTTTTTAAAAATTTTTATTTTGAGAGCTGGGGATATAACTCAGTTGGTCGAGTGCTTGCCTTGCAAGCACAGGGCCCTGGGTTCTATCCCCAGCATTGAAAAAAAATTATTTTGAGACAGGGTCTTGCTAATTTGCTTAGAGCCTTGCTTATTTGTTGAGGCTGTCCTTGAACTTGGAATCCTCCTGCCTCAACCTCCCAAGTCACTGGAATTACAGGTGTGCACCACCATGCCCAGCTTGGTGAAATCTTACTAGACATAGAATCGAAGGACCTGAGTTCTGGTGGCAGCCCTGCCATGAACTGATTGTGTGTCCTAGGGCAAGCCCTGGTCCTCTCTGAGCCTTAGCTTCCTTACCATTCAAATGAGATGCTTGGTCCAGTAGGGTTCCTGCAGGAAACAGATGGTACACTCCAGCTGGGTAATTGAGGGGAGTTGAATAAAGAGACTGTTTACGAAGGCATGCAGAGTATAGGAAGAGCACACGGGGTTCGTGACCTCAGGGCTTGTATTAGTTAGGGTTCTCTAGAGGAACAGAATCAACAGGAAGTATGATTATGAAAAGGGGATTTATTAGATTGGCTTACCCAACCAGAACCTGGATAGTCCATAGTGGCCATCTGCAGCTGGAGATCTGGAAGAACTAGTAGCTGTTCAGTCCAAGAGGTGGAAGCTCCAGAACAAGAAGGATCAACAGTGCTACCCTAGTCCAAGACCAAGGCTTCTGGAAACTCCCTGGAAGAGTCCGCTTTGGAAGAGCGAAGAAGCAAGAGTCCCATATCCTCAGACGATTGCAGCAGCAATCAAGTACCTGTTCAAGAAGAGTGGAGCTTGCATCTGCTGCTGCTCCCTTGTTCTTCCAGCTTTTATCCAGCTTTTATTCCAGCGGTGCTTCCAGCTTTTATTCCAGCGGTGCTGCCCACACTTAGGGAGGGGCTCCACTTCAGTTCACTATCCCACATTGCAATCATTCCTAGACACACCCTCATGGACACACCCAGAGGCCTCTCAATCAGGGGTATCTCAATCCAATCAAGTTGATAATTCAAATTAACCATTACAGGGCTGTTTCCAGTCCTAGACTAAAGGGGTGAAGGAAGGGAGCATTAGGAGAAAGGGAGGAGCAGAGAGGCCAGTGCAACAGACACCCTGCTTTATCACCTCCACCCGTGACTATCTGCTGCTGGGGCTCCTGGTGGCTGAACACAGCCAGTAGCAGGGGACAAGGTTGCTTATCAATTTTGTCCACCCAGGTGTGCCTCCCAGGTCCCGGAGCAGGCTGCAGAGTGAATGTGAGGGAGGAAAGGGCAGTGTCCAGCCTTTGAGGCCGTGGACGAAGTGACCTTCCAGCTCTTGGACAGACTGTGAGAGAAAAGCAGGGGCAGACACTGTCATTTGTTGACTCGTGCTGATGTCTTGGGCGTGGGCTCTGGTCACACGAGCTCCCCTGCCTGCCTCCTCAGGGGCCACCGTCACTGCTGAGCAAACTTCTGACTCCAGCCTGGCCCTGGAGGAGGTGGAGGGCCATCTCCCTTGCTGCGCCATCCACCGCCACCATCCGTCACTCTGCCAGCCGCGTGAAGTAATGATAGATTAGTGCACATTAGGCCTCCCATCCTGCAGGTCTGGAAGCCAGGGCTTTACCAATCAGCGTGGGGCGAAGCAGCGAGAGGGGTGCCGGGCTCCGCGCAGGGAGCTGGAGGCTCGGGGAATTAATAAGCACTTGGAGACGGCAGGGATATTGAACTCATTCCTTAAATCAATCCTTAACCAAGAAGGATGAGGGAATGAAATTTTGGACAATTAGTGGGTAATGACGACCTTGTGAAGAGAGGTATTGATGAAGGGTGAAGGTTGGGAGGGGTGGGCAGCTAGTGGAGGGTTGGAAGAAAGCTCCAAAGGCGGGGGATCCCCAGAGCCAGACTGGGTGACCCTCCCAGAGAGGACCATGGGCTGGGCTGGGGTCTCTCACATTTGGCAGCGGAGGCAGGGGAGTCTCCATGTGGTCTTCTTACTGGGTTAGAAAAAGAGATGAGGTTGAGAGAGTTGGAGACTCGGACAGGGTGGCCTGGAAGTGCTGCCAGTGCTGCCCTCTTCCTCTCTGTCATCTTCTCCAGGACCCCCACCCCATGTGCATAGCACTTGGCATGGGGAGTTAGCGACCAGCTCCCCAGACAATCCCCCAGCTCCAGGCCTGCTGGCCTTTTGATTGTGGAGTCCAGGATGCCCGTGGCGAGGACCTTCTTATCCCATCTCAGCTTGGGCACTGACAGAGCAGGGACAGTGTGTGGGGCAGGACCCCCCACACCGCCTCAGGGCCTCCCTTGCTGGGCCTCTGCCATGGTGTCCTGCCTCAGTGCTGCGGTCACTGTGGCTCCACAGCAGCAGCGGGGGCCTATGCTCTGAAGGGGTGCCCTTTAGTGGGTTCCTCAAAGAGAGCTTGAAAGAAAAGTTCAGGACCCAGAACTTATTCTTGGGCAGTTTGTCAAGAAAAAAATCTGAAAGGGAGAGAGGGAAGCAGGCTGGGAAGGAGGGTGGGGAAGGGAAAGGATGTGACCTCATGTCAAGTCCAACCTTGGCCTGTCTCAGAGCACAGGGCTCTGTAGCTAGACTGAGACCTCAGAGTGGTCCTCCAGGGAGGGAGTGGGCCAGCCTCATGTGTCCGTCAGTCCTTCCTGAGAGCTGTCAGGAGGGAGATCTAATGGCCTTTCAACAGGGGCCTCTAGTCATTGGGGGCAGTGCTTGGGAGAGGACCATGAGGATAGGGATGGGAGCCTGGGCAGCCCAGCCCACAGCAAGTGGGGAAGTGGCACCACGGTGTCCACCACGAAGGCACTTCAGACCCTGTGGCCACACCCCTCATCCTGTAAGGGAGGAGAATGATAAGAGCCCCATGTGTTGGGCACCACTTCACCAGCTTTCCAACAGTTGTCTCAACTCCCTTGGCAGGTAAGCCTCCATCTGCATCTTACAGGCAGGGAGCTGAAACCCAGAGAGGCCCAGTGGTGTGCCCAGAGACCGTGCAGCCGCCAGCACCGCAGCCGGGACCACGACCCTTGGCCTCCGCTGTGCTGATTGCCTCACACCGGCCACCCTGTCTGCTTTCCCTGGGAGAGACGGTGCTCTTCACGAAGGAGGAAATGGTCCTACACGGAGCACATTGCTAGTGTCCTGCGCACCCTCCCAGCCCTCCGGCCACCAGCTTAGGCCATCGTCTCTGCAAAATGCAGAGTGCCCAGAGGAGCTCTCCTCGCCAGCCAGCCGAGGGGTCCAGAGAGAGACTCTGGCTCAGCACCCCTCCTCTCCACCTGCCCCATCCCGCGTCGTTACCTATCCCAGTTCTTGACTTGGACTCATTCTGGCTGTTGTTCCATTGTGACTCCAGGAGAGAAGCCACTATGTCTTTAATGCAGCCTTTTAGGTAGAAAGATGAACGAAAGGAACCACATTGAATTTAAGATGACAAGTTCAGTTTCTTTCTGGATCTTTTTTTTTTTTCTTTTTTGGCAGACAATCTCTTAGTAAATTACATCTGACAACACAAAATAAATTGTGCCCATGATTTATGCTTTTTGTGGACTTGTGGAGCCCAGCTCTGGGGGTGGTAGGATGAAGGAAGCTTTTGGGAGGACTGGCTAATTGCAAACGCTGTCTGTGTGTGGCTTCCTCTGGTGCTGCAGGAAGCTGCCCAGCCTGCTCCTGCTCTGCCTGTGGGTGGGAAGGTACAGGGCACCAGGCAGAGTCCCCTCCAATGACCCAGAGTCAGGGTGGAGCTATTCTGGTCTTGGAGGTCGTCTTCTCAAGGGTTAACCACAAAAAGTCAAATGAAACAAAAATGGGCCAGGGAAACTTTAGATAAGGAACCAAGGACGTGGCTTCTTTGAAAGCTTTCCCAAAGGAGATGTCAGTGTTCGCTGAGACGGCCAGAATTTACTTTAGCTATTACTATGGATGAATAATTATGGGCAAGCCAGGGAGAACCGTGGGTTCACAGCAGGTTAATTGGGAATAATGGGTTTCATTCCAAACCATGAGAAATGATATTTCAGAGAGAGAGAGAGAGAGGCTCTCCTCCCTTGCCTGGGTGCCAGAGCTGTCCTTTCCACACACACTTGGCTCTGCTGGTCCTGACCAAGCTCTGCAGCCCAGATATCTGGGCCTGAGTCTTTGTTAGGCGGAGGGTGGGGGCGTTGGGAACTGAAGCCAGGGGGATCAGGTGGCTCCTCTGATTGCTTCCTCTTCCTGAATTCTGGATGGGCAGCCTAGCGGGTGTTCATCGAGTGCCTGAGATGGGCGTAGACCTCTCATGGGGCAGGGTGCTGAGGCCTGGCACCTCAGAGAGACTAAGGGTGCTGCACAGGAGAGGTGACAGGTGGGAGAGACAGGCATCGACCAGATCCGTGCAGTGCCACAAAAACACAATGGCAGCCACAAATGCTAGCCACATAGGCAATTTGAAGTTTTCTAGTAGCCTACTGATCCTACACCCCAGCCTGGCGGTGAGCAGCAGGCAGGCCTGGCAGCCGCCAGGGGCTGGAGGGGGTCAGAGCAATCCGAGCTGCAGCCTGTAGGCGAGGCAGTGGTTGCCCAGGCAAGAGGGTTAAGGGAAAAGCATTCTCAGCAGAGGGAATGGCCTGTGCCAAGCCTGCATGAAAGCCGGAGGACTGAGGAGGCCGCAGCAGCTGGAATGCCGTGAGCAGGAGGCGAGGCTGCTCAGGGGGCCTGGGAGGCAACCTGGGGGATTTTGTTTGTGAAGGGGGAGCTGGAAGCAGGGATGATCGGATCAGGCGTGGGTTTTATGGGCTTACTCTGGCTGCTGGGCAGAGCCAGCTAAGAGGGAGGCAGGATTCCCATCAGGCCAGCATGGTAGTTTGCTGCCTGTCCAGGGGACTCCAGAGGGCAAAACCCTGCACCCCCAGAGGCTGCTGCACCCTTCATCTCACCCCCATAACGTGTTCCTGTTTTTAGCAGACCGGTGCAGTTTGCCCTGCCTAGAAGTTAGGGCCCCACACAGAGTGTTCAGCTCCTCTTCCCAGCTGCGCAACCTCGCCAGATCTCTCTTGTTCCGTGGACCATATTTAGCTGTAGAAATGAAATGAGGGGAAGGTGAGTAGACAGGATCTCTGGAACCTCATGACGGTAGGCTGGATCCCCGTCTGGGCTGTCCTGGGCCGTGATCTGGCTGGTGCTGGTGTTGGATAATTCCTTTCTCTGCCTCCAGGGAGGGGAGGGAGCCGTGGTTCATCACCCTGGAATCATTGACCCTTCAGGATGCTCAGATGCTCTGCCAGCTGGGGCCATGTGGCTAGGAAGGAACCGATGTATTGGCTGCTATTGCAAGGACTGTGACTAAGTCCTTGTGTCCAGGGGAAGAAGGACAGGGTGGCAGGGAACCTGAAGCCACATCTGGAGGAGCAGCTTTGCCTGCCCCAGTGGTGGTAAGAGTCTACACTTTCATCCACTTATACATTTATCCAGGCTTGCTCTGAACAAGGTCGTGTGTTGGGGGCTGGAATGAGACAGGGTCAGGTGGGCATCTCAGAGGAGGTGACTTGAATAATGAGAAAGAGCCAGCTATGGGCAGATCTGGGAAAGAACTTTCCAGGCAGATAGAAGGCACATGCAAAGCCCCTGAGGTGGGAGTGGGCCTGGTTTGCTGGAGGAACTGACAGAGGCCTGTCAGGCAGAAGCCGAGGGAGCCAGAGGGATTGATTTGACATGCAGCCAGAGCAGTGGTCTGGCCTGGGTCATGGAGGGCCTCCTGGGCCTGGTAAGGATTTTGGATTTTATTCCCACATGGTTGGATGATGTGGAGGGTATTAAACAGTGGAGCAGTGTGGTCTGATGTATTTTAGATGCTCTCCCTGGCTGCTGGGTAAAGGAAGCCGGAGGACAGAGAGTGAGTTTCTGCAGGTGAGAGAGATGGTAGGGGCCTGGACCAGGATGGGAGTAGTGATGGGTTCTAGATCCACTTTGGAGACAGAGCCTGCAGGATGAACTAGATATGTGGGAGGGAACTGTGGGAAAGAGGGAGGGCTCCGTGTGACTCCAGCATCCACGAAGTCACACCCTGGGGCTAAGGGCAAGGGAACCAGAGTTCCGTAGTGTTCACTTTGAGTTCCGAGGCTGTCGGCCATGCAGGGGAGATGTCAAGTAGGCAGTGGGTGATCTGGATCTGGAGCTGGGGGCAAAGGCCTGCTTATGTGAATGTGGGCCTCTTTAGCCTCGGGTGACGTTTAAAGCCCAGGGACAGATGACATCACCCAGGGACTGTGGAGCTTGACCTGGTAGGGCCACCAGCAATGGGACCAATTTTGCCCATGGCACTGTGTTGGGGTCCAGCTGGCCTCTTCTCCACTTCCCCCTGAGCAGGCCCAATGGGCACGGTGTGACCTGGCAGGGTGAGGAGGGTGCAGCGTCTCCTCCCTCCTCCTCATGCCGAGACCCTGCACCCATGGAGAGTGGGAGCTTTCTCCTGTTTTAGGAAGTGGGAGGGAAAAGGTCAGAAAGTAGAAAAGAAGGGACTGAGAGAGGGGCAGAGGGAGACCTGGAGGGGTACCAAGGGACCTGGAGGGGCAGAGGTCAGGGAAGGGGAAGGAGAAGAGAAGGACAGAAAGTTAAGAACAAAGACATCCCTTTCTCTCTCTCAGTACTTGTGTGGGTGACTACTTCCCCTTTCCTACCTCTGATCTTGCATGGCTTTGACAAGCCGTCTGTTTGCGGACGCCTGGCTCCACCCAACCCTGAGTCCTGGCACGTCCTCCTTCACTGCAGCTTGGGGAACTTTCCAGTCTGCTCAGGATCATGGGGACTTTGGGCGGTGGAAGTAGGATTCAAACCCACATCTGCCAGATGCCCCGACCAGGCCCCTGTGTCACTCCATCCCCTTTGGTTTCTTTCTTTCAGTAACTAAACCCAAATTCTTGAAAAATTATAACTCTTAAAAATATCATTTCTAAGGTGAAGGAAAGACATTGCAGTGGCCCCAGTCTGAGAAGATGAGCCTGCAGTGTGCTCCAGAGGCTCCCAGCAGGTTGGAGGCTTCCTGCAGCCAGAGCTTGCTGTCACCTCTTGACTTCCTGCCCCCAGACCCCTCTCCAGTGGGCACAGCTGTGGGCGACTGCAGTCACCTGCCTGGAGCTGCCAAACAGATGGCCGGGTTCCTGGGCCAGTTCCAGTTTCAAATGTTCTCTCTGGTTGTCAGACAGATGTACTACTTTTTAGTTCAGAAATTATGAAGCACCTTATGTATGGCTATAAATCCTGTCAGCTCTTGAAGTTTCTGTGCTAGGAAGGGGTGGCCCCTGGAGAGGCAGGATGGTCATTTTTAAAGACAGTCAAAGAACGAGGATTGGGGTCTGGGTGGACCCTGAAGGGGTCGTCTATAGAGGAAGGTGCCCTCTGGTCAAAACTCCACAAAGCCCACAGGAGATGTGCCAGACTGGTTTGTCCCTATCTTATAGGAGAGAACAACAAGACCCAGAGAAGTAATGTGCTTGCTCAGGGCCCTTGGCAAGTCAGAGATGGAGCTAGAACTTGAGCCTGGGTCATCTAACTCTTGGTTTAATGTTCTCTCCACCACCTTGTGCTCAGGAAGAAATACTTCTGATAAGAGGTCCAGCAAAGCCACCAGGGACAGCCATCTAGCCGGGGCACTGCACAACTCTGACTGCGCCACCTGTCAATCCAGAGCAGTCTGGTCTTTCTCTGTCACCTTTTACACGCCCACCATCAGCGCCTCCCGGCAGGACAATAGAAAATGTAGGAGGGGGGTCCTTGCCCAGTCTCCAGAGTAGGTGTGGTGGCTCTGCCTGTTTTTAGCCTTGTTTGGGTCATCCTGGACCCCCAGCCTGTCCACCAGCCCTGCTCCCAGGTGGGCCACTCTCCTGCGTTCACTCGGCACCATTTACTTAGGATGGCCATTTAGGGCTGGCTCCTCCTCTCTCTCCCTTGTCCCCCACTGACATCTGGAATTAAAACTGTGGCACAAACTCTTCCTGAACATGACACATCTGCTCCTCCTGTGCAGGCAGGAGGATTTATAGGTGAGGAGCAGCAGACTGATCTTCCCTCTGCTCCAGTGGTCAGGCCCGCTCTGATTGATGCCCGTGCCCCGCACAGCCCGGACGGCTCCTTTTTATAGGCTCCGCCCGCCTTCCCATAACTCAGGAGGAAGGCCGTAAATCCTCCAGGGTGGCGGAGCCATCCTCCATTAGAATGGCCACCTGGCCTCCTGGCAGTTCCCTCTGGCCAGCTCCAAGAGCAAATGTCCAGGCAGCTGTGAGCTGGGGGGACAGGCCCAGGACAGGGAGCCAGGAGATTTGGTCAGCTCGGAAGCTCCAGGTGGGAAAGGGCCTGTGGAGGTCACCTGGGCCTGTGCGTTCCCTCTGCTGACAGGAAGCTCAGGACCTGCCGGCTGGGCCATCTGTGGGGAGCTTCTTCAATCCCATACACTCTTCTGTCAAGCTGGAATCCATCTTCCCAGAGTTTCCATTTTATTTCTTCTCCTTGGGGCCAAATAGAAGGATCCCAAAGATAGAGTAATGGATTTGTTTAACTTCTCTGCTGGCTTCAGATCCCAGCTCCTTTAATCCCTGCCACCGCAAATAAATCCTCTGTACCTGGCAAGACTTGTTAAAGAGGCTCCGTGTGAAGGCAGCCATGGGGGAGGGCAGAGGCTCCCTCCATCCCCGGCCAGGCCCCACTGGGCTCTTCCCTCCATCTGTGGTCCAACCACAGGAGCTCAGACCTGAGACTATACAACATGTTGTGGGTGTGACTTTAGAGATTTGCAGGGTTATTTTAACTATACCCAGTGGTTCCCTTGTGTGACTTCTGGATTTAACCTCTACCCAAGAAATGCAATGACATTTCTATTTTCCCCATTTCTTTCCTTTTTTTTTTTTAAAATTTCCTCATAAGCAGTAAAGTGTATAATTCTTAAATATAGAGCACAATGAATTTTCACAGATGGATTCAACTGTAGGACACCCCCCCAGACCAAGATGCCTTTTCATCACTCTAGAAGGTCACTCATGCTCTTTGCTGGTCAGTGCCTTCTGCACTCCCAGAGGTAACTCCCAGTTTTTGCCTCTATATTGTATATTAGTTTCACCTGTTCCTTTTTGTTTTGCTTACTGGAGATTGAATCCAGGGCCTCACATGTGCTAGGGCAAGTGCTCCACCACTGAGCTGCATCCCAAACCTAATTCAGCCTGCTCTTGAGCCTCATATAAATGGAGTCACACGGTAAACAATCTGGCTTCTAGTACTCAGCATCCCTTTACCATGCTGTATAATATTCCTAAGCAATGCTGCACTATTTTGGAACCATTTCCAGGCATATAACTGAGTGGCGGCAAGCACCTTCCCCACCATCCAGCTGTTCTCTTTTAAAGTATTGTCTGGTTGTCCCCTCTTTGGCCTCAGCCCGAGCCTTGCTTCTCAGGGTGGCCATCCTGACCCCCGTCTTGGCTTCCTGTTTGTCCTGCAAGTGGACTTACTACAGTGTTGTTCAGTCTTCTCCACGTGACAGTGGCCAGTTGTCAGTGGGTCATGGGATCTGTTCAGTGGGCCTCAACTCACTTTAGATGGAAAAGTACAAAGCCTTAGTGCCTCCTAGCTAGTAAAGGTCAGTTGCAGCAGAGGGCAGGAAGTGGGTTTTGTGGAGCTTTGTGTTGCTTTTACAAGTACATATTTGTCCCCCATGGGTCGCATGGAGTGAGCTTCTCACCGGGCACTGAGCTCAAGGTTGCAGGTGGTTGGAGTTGTCATTGCTGGCCTGATGGGCAGTGAGGCCTCTCTGTGTTTCCTACTCTGGCATCAGTGCCCTGCCACTGAGTAGCTACAAGGGAAGGAACGAGTCCCGTCCACTCCCGGCATCATCCTAGGGCTCCTCCCTCAGCCTGGCCCTGCACCCAGGCGGATTCCGGCCTGCCCGTGCCCCTTCCACTGCGCCCGGCCAGCAGCGTCTGCCCTGGGCCCTTGGACACCGGCTCCCAGGGCGCACAGAGACGTGGGCGGGCCCCGCGTGCGGGCTTTGCCTACCGCGCCCCTGGCTGCTCCCCGAGCTCCTGGCCTGCCTTGCCCACAACGTGCCTCCCCCACCCAGCGGCGCTGATGGCATTTTGGATCCAGAGCACAGCCTCTTCCATTTATCCCTGCCACTTCTTATCTTCTCCCTGTCAGCCATCGCTCCCGCCTGTCAGGACCTTTTGAGATCTTCATCGGATCCTGTCGCACCGAATGTTCCTCAAGGATCTCGGGAGCCCGACCGGGCTGCTAACAAGAGGGCTGCTTCCTGGAGGGCTGTGCTGTCCCGCAACACTGGGGCCTGGCCTCGGTCCTCTAACCGGCAGGGCAGCCCCGCCCCTCCTTGCTCCAGAACCAGGTGCCCCCCAGGGCTGCCAGAGCAGGGTTTCAACTCTGGGATTCCGGATCTCCTCCCAGCTTCTTTGTTGTCATAGCACCCATCCCCCCTAACATGTACGTCACTTATTTTCTTATTCACCTCTTTCTTCCCATTAGAATGTAAGGACCTCTAGAGCAGGAGTATGTGGGTGTCCCCTCAGTGCCCAGAACAGACCCTGGCAGAGCAGGCACTCAACAAATGAATGAATGAATGGCTTTAGAAATTATAAGTCTACCTTACCCACATGCATGTTGTATCAGCAGAGAATTTAGTTCTAAGCCAAGAAAAAAACCCCCACCAACTATTTAAACAAATGGGGATATTTATTTCTCAACTACTAAGATTTCTGGAGGTTGAGTGATGCTGATGAAGTGGTTCCACAGTGACACCAAGGACCTAGGCTTTTTTTGTCCTTTGTGATCCTTTGCATGTTTTTTTGGTGGTGTTGTGTTGTTTCATGGTCACAAAGTGGCTGCATATTCTAAGCAGGAAGTGGTGAGAGAGGAAGGGATTTTCCTTAGTAGCCTTTGTCCTTTCATTTAGGAGATTCAGCTTTCCCAAACTGATTTCTCCATATATTTCATCAATAGAACAGGGACAAAGCCCACCTCACACCAATCACTACTCAAGGGAGATGAGATCACCCGGCTTAACTCATCCTTTGGTGCTGGTATGTCTCCTGAGGCGAAAGCGTGTCCATCTATCATGTTGCCAATTGGAGTTTGGGGAGAGGGAAGCTACCATGAGAGATATTGAAGTCTTTCCGGGGCTCTGCATTCTCCTAGGGTGGAAGAACTGCTTCTGGCTGGCCTGTGAGCTCTGTGCCTTCTTCTAGCCTCCCTCCTCCAGCCCTTTTGGAATCCAGCCTAGCTGGGAGGTCCTTGTGATCTTCCTGCTGAGTTCTGCTCCATCTCCTCTCACCCCCATTTCCCAAAAGGCCCCCAGGGCACCATCACACGAGACTGAGGCCAGGGCCCGTCTGTGGGCTGGAGTAAGGGCCATTGTGACCCCTCTGGAGTCATGAGCATGTCCCAGTCTTGCCCTTCCCCATCCTCCCAGGTGCCTCCAGGTCACTGAGTGTTGGGACCGTGGGGGATGTGGGCTGGCTTGCACAGAGGGCATGACTGAGTGGTCACTGCTGTGCGCCAGGCCAGATCGGAGTTCCTGAGAGGATCCCCTCTGACTCCAGCCCCAGGCCTCAGACTGGAGAGGGGCCGTTCCTTCCTGGTGCCTTGGTCTTTCCCTGGGCTCTGGGGCTCTCTGGCACTGGCCTGGGCAGTGAGGGGGAAGTCCAGTGTTTCAGGATGGGCACCATGGGTACCAACACCACCTGACACCAGCCACGAAGTGGGAAGATGAACTCTGGCGTGGTGAGCATCCCCCAGTGCCCCATCACTGCCTGCTGGGACCTCACGCTTCCCTGGCTCCCTGCCTTGTACAATGGTTTCCTGCCACCTGAAAGTCCTGAAGGAGCGAGACCCCCTAAAGGAGTGAGTCCCCTGTCACTGGAGATGTTCAAGTAGAGACTCTGTGGCCCCTGGGCTGGACACTACAGGGCAGGTTCACACACCTGGGCAGAGATGCTGTTTGTGCAAAGAGCACCAGGTCTCTGGTACCCAGGCCTAAATTCCACTCCCGAGAACTTGGAGCAAAACTCTCAGACGCTCTGAGCTTCAGTTTTCTCATCTAGAATGTGGAGGCAGCGACAGCTGTGAGAGGAATAAGGTTTGGCACTAAATGAGATCCTGGTCATGAAAAAGTGCCATACACCTGATAGCCTGTGACTCAGGCTAAGCTGGAGCATGTGGAGGAAAGGTCTTAAGAAGATCTGGTCTCAAAGCAAAATGCCTCCGCATTCAGACGGAGGTGTAAGTAACAGTGTACAGTGTTGTCCCTTGAAGAGTCAAGACCCTCAAAGGAGGCGCAGTCAGGCTGCCCTGAAAACCTGGAGCTGAGAAGCTACTGTGTTGCGTGGAAGACCCGGAGGGGCTTAAGTATAGCTTGGAGGCTGGTTGTCTGGTGGTTTTAAAATGTGGGTTAATGGAGTTCTTTCACCTCGGCTTCACTCAGTCACGGGGGTAACGGCCGCAATGCCAATGCCAGGCACCGGGAACTGGTGAATAAACAAGAGAGTTTCGAGCTCTTTGTTAGTTCGTTTATTTAGGGAATGTTTCATCCTTAGGTAGATAGTCACAGTTTATTGCTTGTTTACACTCATGCTAATCAGGGTTTGGAACGGTGCCCAATCAGGTAACATCCAGGTATGCAAAGTAAGGATTGTACCTTGTCCAATCACATTTCCACTAATGTCTACCTGTATCTGTACTCGGGGTCCAATCTGGACCCCCTAAGGTTACCCTGGCAACAGGTATGCTAATTATGGGAGGGTTGGTCAGCTCCACTGACCTGCTGCAGCGGAAAGCTCCTTCCTGCAGGTTTTCCTGTCAGGCATGCATGAATGTAGGTCTCCTTTACACATTCAAGGCATTCACTGCTGCCAGCCAAGTGCCAGGGGCTTCTCCCACAGTGGGTTTATGTGGATTCTGTGGAAACAGGCCCTGAGGGGGCTTTCTGATGTGCACAGATGAAGGACATCATTGAGGGTCAGTTATTTTCTTCTGGCTCCCTTGTCCAAACTTGCAAGGCCTGGCTATGCATCAAGATCCGGAAAGATTTTCAAAACCCTGCTTCCTGGGCAGCTTCCCTGGAGAGTGCCATCAGCAGGGCTCGTGGGGGCCGGCAGGGCCCTACATCCCTCCCTCCATGCAACCCTGGGTGATTCTGATGTACAGCCAGGTTTGGGATCCTGATCCCACATAGGGTGCAAAGGGCTGCCTGTGCCCAAGACAAGCAGCCACTGCCAGAACCTGGCACCCCCAGCGTGGGCCCCGGCCTGAGGGGCAGAGCAGGCAGGTTCTGTGCTGAGGCTGGGTCCAGATGGTTCCATCTGGTGGGAAGGGGGGCTGTGTTTGCCTGAAACCTGCCTTTAGAAAAGGAGAATTTTTAAATGGCTGACTCCTGTTCAACCAAACTGCCTTAGTGTTCTGCACAAAGCTTCTGACTCTTGATCGCACAGTGCAGAAAGGACACCCGTGGGTGACACCAATTCAGGAATCATGGTTGTCCCCAACAGTTGTTTTGGTTAAGGGGACAAAGATGACACAGGGCTCAAAAGTGGCATTTTCAATGTTTAGTACCTTTTCCAGCAATATACTTATCAAAAAGGGATTTTTTATTTTTAATTTTTTGCTACTGGGGATTGAACCCCAGGCGCTTTACCACTGAGCCACACCCCCATCCCTTTTTTGTGTTTTATTTAGAGACAGGTCTCACTGAGTTGTTTAGGGCCTCGCTAAGTTGCTGAGGCTGGCTTTGAACTCTCAACTTCCTGCCTCAGCCTCCCGAGCTGCTGGCATTACAGGTGTGCACCACCATGCCCAGCTCCGAAGGGGTCTTTGGAATCTGCAGCTGTAACATTTCCAGCCCATTTGCAAGTCATTCACTCAAGCTACTCGTTATCAAACAGAACCACTGTGTCTCACCCAGGGAACAAAATATTTCAAAGGGGCAACAGCAGGAGGCGCATCTGTAGATTAATTTAAAATAAAATCCTATTCCGGTGTTCCTATCACACCTCAGAGATTGGATGTGGACAACCTCATACTCTTCTTTCATTTAAAATAAAAATAATAAAAAAAACCCACCACACGTACCGTATTTTAACCTTCCCTTTAGAAATCAGCCCAAAAGGTCAGAGCTGTGCTCCTGTAGATTTCCGGGGCTCAGCTGGGAGCTGATTGCAGCTGCTGGCCCTGGTCGCAGCTTTGTCATGGACAACTCTATACACTCTTTGTTATTCACTTTGCTGTGCATTATAAATATATTTATCTTCTTCCGTCAGGCATCTGCAGGACAGGTGCCAGGGTACTGGGAGTTCAGCTTAAGTGCCTCTACAATGTCCTCTCTTGGTGACATTAATGCAGGAGATAGAGACAAAGATGGCAGGAGAGTCTGGGGCCAGGGCTGCTGCTTCGGGGCAGTGGGCAGCCACATTGCTAGGGCTAAAGAGGACACCTGGTGCAAGGCTGGCAAAGCCCCCACTGCCACCCAGGAGTTGATTTTCTGTGTGACCAGTGACAGGGTTGGTGCAACCCAGTCCCAATGGTGGGATCTTGTGGCTGCTGCAGCCTGGGCTGGGAGGTGACAGTGGTGGCTCAGGATGGTGTGCCTGCTCACCCACTCTGACTAATTACAACAGAGTTGATTTTTTTCTCATTAAAGGATTAATACCACGCTGCCAGCTGTGATCAGGAAAGTGGAGCGAGCGTGCGCTGGTCCCTGGGCAGCGAGGAGGGAGGTCGGCCGCCTTTGCCATGGAGAGGCTGTGTATGACTGGGTGCCATCGTCTGTGTGTGGCGTGTTCTGGTCCAGGAGATGTCAGCTTCCAGCATGTCCTGTTCATTTCCCTCTAACCTGGGGCCCAGGTTGGCCCCATTCCTGTGGACAGAGAGTCGTGAGGGGGCAGGTCTGGCTGGACCTGCAGGCTCCCCACGAGGGACGGTGAAGAAGGGAGAGGCTTGAGATACAGATCTCCTGGGACGCCTCTGACTCATGGCTGCCAGGCCTCCTGGGAGGGGACGGCGGGGGCCTGGGGCTTTCTGAAGGAGCTGGCCAGAGATGGTCTGGGCCAGCAGCACCTCGACTGGGGCAGAGGTCTATGGTGAGCTCGCCAGTAGAGGGAGGACTTAAATGTCCTGTTTTAGTATATGTCAGGGTTAATAAAAACAGAGGGACCTGGAAGGGGACAAGGACAACAGGGGTCCACAGCTGTAGAAACCTGAAGACTCCAAACAGAGGGACTGGCAGGGACCTTGTTGCAGGGCGCCCTCCTCTTGGAGGCTGGGCTCTGCCTTGGCCTGACACAGGAAAGGTGGCAGAGCACAGGGCTACCACTGCACCCCTGCTGTGCCTGTCTCCAAGCGAAGTCCTGGGGTGTCCAGGTGAGGCTCCGCAGAGGGACATGTGGGTCAGCGTGCAACATGGTGCTTACAGCTCAGATGGTGTGATGTGACCCTCCTCAGAGACCATGGGACCCTCAGGGACTGTGTGGCAGGCTGCTAGGAGATATGAGAGCTGGCCAGAGTGTGGGTCCCAGCAGCAGAGGGGTCTGAGCTGAGGCAGGGTAGGAAGTTGGCTAGGGAACTCTGAGCTCCCTCCCCATGTGGAGCAGGCCATGCACTCTGAGGGGACAGATGTGTCCCCAAGTGCAGGATAGGTCTTAAGACCCCTTGATCTATCCACACTTCCTTCACTGTACACAGACCCAGCAGCTTCCTCACAGGGTCCCATGTGGGAAGGACAGTCCTGGGCTGGAGGGGTGAGTACCACTCTGGGGTGCCACTCTTCCACATTTGCTCCCCAGAGCTGTGTCACCGTGAAGTGGGGCACAGAGGCAGGGACCAGGGTGGGATTAGGGAGACCTGTGAGGAGGCCGTTGCAGTATCCAGGTGAGAGCCAGTGTGCTGGGGGCAGGGTGGGAACCGTCGGGGGGTGGGAAGAAGAACTGAGATTCAGGATGTGTTTTCCAGGTAAGACCTGGAAGTGTGCTGAGGGGTGGGCCATATAAGGGATATGAGAGAGAGAGAGAGAGAGAATAATTAAGGATCACTAAGAACTTGGCAGCCATTGAAGTGGGGAGGTTGCAAGAGGCGCCAGCTTTGGGGTGATCAGGTTTTGGGCATGTTAAATTTGAGGTTTCTGTTAGACATTCACATGGGAGATGGAGGAGGAAGGTGGAAATCCAATGGAGTCCATGGACAAAGCTCAGCCTGAATTGTTTGGGAGTAGCCCTGAGACGGGGGGAAATCATCCAGGGAGTGACCCCAACCCTTGACTCCTTAACCCCTGTTCACATCACATGCTGAATTTGGGAGATATTTTCTTCCCAAGTTCACAAGCCTGGCATGTTAGAATCCAACCCAGCTGAGGCTGGCGTGGCAGAGTTTCCCACTTGGGTGTACTTCGTCCTGCCTCCCGGCTGCAACCCAGAAGAGGTGGCACCGCCATGTGTGCCACTCACCCAGCTGATGACTGCACAGCATGGTGACCTGAGACCCTGGCCCTGGTGACAACCAGAGCGGCGAGCACTGAGAGGGTAGTCAGGGTCTCATTCAGGCCCTGCCAAGTTGCCACATCTGTCAACTGAAGATTTTGCCAAGATCATCTGAATGATCCGTCTCGCTCTGGCACCCTGACTCTGATTGTAATTGGGCACTTGGTTTCCCCTGGAGGGGATCTTGTTGGCTGTCAGAGCTCATGGTTCCCCGGGGAAAGACCGTGACAGGGAGTTCCCACTGGAGCAGCCAGGGGAGGGGGTGTGCTCACTGGCACACACGTGCAAGTGTGTGTGTGTGCGTACGTGTGTGTGTGTGTGTGTGTGTGTATATTTCTCCACTGATTGGTACAGAGCTGCCTCTCTGCCACCTTCAACCCTCCCCTGGGTCACATTGCCCTGAGACCCCATCAAGATTCATCAACCCGAAGGGCCACCTCCTGGCCCAGTATAGGAGGCTTGGTCATCCCTCTGCCCCACGAGTTGTAAAAGATTTTGACTGTCACTCCGCATGTGTGTGTCTTCCTCTGGCAGGTTTCCAACACATATTTGGGAGGTGCCTATGTCTGGCACATTCCTCTAGAACTTTGCTTCACGCTCTAGGAACATAAATACAAATCTGAGTAAATAAAAATTAATAACGGCATCTTTATGACAGGAAGTTGGAGGCAGTCTGATGTTGGAATCGCTGTTAAATCTCTGGATTATTTATAACCCAGATGTTGACAGATGCCGGGTCAGATAATGGAGCCTGCAGTACCCCACCTCCCTGCTTCTCCTCAGCAGTGTGTTAATTCTGCCGCGCTGTGGCTCTGGGGGCAAGTACTGTCCGCCACCAATCCCGCGAGAGCTGGCTCACGGTGGGGAGACATTGGCTCAGCCAGATGGAGAGAGAGGACATGAGTGTGGAGCGGGAGGGGGTGCGGCCACAGTTCAGGTGTTAAACTACTGATGTGGAAAATTGCTCTGACAGTTATGATGTCGTTGTTGCGGGGAGCAAGGGTGACGCTGTCATTTACTCCAGCCACGCCTGCTGGCACTGCCTGTCTTATGCAGAGTCGCTCATTGGCGGGTGTTGGAGTCAGGGGTTTTACCTGTCTTTGGAGAAGCTGCTCTTTGGGAGCTGGTGGGGAGCTGGCCGGCAGCAGGTGGCCATCCCAGGAGCTGTCATACCATCATCCAGGCCCTGACTGGAACGCAGAGGCAGCATGTGCCATAACAGGGGAGCTTGCATTTAGGGAGCACCCTCTGTGGACCAGTCACCTCTCAGGTGAGGTGACTGAGGCCTGGAGAGAAGCTGCAGAGTGCCCAGGGGGCATGGTGGGCAAATTGAGCCAGAGTTGAGTTCAGACTTGCCCAGAAAGGCCTGAGTGAGCTGCAGCAGGGCTGGGGAGGGTTGGGGAGGGCCGAGGGAAGGCTGGGTGCCCTGCCCAGCTCCTTCACGGACTTGCTCTCACTCTTCCTCTTTGTTTCTGGAAAACAGGAGCCCTCTTCCCTTCCCTCCACACCAGACATCCCCACCATCCCTGTGACAGGTCCATGTGTCCTGGGGACCTGGCAATGCCCAGGCCGAGCTGGACATAAGAGGAGCAGGAAAAGGGGTCATGCTATGGAGCTGGGACCCCTGGGACACCAAGCCTGGAAGCAGGCAGGGGCTGCCCAGGCTGGGGTGGAGAAGCTGTGCAGCAGCTTCGGGCACCCTCCTCAGCTCACCCTGTGGCAAGCTGCTATGCCCTGAGGCTTGTGATCGCTGTTCTCTCTGAGCCAGGCACTACTGAGCACTCGGGCAGCACCAGGTGGGGAGGTGGCTGGCTGGGCTTCCCCTTCAGCCTGCCCTGCAGAGCCTGCCCTCTGGTTCACTGCAAGGGGAGCTGGGAGCTCCCTCCTGGTCCCAAGGGGAAGTGGGAAGTGGGACTTCCTGAGCTGGAAATGACTTACCCACAGCTACTGGAATCTCTTGTCTATTGGAAACGGATCAATAAGTGGAATGACCTGTTCTCCCTCAGAGAGGTATTTGCTGTAGGAAGTAAGGAACCTGAAGGAACAGGAGAGGAAACTGAGGACCCCCCCCCCCCGGCAAAAAGACCAGGAGGCTGGGATTTCTCCCATCACTTCAGAGTTTGGGGCATTGACTTGGAGAGGTGGTAACTGGTGGTGAACTAGAAACCCAGCCCCAGGGAGGGAGAGTGACTGTTCGGGACAGAACAGGTCCTGAAACCAGTGTCCTGATCCCAGTCCAGGGCTCCCTGCCCCATATTCTCATCTTCATTCTGTCCCACAGACAGGGAAGGTGGGCTTGTTGCAGTTCATGTCGTCATTACTGGGGGGACTCCCTCACAGGCTCTGTGACTCCTCAAAGCATATTAATTATTCTCCAAGGAAGTCTTCATTCCAAGTAGTTCCCTTTCTCTGGTAATTAACATGACATGTCATTAACAGTCAGGGAACATTGTATGATCAAAGACAGCATAATTCGTAGCAAGATTCTGAGGAATAGCACAATATTTGTTAATTATGTTATCGATTCTTAGGGTCTGGAATGCCCTAATTATTCCCAGTCCCAAGTGGACTCCACCATGCCTGCCAGGCTGGCTTTGAACTGCTGTCCTCCCCCGGGGTGGCCCGGCCCCCTGCTTCTGGGCTGGTGGGACCAGAGCTTGCAAAGGGATCAGAGGAGCTTTGTCTCCCCAGAGCCACATGAAAGAGGGAGCCGCTGGGATGCAGGGGCTGCTTCTCCCAGGCTCCCCCTCAGCTCTGACTGAGTCAAGGAGTGGAGAGTAACATCTCACTTTAATTAGCCAGATGCCTCTAATTGACTTCTCGGGGGCTCCGCAGGCAGGCCTTCCAGGGACGGCGGGATGGGCCTTCCTTTAGGCCCAAGGCCACTCCTGGTTCTGAAGATTACAGTGCTGGGTGAGGCCCACTGAGGCCAGGAAGTCTCACTGAGACCACCAGTGAGTGTCTTGGGCGACCTCCCCCGCGGGCTCCGTAACTGCTAAGAAGGATGGTGTGTTTCTGTCCGTGGCTTCATTACGGAATGATGCTTGCTTCTTAATGGGTCGTGTTTAGGGGTGGGCCGCATCCCTCCCTCTTGTTGAATCCTGCCATTAACCTTTGTGATGGTGACAGTCAGCTTCCCACTCAGTAGGTTTGCTTGAGCCCCAGTGGGCTGTGAGCGGGGCAGTGCTGATGGGGAAGGGGACAAAGGGGTCTCTTCAGCTCAGGAGGTGGCTCGCGGTGGTGGGGGGCAGGAGCAGGAAGACAGGCTTTGCCTGACGAGATCCATGGACACCAGCCATGATGATAATTAAGAAGGACTCTTCCCCAGGCTGGGCGGATTGCAGACACTGACTCAAGCCTCACAACCACCCCTTGAAGTAGGTTCCACTAATATCCCCATTTTCCAGGTGGGGAAGCAGAGGACCAGAGAGATCAAGTGATTGTCAAGGTCATATAAGGCCAAGTCAGGAATTGAGCCCATCTGGTGTTATGACCACCAGGGTTTGGGAATGTTTCCAGAAGAACGCTACTGCTGAGCCGGGTCAGTGGAGCTCCAGGGTGGCTGTGAAGTAAAGGAGGACGAGGGGCCGGCAAGGGAGGCACAGACCCTGGGCTCCATCCCGTGCTGGGCATCTGCTCTCCTTCTCTTCTCTGGTCTTATCATCTCCTGACCGCACTGGGTACTGAGGCCCTGAAGCAGGCGGCGACTTGGCTAAGGTCCTCCTGCCCTTCCATGGCAGAGCTGTGTCTGGGCATCAGCCATTATTCAAGTGTCCTGGGGGAGTGACACAGCCAGGTAGATGATGCAGGCTCTGCTCCCATAGGGGATGGCAGTCCCCAGGACTCAGCAGGGAGGGAAGGTGACTGGGAAGCTGGCAGCAGACCTGCCCACTCCCTCTCTGCCCTCAATCCCACCATCAACAGCTGGGCCAGAGCAGAGGTGGAGATGCTGCCAGAGTGCGAGAGGGAATTTGGGTGGGCATCAGTGAGGTGGAAGGGGACACAGTGACTGGAGGTGTGCCAGACCCAGGAGTGCTCTGCTCTGGGGTGGGCATGGAGTCAGGGAGTGTGGTCTGGAGATTTGACCCCCATGGGACATGGTGTCCTAGGCTCGTCAAGGCATCCCCTCCCCACCTTGCTTCCTGCCCCAGCCCTTCCCCTCCCCACCCGCCCCACCTGACCCTTCCCTTTTGTATCTCAGGAAGAGTGCTTACTTTTTTGCTAGTTTCCTTTTCCACTCTGCGGCCATTGCAAAGGAGCCTGGGAATGGGCCTGGCCAGAGGCTGGGGCAGATGAGCTGAGACCTGAAGGGGTCCATGTAAATAGTCTCATACAGATGGGATCATAGTGTGCTTGATTTTTAGGTCAGTCTATTTTTTTAATTTTCTTTTTTTAGTTGTAGATGGACACAGTGACTATTTTTGTATAGTACTGAGGATTGAACCCAGTGCCTCACACGTGCTAGGCAAGTGCTCTGCCACTGAGCCACAGCCCAGCCTTAGGTCAGTCTTCTCGAAGCTTTTGCATGGCTGCTTTCCTCCTGCTTTCCCCCCATGTCATACCTTCTCCCACCCATTCCAGGAATCCCTGCCAACATCCTTCTGTGTCACATAACTCCAGCCATGTAAGACTCTCTGCCTCACACATACGTTTATAGGAAATTGTTTGCTTTATAAAACCAGAATTAACTCTAGAGTTGATCCCATCACCTCCACAGACACCAGAGTCTGTGGATGCCCAAGCCCTTTTATGACATGGCAGGGTATTTGCATGTAACCCGTACAATCCTCTCTTACACTTTAAATCATCCCTAGGTTACCAAAATACCCAATATGATGTAGATGCTATGAAAACAGTTGTCATACTATGTCGTTCAGGCAATCAGGACAAGAAAAAATATCTGCACGTGGGCAATACGGGCACCATTCTCCCTAATATTTTTAATTCACCACATATTCCATGAAAGTCCAGCATTAAAAAATTATTCCATTAGCGAGCCTTCTTCATTTTATTCATTTAATTTTTTTTAATCAGAAAATGATTTTTTGAAACACAACTGAGTTCAAGTAGGTCCCTTACTATGACCCTTCAATGGCTGCCCATTTCTCTCAGGACACAGTCCTGACTCATAAAGCATGCCCTGTTCTGTCTGGGGCTGACCACTCTTTGCTTAGCGAGCACCCGGGCTGCCTCAAACTCTGCCCCAGCCAGTGTGGGCCACTCCTACTTGCTCAAACACACCTGCTCTTTCTCACCTCCAGGGCTTCACGGCTACTGCCAAGAGTGGTCCTGCCCAGCACTTCTGCCTCCCTCAGGTCTCAGACATAGGTCCCTTCTCTAGCCAGTACCCACTCCCAGCTCTCTTGGCAATGGTGTTAGAGTCTGGTCTTCTCACGATGCTGTGATTTCCTGGCCACACACTGTTCTCTCTCCCACTGGAATGTGACTTGATACCTTATGGACGCTGAGCCTTGTCTCATATCTGGCACCTCACAGGTGCTCTTGTGTGGAGCGAATTATTGGGTGAAGGTCACAGCTCCCAGTCCCTGGGAAGAGTCTGGCAAGGACTCTGGGCTGGATCACCATAGAAGGTGCTAGTTGGAGAGGAGTATTAGTCATAATTTAGGAATAGAAAAAAGGGCAGAAGTCATATTGATAAGGACTGGGCCTCCATGGGAGGCAGGGGTGAGGCTTTAGAGCATAGGAGATGCCTAAGTTTCATCTTTGGGTCTTAATAGAAGCTGAAGGGACTCCAGGGCCAATCCAGGGACAGGTCAGGAAGGGTGTCCACATGATGCCTGCCTTGGAAAAAATGGCTCAAGGAGTGTTCAGGAAGTAGCATCAAGGAGACTCACAGGAAGTGGTTAGAAGAAGCAGAGGAAGGGGGCAGCGAGTGGGGATGGGACATTCCCCAGGGAAGGTTCCAACATTGCATACAGTGCAGGGCCAGGGGCTGAGGATCCTTGTTAGTCCTCTGCTCCACCAGGTTTCCAGCTCCCTGGACTGACACCAGCCACTGACTGCAGGGGCCACAGACAGATAAGCACGAGATGGACAGCAAGCATTGAAACTTGGTAACAGCCTGTCACTGATACAATATCCAAGTGTGTCTTCAGAGGATCCTTCCTGTTGATCTGGTTGAAGACCACTGAGTTATCTCAAGTGGCAGACCCCAAGAAGTCACACACAGTAGCACAGCACATCAGCCCAGGTCTTAATGAAAATTAAAAACAGACTGTTGTAGACTGTGAGTTCCTCCATCCAGGTGATGACCTTCACCTTGTTTCCATCTCTCTTGGAGGCAGAGCAAGAAGACAGTAGGAGGGACTTCAGTTAGACACCAGTAGGAATTAAAATGTTTGCTGACTCTGTTGGCTGGGAGAAGTATGGACACTTCTATGAAGTCTTGCTGCAACCACCGCATCTAGAACATCCTTTCTGTTGGAGGTGCATGTCATTCCAGAGACATTTCAAAGCATGTCACTTGCATTATCTTTTTTTATATTTTATTTGGAGACAGGGTCTTGCTGAGTTGCCTAGGGCCTCTCTCAGTTGCTGAGGCTGTCTTTGAACTCGTAATCCTCCTGCCTCAGCCTCCTGTGCTGCTGGGATCACAGGCGTGTGCCACTGCTGCCTGGCTTGCATTATCTTTTTGATCTTTATAAGCATCCTAGAGGTAGATCAGAGTGAGAATTATCATTCTCACTTTGTAGAACAATCAGTTAAGAATCAGAGAAGTTATGTCAATTTCCCCAAATTACCCAGCAAATTAAAAACAAAAAAGGATCTAAAACAACAACACCCCAGGGTTTTCATCAGTGCTATGAAGGGTGTGAAGGAGCCAGGGAGACAGCAGTACAAACAGTAGCTACTGTTTTCTGTGTACGGTTAAGTGACAGCAGCTATAGTTGGTAAGTACTTACAGCGTTCCAGAGATAATGTGTAATTATCTCATTTGATTTTCACAATGGATACAATTGCCATCTCCATTTGCAGGTGAGGAAACACAGCCTCTGTGAGATTAAGTCATTTGTGTGGAGTCACTCAGCTAGTAATGAGCACAGCTGGTTTGGACCAGTTCTGACTCCGCAGAGCTTTTCTTAACCACCAAACCATGAGCCAGATGCCTCTTGAGGGTGGCCCTCCCAGGACCCAGGACCTGTACTCTTCACCATCTCACAGATAGAAACTGAGGCTGGGTCATCCCAGGGGGACTTGTCCCAGAGCCACACACCTGGCTCCTGAGCTTTGCCGTTCTGGCACATTCTACAGCCCCGCACAGCCACACGCTGTGCCCAAGCCCCCTGGGAGGGGCCAGCACCCACACCCTGGGCCTAGTTTGCCTCTTCCCCCCTCTTTCTACATGGTAGGGACTCAAAGTCAGGTACCCCCAGTTTGGTGCCTGGCAACTGCTAATTATTAACATCAGAGCGGCTGGCAGCTCCTTGTTATGTCATGGCACCGGGAAGATTTATGGCCACTTCGAGAGTGGTTTTGAAATGAGACAAAACTCAATATTGAATTTTTTCGTCTCCTATCCCTTTGGGATTTCAGGACCTGTGAGATCAGCTTCCTCCCCATTAGCATATTTCTAATGAGCGCTTATTAGGGTGAATTTCGTTGCTGTGCTCAGAGTTTTCATTAGAAGAGGGAGAGGAAGGGAGGGTCTGCGTTGGGACCTCAGGGTTCTGGGCTCCGTCCTCTGCTCAGTGAGCTGTCCCCTCCCATCCTTGCCAATTTCTACCATTGGGCTGGGCCAAAGGAACGTGGGCAATTGTTCCTTGGGGCTCTCCATGCCAGAGGACCTGGGTTTGGATTCTGGCT
The DNA here is from genome assembly GCA_020662805.1 of Glaucomys volans. Taxonomy (NCBI): domain Eukaryota; kingdom Metazoa; phylum Chordata; class Mammalia; order Rodentia; family Sciuridae; genus Glaucomys; species Glaucomys volans. The sequence continues at coordinate 49,645 of JAJEJO010003628.1, forward strand.
CAGCGCCTGCCCAGGGATGCGCAGACCACCATGCTTCCTTACCCACCCACCCCCCCAGTGGTATTTGCAGCACCTACTGAGCCATCAGCTCCGTGTATTTTGTTCACTGTGGCATCCTTGCACCTGGCATATCACAGGCCCCAGGGACATGGCTGAATAGGTAGAGGGTGGAGGGGAGAATGAACAGGACACCAGGCATCTGCCTGGGGGTGTTGGGGGTTTGCCCATGTACCCATCTGTGGGTGGGCTCGAGTGATGTTGATCAGTGCCTGTGGCACCTGCACCAGTCAGAATCAGGGTGCCCTAGGGAGGGGTCAGGCATTCCTGGTAGAGTGACTTTGTTTCCCGTATCACTGGGGCCCGGATGGCATCTTGGAGGTGGCAGGTAAGCTCACTACTACTGGCTTAGCAGATCCCTGTTTCTGCCTCTAAGTGATACTTTTTGGCGGTACTGGAGATTAAACCCAGGGGTACTCGACCACTGAGCCACATCCCCAGTCCTTTTTTGTATTTTATTTAAAGACAGGGTCTCACTGAGTTGCTTAGCATCTCAATTTTGCTGAGGCTGGCTTTGAACTCTCAATCCTCCTGCTTCAGCCTCCCAAACCACTGGAATTATAGTTGTGCACCACTGTGCCTGGCCCCAGTGATACTTTGATGGGGTGGGGACCCTGTGATTCCAGAGCTGAGCCAGGGCATTGGCAGGAAGGAGGGGAAGGGGGGGGTCCTGTGCTGGGTGCCTGTGCTCTAGGGTGAGGAGGGAGAACTCTCAATGGATTCTCATCTTGATGCTCCTAGTGGGTAGATCTCAGCCCTGACTACTCATTGGAATCACCAGGAGAGCTTTAAAAAAAATACTTATACCCCAAATCCACCCACAGAACTTTGGTTCTGATTGGCCTGGAATGAGGTCTCAGTATCAATAGTTCAAGATGCTCCTTAGCTAATCCTAATGTGCAGCCAGGGTAGGTACCATGGCTCTGTGTGTGTGTGTGTGTGTGTGTGTGTGTGTGTGTGTGTAGTGGGAGCTGGACGTCCTATCCAGTAGTGTCCTCCTTGGCCCCTGAAGGGGGAGCCTCAGCCCCTGACCAGAGCCCTCTGATGGAGGACCCTTGATTTTTGTCTCCGTAGCTCTCCAGGGACAGAGCAAGTGCTGGAGGAAAAGCTGAGGTGCCTCTCACCACTTCTGTCCCGGTGCCTCCTGGTCCCCATTCTTCCCCTCAAACTCCTCACCCTCAAGGTCCCACCCCCTGGGTCCTCATCTGTAGCAGGTTCTTTTAGGTTGGCTGTGCACTGGGGTCAGAGGTCATCTCTGCAGAAGTGCCACAGTCCTGGGGAGAGAGGACTGGGGAAGTTGATTCTGAGGGCCTGAGAGTAAAGAGCAGAGTCACAGGCTCTGATGTCACCTTCTGGAGGCTTGCTGTGACACCCCACTCTGCCACAGGAGTTGGTTTCCTCCTCTGCATCCTTTCATCTGAGGAGGAAATTGAATACCTGCAGGAAAGACTGAGGGACGTGGCAGGGGGAGAGCCTGGCTGGCCACTGGGAAGGGTCCCCCAGGACAGTGTGTGTGGGTGGGCTGGAGGGATGGGAGACCGTGGGCTGGTAGACTGGAGATGCCCAGACCCCAGCACACCCTCTGGCTCCAGCACCTCACTGTCCACCTGTGCCCAGCTGTTTCTGCCTCGTCTGCCGACAGGCGCTGCTGGAGGCATGCTTGCCCTTTCTCAGTAGCATGTTGCAGTGGGATGAGCCCTGGATTTGGGGTTCAAGACCTGGATTTGAGGTCAGCTCTGTTTGTCATCAGCTGTGTGACCTTAGGCAGATCTCTTTTGCTCTCAGCTTCAGTTTTCTGATTGCAAAAACAGACTTGTTTTTGAATCCATTGATGCAGTCATGGATGGGTTCTCAAACATTTCTTTACACTGGTAATGGGGCAGGTGTGAGAGCACTGGAGGGAGCCCCTCTCCCATCAGCTCTTGCTGCTGTGAGTCGCTGAGAACTCTGTAGTGCTGTCAGGACCTTCACTGAGGTCCAAATTTGGCTCTTAAATGGCAGGACTATCTGTCAACCTTCTTTTATAAATGGGGAAACTGAGGCCCAGAGAATCTATTAATTCTTCCCAAGGTACCATGACGGGTGGGTGTTGCTGGAAAATTCAAACTCGGGCCTTCAAGTCCATATTCTCTCCTCAGATGAGACCAGGCACTTGAGAAGTGTTTGTAGCTGCTGTTTATCAAGAAATAGACCACAGCAGCTGAATTAGGATCACACAGCTGATGATTGGCAGACCTAGCGCAAGAGGCCTGATTCTGGGATTCTCAGCCTTTGGGCTGTTTTTCCTGGCCTCTGGTTGGGTGCTCAGCTCAGACCATCCTTGGAGGCCATGAAGAGCCTTATCTGCAGATTCGGTCCCCTTGCAGGTCCTCCCCGCTGCACCTGTGCCAGGCTGGCAGCGTCGTTCGCTCTCTCCCTTCCCACATGCACACACCACGACACTCCCGCACAGCTCAACCATTTGGCTTTACTGATTGCTCCACAGTGGGTGAAATTGGCTTGAAATAAATGTCTCCTCTGCCTTCCCTCAGGGCGATTTTATCCTCATCTCCACTTTGTGGAGTGATGCAGAGTCTGGCAGGCGCCTGTTCTGTCTAGATATGTCCTTTTTGATGCAAAGATGTTGCCATGGCTGCTGCTGAGCCAGATGTTGCTTGAGAGCCAAGCAGAGGTAGCTGCAGGATTCCACAATGTGCTGCCCGCTCCCAGCTGCCTGGGGTGCCACCCAACATCTCAGGGGCTCCATGAGCACAATTTCAAGTTAAGGAGGGCTAGGAGAACTCCCACTTTTTAAGGTATTTGAGTATTTTCTGAATGAGGTCCAGAATGGCTGGGGCCCTGCTCACTTCTGGGGTGCAAACCCTTGTTCTGCTTGCAGGGGAACTGACCTCTTCTATAAGGAAAGAAAATCCACATTCCCTGACAGTAGGGAGTCACTGGGGATCCTGTGCTTGATTATTGAACCCTGGGATCACCTTTCCCATTTGGATCTCTTGCCAGTGAGGAGTGTTTCCCCCTGGAGGCCTGCCCCTACCTCGCCCTGATTCCTCATAGCACGAGTGAGGCAAGGCTAGCACAATGAAGGAAGGTCACCGGAGCAAGAGGACATGCGGGAAATACAGAGGACCTTGTGAAATAAGATCATCTGGTGCAGGAGGTCTGGTGTCCTCATCTATGCCAGGGCTGTGCTCTGGAGCGGCACTCTGTGCAGTGCTGTTTGGGGGCTCGAGGCTTCCCTGCTTCTCTTCTGAGGTCAGAGCCAATGTGACCTTGGAGACTGTTTGGACTTTCTGAGTCAGGCTCAGGAGAGAGTGCAGCCAGGTGCCCTATGGCATCTGTATGTGTAGTGAAGTGACTCTTCGAGGCCAAAGTTGCACTGTCCTTGGGAGAATGGAGAAAATAGAGTTCAGTCACTTTCTGGGTGCTGTGGCTCAGTTGAGGGATACTGGCTGACAGGACAGTGGAGCACCAAGGAGGTCACACAGGGGCCCAAGTCAGCCTTCCTCACAATAGCAGAGTGCCCTCCCTGCCTCTGCTCAAACTGTGTGAGCCTGGGGGAAACTCAGGTCCATAAAGTTGACCCCCTATCCCTACCCCAGCCCTTGCTCCCACACCTGCACACCTGAGTCTCAAGGGCAGAGACATACGTGGACCAGAGTGATGGACAAGTAGCCATAAGTCCTGAGCTCACATCTAGGTTATGTTCTTCCAACTGTGAGCCTCTCATTTCATCACCTGCCAATGGAGATCATTATAGCTACCTACTAAAGGTACAGTGAGGACCCAGTGCCTGGCCCTGGGAAGGCTTTGGGAACCATCCATTCTGTCCTTCCTGGCCCTGGTTCTCAGTAAGATGCTCAGTGGCTGATGTATGCACAGAATACCTACTCTGTTGATATCCAGTTCTAATACAACAAGGGCTTTTCAGGGCATTCCTAGCAAGTGCCTTCAAGGCACCAGATGTGACGCCAGTCCCCAGTGAGTTCACACTTTCAGCCCCAGTGTCCTGGCGGGCTGTGCCCTCACAGGCTACTGCCCTACCCCCATGCCTTCCCTTCTCTTTTCCTTCTCCCCGTCTTGGCACAGCCAAACGTGTGTCAGAGGCCTGCTGGCGTTTAGCAAGCTTCTGGCCTGCCTCCCATTCTTCCCACCCCATTGAGTCCCTGTGTGTGTTACAGCAAATTTAGAAATTTGTGGGCACACCACAGAATCGGAACTCTGGGGAAGCATGGTTCAGGCTTGGCACAAGCCTGCCCTTTCCTACCTATTGGTGATTCAACATATTAAATGTTAGTCCCTTATGAGCCAGGTCTGCCTGGGGAAGGAGCAGGAAGCCACGGAGGGAAGCTGGGCTCAGGCAGGGGGTCTGCCTCAGCCTCCATGTTGCCTTGAGGAGTGGGAGGTTCCGATACCTGAATTTCCCATGGAGTTGGCAGTTACGCAGAAAAGACCTTTCTCTGTTCCAGTGCCTGTTACCAAAACCCCTTTGCAATTGTACCCTTTTCCTTTCCTGCCTGGGTAAGTGGATTATGATGAATAGGATCAAATCTCTTGGCATTTATTGGGATTTTGCGTGATTTCAGGATCATCAGTCCTAAAGGCTTTATCCTTATTCAGGAGTGGGTATGAGGGGAGGGAAATGAAGCTGAATAAATGATCAGAACAGAAGCCAGTCCTGGGAGCTGCTTCTCAGGAGAAGTAAAAAAGCAAACCAAACAAACCAAACCTCTCCGGCTATTTTGGCAACTTCCAGTTAATTGAAGGTTTCAGTTAATTGAGGTGGGGTCTATTCCTGGCTGGTGCCCAGGATGGCCTGTGCCCTGCAGGGCCTGACTAGGGACGTGTCTCCAATCCCCTGAACGTCCTCCTCATAACCTGCCATGCCTCTTGCAGGCCTAAATGGCTCTGTCGGCATCGTTCCATGGAACCCTCGGAAGGAAATACTCTGACATGTTAAGCTTTTTAATTTAGCACACACCGCGCATAGATGCCCCCAGACAAAACAGAATTGATTTATAATTCTCTTAATGGAAGCACAGGCTTTAGTTGCTCCAGAAATAGATCGTTACCTCTGCCACCTTTTGTAATTTTTTTCCTCCGATTTTTTTTTTTTTTTAACCCCACTCTGGTCTGAAAATATGACGTTTCGTTTCAGCCTTTTCTCACAATCCACTAAATGCCAGACGTTTCTTTTCAGACCTTTAATTTATCACATGTTTGTTCGGTTTCACTTCATTAATTAATGTTCTTCCCAGGCCCCGTGACGGCGCTGTGTAATGCCGTCTTACAGTAAGCAGGCAGGTGCTTTCATCCTTCATGAACAATTTCCTGGAAAATACTGAAATAAACAATGAATAATCAGGCCAGGAGCACAATGAATCCAGGGCTTGTGTGCTATTTTGCAAATTAAACCTGGGGCGATGAGGGACAGATCGTGATCTGCCACTGAGCTGTTTTCGAGGGTCCCTTCTTTGGGAGGGGGTGTAGAGTGCTGAAATTCTGGAAGGTGAATGAGCTGCTCCAGGAAACCAGCACTCAGAGCAATGGTCTGATCACAAATGCCTGTAGCAGGAGAGACGGTTGCAGACACAGGCTAGGCTGGAAACGCAGCCAAATTGTCCCTGGTTCAGACTTGGAATCATCTCTAGCCTAGACCATGGGTCAGCAGGGCCTGGGCTGGGCCAAATTACCAATTTATGGAATTCATCTACAGTCCCTTTCTCTCCCTTCTGACAGCCTTGGCCCATCCCAGGGAGGCAATCCTCTGGGTGTACCCCCAGGAGTATTTGCCCTGCACTGCACCCCCCAGGCTTATGAAGAGGTCAATGCCAGCCCAGTACTGAGCACTTCCCAGGGCCTTCCTGTCCACAGCCCCTTCTCGAAGTCCTATTTCTTCAGCTTCTCATGATCATCCAAGTCAGGTCTTATTGTTTCTACTTTACAGATGAGGAAGCTGGGTCTCCCAAGGTTAAGTGACCTGCCCAATATCACACAATTGGCAAGAGGCAGAGCTGGGATTAGGACCCAGGAACCCCATGAGAGTCCAGGGTTCCCGGTGCTTGTTGTTGCCCCAGTGTGAAGGCCAGGGTCTGGGTGAGCCCTGGAGAGAGGTGAGTGCCCGACAGGGCCGACCTGCCCAGGCTGCAAGCCAGAATTCATCAGTGTCATGGACAAAGGGCTGCAATAAATTTCTTTTAAAATCTGAATACCTGATTCACTTATTATCCTGAATAGAGCTGACAAAAATGTACATTATCCATCCATTTTTCTGTGTCGTAAGATCATTTTGGGTCTTTGAAATGGCATAATGTTCTTAATCACAGCATAGATATGATCTTGGCATGGATATATGCCGTCCAATTGCGATGGCAAGCTCCCCCCTGCTGGATGGCTTCAAGGGCTGCCTGAGAAGTACCACACAGTGGCCTGTGTCCCTAATAGCGGCAGGCTCAGGACTGAAGCCTCACTAAATCCCTGCACATTGGGAAAACGCAACCCTGTGTTCTCGCTCCTTCTCTCTCAACTCGCACCAAATAAATGTGGTCATGATGCTCATGCTGTTTTTCACCCTGTGTTTTTCACATGATAACACATCAGGGTCATCTTTCTGTGTCAGTGAACTTATGTCAAAATACGTCAAAATATCTATGCTTTTCTGATTGCGGAGATGATAATGCTTATTGTTGAGAAACACTAAGGCAACAAAAGTGTCTGACACAGAAAGCACACACATTATCGTTCCCTCCCCTCAAGGGTGTATGGTGTAGTGGATGGGCCGCCATATTTTCCCATTTTTCAAGCTTGTGTAGTATTCTGTTATGTAGACATGCTGGAATTTTTTTTTTTTCTTAAGAAGCCTACTGATAGGCATATAGTTGCTTCAGGAATGCACATATCTCTTTATTCAGAGCTGACACCACATTCTTCAATTGATCTTCGGTCACTTTCTTTCTGTGTGTGTGTGTGTGTGTGTGTGTGTATGTGTATGTGTGTGTGTGTGCAGGGATTGAACCCAAGGGCCCTGTACCACTGAGCTACATCCCCAGCCTTTTAAAATTTTTATTTTGGGTCAGGTTCTCTTTAAGTTGCTGAGGCTGGCCTTGAAATTGTGATCCTCCTGCCTGAGCCTCCCAAGTTGCTGGGATTACAGGCATGCACTAATGAAATGGCAAAACGGAATTCTGGGTTAAAAAGATAGACACTGAAACATCTTGATCTGCATTGTCAAGCTGCTTTTCCAAACACAATGATGCACATTTCTACTACCAGTAGATGAGCATAGGACATTTTAAGCTTTGGGATAATTGGTATCTGGCTTCAGAATCTCCTGGCCTAGACTAGAAGGTTCTTGAAGGAGATCTGGAGAGTCCACTCCTGTCTGATCCTATGTCAGTCAGAGGGCAGCCAGGCCCTCCTGTTTAGCCCCTGACTGGGTAGAGGTAGCCCCAGAGGAGTGGTGCTGAAGATCTGCCCCGGTGCCAGCTATGGAGTGGTGGGGGGGCGCGGAGCACAAGGCCAGAGGCCATCTTGAAGGGTGCTGAGGACCGGACAGAGGAGTGGGCAGGAACTAAGGGTTCCAGCCATCACAAGAATGCTGTCCTCACTACTGAGCTGCAACTGGCAGGCACCACTGGGATATCTGTTTAACCCTCAAGAAGCTAAGGTTACCTCCATCTTTCTCATTTCATGAAAGAGGAAAATGAGGCTCAGAGCAGAGCTTGTGGGAACCTGGGCCTGTGGGAAGCTGGGTTGGAACTTGGGTTGAAGACCCCAGAGAGACGGGAGTGCAGCTCTCCGAGCCCTGACAGAATGGAGCTGGGAGGCTGGGCCATCATGTGACAGAATCCCCTCCCTTCAAATGTTGCAGTGGATTCAGGGGCAACTGGAGCAGAGATTGGCCAGACTCAACGTGCGGGGACCTGCGGGAATGTTCAGCATCCATCCCTGCGAAGGTCTCTGATTACACATCGCACTTGCCCGAGGCTTCCTGCCAGAGGGAGGCCTCAGGTCTTTGAATCAGCGGTCGGAGTCCACTGCCCTCTCTTGACTGAGTTCACACACCGGCAGTTGAGGTGTGGAGATCTGGGGAGGGTCCCACCTGAGTCATCTGTGTCACAGTGACTGACAACTGTTTGATAAAGGTTTGCTGAATAGGCGATGAAAGCTGAGACCCGCCTTGGTAACTCTGCGGTGAAGACCGGCCGGGAGCCACCACGCGGGCACAGCCGAGCATGGATCTCCAGCAGGGGGTTTTTCCATCACGATTTTTCTTTTTTCTGCCAGTTCCTTAGACATCCTCAAAGTCAGAATTAGACATGGCAGGGTCTCCGAGGTGGGGGAAGTGGGTCAGGGAGAAACTAATATTTTACTGGGCACCTCCTATGTGCCGAACCCTGGGCCAAGCACTTTACCTGCTGTCTCATTTAACATCCCAACAGCCCTAGGAAGCTGGTCTCACCTAATATGAATGATGGGAGGCCCGGTGGCTTCTGAGTAGGCCAGCGATTTTATCTGGCTCATGTAGACGGGAAGGCTGAGTAAGGCTTCAAACCCAGGTCAGGCTGACTGCACTGTTCCCTTCTCTTGAGCCCTGCAGTCAACTTGTCACAGGTCCTTCAAGAAGTCACCTCCCTTCTGGGGCCACTTTCCTGTGCTGGGGGACCAGGTGTTGGGCAGTTGTTACTGCTGGCTTTGCCTTTGTACCAGTTCTGATACCATGTGGCTGGTTGTCCAGCCCGTCACCCTCTCAGCTCAGTGCTGGGGAGACTTGGTTTCCCGGACCCCATTCTTCAGCATCCTCTTCCCATCTGGGCACTTGTGGTTGCATCTTGTGATTTGAGAAATGTTTTTTTCCAAAGTGGGCAGGAATGGGGACGAATCCCCATGGAACTGTGTGGTCCTGGGTGGCTGCGTTGCCTTTGGAGATTTTGTGGATGGAGCCCTGATTTAATGGAAGACTCCACAGTTCTGAGAACCCCTGCAGCCCTGGGAGGTGGGGGAGGGGAGCAGGCCCAAAGTGGGCAGGTGGGGTGGGAGGGGCTGAGCGAGCCTCTGGGTTGGCCAGGCCAGCTGAGTGTGCCCTGATTTGCAAAGAAATGGAAAGATGGAGATAATTGTTTTGTGAGAAATGGAATGGCCTAGGAACACAGATAAGTGTCCTCCCTCCATCTTCGGGGGACTGGAGGCGGGGTGCAGGCACGGGGAACTGGGGGAGGCAGAGGTCTGGAACCCAGAGGCTGCACATAATGGCAGGAGGCAGGTGCTTTATTAGTTTGGCAATGTCCCCCCGGCCCCCCAGGGGATGCTATGATTTCTCACAGCCTGTCAGGCTACTTGCTTTCTGCAGGGCGTGAGGTGCAGGGCGCAGGACAATCTCTGTGACCCTGATTGATGGCGGCTGCAGGCCTCCGTGGTGCCATTCTCAGGATTTGCAGCCTGAGGCTTCCCAGGCAAGGAGAAAGCAGAATTTATCAAGGCAGTGGAACCCGGACTCAGAGGAAGACATTTAACATGTCTCAGGAGGTGACTCCAATCCCTTCTGATTTATCCCAGTGGGGCAGGCGGCTGGCAGGGCCTCGGCATTGGCACTGCTAACTTCTGCCGCCCTCCTGCAGTTGGGGATCACTCTTTTGGAGATTAAGGGCTGTGGATTTATTTTTTTAAGGTTTTTTTTTTTTTTTTTTTTGGAGTAAGGGGAGATTAGAAAGCGTTCAACATAAACCCAGTCCCTGGTGGGATTGCTGGAGGGCAGGAGGCTCCATCAAGGCAAAGGAGGAAGCCTGTTAATTAAGGGGCAATTGCGGCTCCTTTTTTCATCTTGCACTAATCAAACCCCGGCAAGGCCAGTAAACAGAGAGGGGTTCAGGGACCGGGAGCCAGCTGAGAGCAGCGCCAAATGAAGGCAAAGAAGACTGGCAGGCTCGGTGATAACCTTGGCACAGCCCCATTGTGCCCAAACTTGGCTTTTCTGTTTTATTCAGAAAAAAAAAAAATAGAGGAGTGTGTGTGTGTGTTCTATAAATAGAAGATAGAACTCTCTCTCTCTCCACCCACATGCTGGGAGGGATGTGAGGCGCTTTCGTGATCAACCCCGGTTTGGGGTTTGCTTCTGCTGCTTCCTGCGCCTGAAAGTGCCTTTTCATGAGCCGCTAGGAACACCAGTCAGTCCCTGCTGGCAGCCCGAGCTATTGACTGGGCTTCAATGCCCGCCTTGTGCAGGCTCCTGGAGCAGACATGCCTTGGTGCTGATGGGGTGGCCCAGGCAGGGGTCTCTGAATGGCTTTCAGGATATCACGGGTGCCCACGGTATTTGATGCCAACAGATGGGTGTCCTTGTGGTGAGTGGTAACTCAGCCCTCAAGGCCCTGTGCAGTGTGGCTTGCTGTTGGGATGGGTTTTTGGTTTCCTCTGTCAAGCGAGACACAAACAATGTGGCTGATCCTAAAGCTTGGGATGAATGGAAGAATGGAAGAAGAAGTTGGCATGTAGATTTGATAATCAGTGGACAAAGATGTGCTGGGCCCCCTGTAAAGTGCAGGGATGCTCTGGGTGCCCAGCAGTGAATGCCATAGACTCCCTGCCCTCATCAAATAAGTGGCATGGTGCAAGGGGAAGGAAACAACAAGCACATTCATTGGCCCAGAGGGAAGAACTGAGGCCACTTCTGGTGGTAATTATAGGAGGGGGTAATTTCCAAAGGAGTAACACTTGGAGATACCACAAGGACATGGGTTTGTGCTGGCTCTCTTCCACGCAGAACCCAGGGAGGCAGGTGTTGCTGCTCAGCCTGGCATGCTTTCCCCCTCAGCCTGTATTCTAAGCAGCCACTATAACTGATCCCCATTCTTGTGGGAGGGGAAGCCTCCCAGGGCCCCCAAAATAGTGTCTGACCTCCCACCACCCTTGCTGCCGGTGTAAATTCATTGAGAAGCAAGGGTTCCCTGGAAGAGACAGGGATGGACAGAGAGCAGATCCAGGTATGTGGACCAGGCTTTGGTGCCCAGGATTTCAGCATAGTCAAATGCACGAGGCAGATAGCAGAAGTGAAGCAGGTGGGGCCGGGGTTTTTGCACAGATGGACCATCAGGTCATAGCAACTGATCTCGGAGCAGAGTCCATCTGTTTGCCCTCTGCCTCAGTTTATGCATGATGACCCATATGAGCAACTAGTCCCTGACCAGGTGTGTGCTGCCACTGGGGAGACAGGCTGGACTCCGCAGGTGCTGGTGCTGGAGATGATGGACCCCTGGCAGAAGGCAGAGGCCTCCTGAGGATGCAGCCATCTCTAAGACGGCTCAGCCGCAGTCAAGCCAGACCAGAGCAGAGGCCCGCAGTGGGAGTTGGAATCCTATGATGTCAGTCTCTCAAGATGCCCAGTGGCAGGCACAGAGGCCCTCAAGTGTAAACCAATGAATACAACTGCAAGGACACAGATTGACCTGGACCAGGCCTTTCCTCAAACTTGACCCTGATGGCGAGGAGCGGAGTTTCTAAAATAGGTTTCCTGAAGAACTCTGCTCATCAAGCTGTGTCACTAGAAATAATTCCAGGGGAACTACTGAGTGAAACAAAGGCAAACAGGTCTCTTTTCAAGTTTTCTCGGAGTCTAAGGTCTGCTACGATGCCTGTGAATATTTAAGGTGAGGACATAGTTGGCAGCATTTCAGAGCCTGTTCACTCATGGAGACCTTTGAGATATTCCTGTCAATGTCTCTGGGGACTAGTGTTCCTTAGAAGCCAGTTTTGCAGAGTGACCTCCCAAGTTCCCCATGTTGGGTGTGGCTGCTCTGCAGGGCCAGCCTCTGCTGCCCGGTGCCCCCAGCCTCCCCTGCATGGTCCTGCCTCCATGCATTTGCTTAGGCTGTCCCTACCCCTGCACTGCCCTCTCTCTGCCCCCACCTTTCCATGTTCTATCCACCCTGAGTCCCACAGAGTCTTTCCCCCTCACCACCACCAGCAAGGGACTTTTTTAATCCCTTGCTGCTTTTTTCTTTGTGTCTTCCACAGCACTGCCCAGGCCCAGGGGGATGCTGCGGAGTGCTTCCTTCATCCCTTCAGGCTGTGGCAGGTGTAGAGACACGCCTTCCCTTGTAGGCAGGTGTGAGAGACACGCCTCCTGGCCTCCTCCTCTCCCTTCCGCCCTGCTGCCCAGTTCACAGTGTGGAGCATCCATGCCGCCATCAGGAAGGACATTTCCCACCTCTAGGACTTCACTCCCTTCCTGTGCTCCTTAATATACAGGGAGACTGGACAAGAGCGGGGGCGACCAGCTGATTTATTTACATGTTCTCTCCTCTGCAATGAAACCAGGGGCATTTTCTTATTTAATTATTAATGCCCTGAATCAGATGGTGCCTGATCCATTAACCTCTGTCACTCCAAATGGAGCGGGCCTAATAACCACCGCGGCGGGATTGACTTTCCCTCAGTCATCTCATAAGCATGTGTCCTCCCAGAGCCCAAGGAAGTCGCATTAAAGTAAGTGGAGATGAGTTGCCCCCACATGGCGACAGCTCCCTTCTGGCTGCTCTTCTCTCCTCCTGAGTGAAAGGTCTGAGACAAGTTGGAGTACTTTTTCTGAAATCGGTTTCTGAAAGGGCAGCCCAGGACTCACCCACCTTCGGGGTGCTTGTGATCATGTCAGAAAGATCAAGTAAATGCGCTTGGAAGATGTCAGTGCAGATGGGAAGCTATCTGGGTCGTGAGGCCCCAGCTGTGAGCTGCCTGCTGGGCTGCCTGGGACACAGTGGGGCGCCACCCCTGTGAGGGCCTTTGCTAAGCCCTGCAGCAGCAGGTGGGGTGAGTGGGAGGATATCTGGCTGCAGAGTTGGGGACAAGAGCAGTCAGGGCAGGGGAATGGTGTAGGCCAGGGTATAGAGGAGGAGACAAGCCCGCCTGAAGTGGGGCAGGGTGGGGGTAAAGATGATTGATTGATTCTTTGACTCTTTGCAGTGCTGGAGATCAAACTCAGGGCTTTGTGTGTGCTCGCAAGTGCTCTACCACTGAGCCACATCCCCAGCCCAGATGCCTCTTTTAGATTGGGCCAGATTCCAAGAAAAAAATCTGAGTGCTGAGGGTGTCCAAGAGGAGTTGTCTCTTCTCCCCTCAAGCTGGTCATCCTTCTCTCCTTGCCCACTACCACAGAGGTGGATTTGGCCTCAGATACCCAATGTGCTGTTCAAGGCTGGGGTGTGAATCCTTGGGAGCCCTCAGTTCTGCAAAACTTGCTACAGTCTCACTAATGAACTGAGGAGCGTGGAAGCCAGGCCTCAAATAGCATCTAAATGCCACCCAGTTGGCTATGTCATGTGCTCCCCTTCCATCCATCTCACTTCCTGAGTCCTCATCCAACCTCCATTATCGTTTCTGTGCCCTAGTCTTTAGAGATCTCACCACCAATGGAAGGCAGGTGAACTGTCCTGTCTAGACCTGATTTAGAAAGAAAGGTTTTCTTTTCTATTTTTGGTACTGGGGATTGCACCCAAGACACTTTACCACTGAGCTACATCCCCTGCCCTTTCTACTTTTATTTTGAAACAGCGTCTTGCTAAGTTGCTGAGGCCAGCCTCCAACTTCCCATCCTCCTGCTTCAGCCTCCCGAGTTGCTGGAATTACAAGCATGTGCCACCACACCTGGTGAGAGAAAGGATTCATGAAGATTCAGAAAGATCTGGAAAACTATAGCAAAGATCTAAGTTACCTCCCTCTCCCATCAGCATGTGTCAAAAGGAGCTAAGGATCCATCTTCTCTTGTGCAGGTAGCTTGATGTTCAAGCAAGTCTGCACATGCCATGTGGGGGTCCTCTGGGGAGAATGCTGGTGACAACAGTAACTGCCCAAGTAATGAGTCAGGGCCACCAAGGGATTCTCCACTGCTGGCATTCAGAATTCCTGTCTTCCAAAGGATGGTGTCACTCCTTTGTTCATTTGATGCCTGATCAGCCTGAACCTCCCCTGGAAGGAGATGCATCTGCCCCTCCTGACTCTCCCCATCCTTGGCCACCCGTCCTGGTCAGGTTTCTCATGTCTAGTTGAACCTCCTGAAGGAGCGGGGAGTGACGTGATCACTGAGGTCCTCTGCAGCCCTGTGTTTTGTGGACTTCAGACTGTGGGGTGGCTACTGAGGTGCAGAGTGCATCTGTCCAGCAGGGTGGGCGGCGAGCGAGTGGGGGACTCGGAGTGGCTGTGCTTCCTGGACTCGGCAATGGAGCAGGACCGTCAGAATCGCTTTCCTAACTGATTTGCAGAACGCATTTGAATCTGGCTAATCTGCACTTAGCTACATGACTTCCAGATCTCAAATAGAAAGTGAAACCTCATTAATCATTAATTTGGACCCCCATGGTTATACAGAATTTGCGACAATTTGTTTATCTTTGAAGGAGCTGCTGAGAAAGGGTTTAACAAGGAAATTATTGGGGTAGGAGGAGCGTGTTTAACCTTTCAGAAGGAAGGAGCTCCGTAGAGCTGCGCCCTGGGCATAAATGGGGGTGTATTCAAAATACAAGCCTCTCTTCACCCCCAGGGAGGACCTGTTCCTCACGTGGAAACTCAGGGCCAGGGGGTTAGATCCCCAAATATTTCAAGCCTGGGTACCCCTTTCCAATGTCAAAATGTTTTCCATAACACCCCCACCGCCCCGTTATTAGAAGTTGCATTTTGAAAGCGTCACTGCTTGAGAAGAAAGCTACTCTGAATGCAGTAAAGCTTTTAAATAAATCACAATCCATCTGTGTACACATGAAAAATAGTGCCATCTTTGTGAGTCATGGTGTTTATTCCGTGTTTGATGACATTGGCACTCATGAATTCCAGCTCCCCCTGAGGTGACCCTCCCTGCCCCCTCCCCCAAGGTCAGCCACCCACGGGTGGGAGCCCTCGGACTGGGTCTGTTCTCTGTGGCTGCAGACTGTGGCGTCCTGCGGTGCTAGCCCGGGAGAGGAGCCTCCAGGGCCTCTCGGCCACTCCCACTCAATTTATTCTCTGTCCTCTTCAAGGAGCCCTGTGCTGGGGACACCCCCACTTAGAGCACATGGGGTGGACATCTGTGCAAACACACTGGCCACTGGCCACATGCTGTCCCTTTAGGGGCCTGAATCAAATGCTAGAGGCCACTCCCATAAAACCCCTTCTGGGGGAGTCTTGGCTCTCATCCCACAGTGGGAATGACATGGTGACACCCCCCCACACACACACACAGATATCAGCCACCTTTGCCCAGCATGAGGTGTAGTGGCCAATATCTGTGGGAGGCAAGAGAATCAGGGTGCACTCTTCCAGCCAGTGACCAGGGCTGCCCTGAAGGGCCTTCTTGGCTCAGCTCCCTCGTGGGCCACACCTGACACCTTTCTTCTCTTCTTACAAGGCAGGAGGGAGTAGGGAGAGGGAGTGGAGGGGCCAAACTGGTCCAAAATGAGGGAGAGGTCCAGGGGAGGCTGCTGCCTCTCAAGTAGGCCAGATCCAGAGCTCTCGGGTCAAGGATGGCCTTGGGGCCTCAGGATATCCTGAAACTATAGCCAAATTAGACTTCTTGGGCATTTTTCTGGGGCAAAAGGGTTTTAACTTTCGTTGGGTCTTTAACTTTCAACTTGAAGCAGTCCTGGGCCAAAAACCATTCAGAACCCCCGGCTGGGAATTGCGGCTTTTCCCTGAGTCAGGCCTCCCACGCTGCGGTTCCTCAGTACGGGAGAGCTGCGTGGCGTTAGTCAAAGCCTGCAAGCGTAAAATATCAAATGCTCGCTACCCCACGCGATGGGGAGCGTAGTGTGTTAGCAGGCCTGTTCTGCTGCTTCACATGAGAAGTCCCGGTGCCAGGCAGATGCCAGGCAGATGCCAGGCCACACGGTCTAGTAACGAGGCTTCCTCCTTTGTTCTCTACACAGGGCCCCGATGGCGCTCTTTGTGGCCGGCCTGGCTGTCTTCTCCCTCCTTCAAACCACCGTGGCCCTGAACCCCGAGGACCCCAATGTGTGCAGCCACTGGGAGAGGTAAGAAGTGGACTCTGAGCTGGCACTCTGGAGCGCTCGCCCTGGGCTTGGCATCATGGGGACAAAAGCAGCATCAGGAGAGGCTGCAGCTGTCCACGCAGGGCCTGCAGTGTGGACTCCTTCTGAGGCCCAGTGCTGTGGGAGGTCAGAGTGGAGGCAGTGTGTATGAACTGCAGGGGACAGTGCAGTGGACAGTGTAGGGGACAGTTCTGGCCCTCCCTGTGGTTGCACATCCCACCCAATTTACATTCAAGGACTTAGAGACCCAGGGGAACTCAGTCCCTGTCCACAGCCAGGTGGGGTACAGCAAATGACAGGACATGGACCAGGATCGCACACATCTTACTCTCTGATATGCTGGGGTGCCTGATCTGGTCTCCCAAGATGGGCAGCAATATGGCAGCTTGGTTGAGTGGCCAGCAGCCTGCCCCAAGGAAGAGAGGTGGGGGGCCCTGCTGATTCTGGTCTGGTGGGGGCAGAGGGCTGCCAGTGGAAGTGTGCCCGAGGGCATAGCAGGAGAGCAGGCTGTATTCTGCCTAAGTCCTGGGGAACGGGCTGGTTCCCTGCAGATGGTCTGACTTTGAAGCACAAGGTTAAAGTATTGATTTTGTGAGCAGAAAGACAGTGACCAGAGACCCAATCAGGAAAAACCGAATTAAACCCTGGAATTGATTGGCCATGCTGACCAGGACGACTCTGCCACTTAGATGCTAATAAATCAAATGAATAAAATTAAGATGAAGGCCCGATGGGGGAAGCGGATGATAGAGGAGGCAAGGCGAGTTGGGCAGTCCCTGCCCCATGCCTGCGAGGGTGAATGGCCAGCCCTGTGGTTCTGGACACCTGTGGACCAGGAGGGACTGGCTAGGAGGCAGAGGGACAGTGCTATACTAGTGTGATCTCTAGTGACAGGATGCTCTAGTGGCAACCTGACAGAGTTGTGACTGGAAGCCTGGGAAGCACAGCAGATGGGCGATGGGAAGACCTCAGTGCATTCCAATCTGGATTTTTCTATCCTTAGCTGTGTGACTTTGGGGGAGTCTCTGAACCACTCTGAGCCCACTTGCAGCTCCGACAGTGGGGAGAGAAATTATTCTTGCCTCATAGGCTTGTTGGAGGATCAAGGCCACAGTGTCATTAAAGTGCTCCGAGGACCTTAAAGCTCAGTTCTTGTCTTTTCTTCTTGGGGACTCTGGCTGCAGGAACTGGTTCTCAGACTCTTGCACACCAGACTTACTGTGGGGGAGGGGTATGAAAACAGAGTCTGGGGGCCCAGCCCCAGGGATTCTGATCCGATTGCATTTTTCATAAGCTTTCCATGTGTTTCCAAGGTTTCCTCAGGCCCCTGGCCCCTCTGGTTTCAGTGAATTTAAGCCTTTATTTCCCAGGGGGTCTGGGAAGTACCAGGTAGAACTCAATGTTAGTCTCTGGTTTTTGACCTCCAGCCTCAGATAAGCACTTCCATCATGGGGCCCCTAGAGCATAGTTGCTTCCTGTATGATAGCCAGGCCCTAGGACACCCCTTTTCCATCTCCCCAGCTCTCTGTCTGGCCAGGGGTCCTCTTCTCCATGGAGCCTTCCCTGATGGCAGGGCCCACACTCACTTCCTCTTCCTCCCATTTCTACCAGTGGATCTGTTCAAACTTAAACTAATTTTCTAAACCTTGGCACCATGCATTTGGAATGTGAAAATATTGGGAATGGGCTGGACCTGGGGATGGGCAAATGGGGCCATCTGCTGAGGCCACAGCCTGAGTGAGAGGACAGGAAGAGGACAGGAGTGAACCTGAGTGAAGCTGAGGCTGGGGACCTTCTGGGCTCTGCAGGGACAAGGTCTTACCTGCTGACTCCAGGGTGCCTCCTTCTCGACTTTTCCAGCAGAGCTCCACTGCCAATTATACAAGCATAGATGTAGCCTGCATCATTCCAGAAATGCACCGGTCCTCAGAGACTGCTTAGGGAGAATTTCCCAGCTGGATTAGTGCTTCTGGCGGGCTCCTCGTTAATTATGCCCCTCCACCGTAAAACCCAGTGTGGAGACCTCCCCTGGCTAGTAAAGCCTGGCTCTACAAGATTAATCTGGACCCTCATTAGCATGTTGGCAAATGAGGAGTGTTAAACCACCCAGCCATGAAGCCGGGGCACACACTTCAGGTCAGAGACTTGGCATCAGTACAAGGTCTCATTGCCAGACTTGGGCAGCCCAGGGCATCCCGCAGAGCTAGGTCCATCCCTGCTGACACCCCGGCTCTCTCTTTGGGGCTAGAGCCTTTCTTCTGAGCAGTCACTGTCCCTTTCAGTGCTGGAACCCTCAAGTGCTTAACCAAGGTGGGGAGTCATTCTGAGTGCAGATCTTGATTCCTCTCTCCTCCGCCCTGGTCAGGGAGGAGGTCTCCCATGCCGACAAAAAGTAAATCGTTGCCTGTCATGAGGACGATGGCCAACATCTGTTAAACACTTACTGTGTTCCTGGCAAGCATTTTATATGTATCATCTTTTATCTTCCCATCATCCTGAGGGATAGATATCATTATTGCTCTTCTTTAGTCCTTACGATAATCACATGAAGTCTCTGATATTATTACCATAGATTTATAGGTGAAGACACAGGCATATAGGAGTTGAATAACACGTGCAAGAATGTGCTGCTAACAAAAGACAGACTTCACACGTGGCCCCATGTTTGGGGGCTCCAGAGCCTGGGCCCTCTGACCCAGGCATTCTCCCATCTGTCAGTGAGGCCCTTGGGAGATATGATGGAGCGCCATGGACTTTCAGAGTCGGAGAGGTCTTTGGGAGACTTAGGTGGGTGTTGAGCTGCCTCAGTGTCCCTTAGCCTGGAGATGAGCAGAGTTTGGGGCTGTGTCTGTATAGATTGGTGCCTCTGGAACATCTGCACTGTGCCCGCTGGTAGGGACGTGCCAAGAGCCCTCCTTAATCCTCAGTGCATCCAGTAGAATTTCCCACCACCCAAGTCCCTGAGCACTGCCTCCTGCTGGACTCCAGACCTTGGACCTTTGAGGCATTCAAGAGTCCGCTGTGGACCCAGCACCCAGCACCCAGCACCCACACAAACAAACCAACTCAGTGTCCTCAGGCAAAGCATATAGGCTTTTAGAGCCTGGACCCAGCCATCTGGCCCAGGTCAGCGCTTCTTCTGGGGGAATGCTGAATAAGACTTAAACCTACTTAAACCTACTTAAAATTAATTCCTGAGCTTTCAGCTGGGTGTGCTCAGCCTGCACAGGAGGAACATTCCAGGCTCCAGTGCCATTTTGAACCACCCGGCCAGCAGGGACTGGGGAGAAGGCTTCCTGCTTCCCCATGGCTTCCACCTGCTGGTCCACCTGCTAATAGGTAGACTGACAGAATACCTCTCTTATCGGGAGGTTTGAGGGCATGTCCCCCATGTGCCTTCAACTGCACTAGAGGTAGAATAGGCTAGAAGGTCACTGGGGAATCTGGGGAAGTCACTTTTGCTAGCTGAGGCTCAGTTTCATTGTCTATACAGTGAGAATAATAATTCCACTTACTTTATAAGATTGTCTGAGAATTAGAAGGGATTAAAACATTTAACATAGGGCACTCAATAATTATTAGCAGTTATTGGTACCAGCTGAGTGACTGGGGCACGCTGCCTTTCTGAGCCTCAGTTTCCTTATCTATAAAATGGGACCACTTACTTTGGAATTACTGCCAAGATCAGCTTCCATGTATGTTTTTTGAAGACCATTAAAATCTGAAAAAACATTTAACATGTTTATTTATTTATATACATATATTTTAATATTTATTTTATTTATTTATATACATATATTATTTATATTTATTTGTATACATATATTATTTTGTTTTAGAGGTGAGTCTTGACTCTGTTGCCCAGGCTGGCCTGGGACTCCTGGGCTCAAGTGATCCTCTTGCCTCAGCTTTCCAAATACTAGGACCACAGGCATGCACCACTGTGCCTGGCTCACATAAAATGTTTTTAAATTTGTTCACTCTGCCTTCCAGAACCACACAATATCAACCTAAACCTTCCTTTACTCATTCTCAAAAGAATGAACAAATGAACTAGAATTTTAGAAAACTAACTGGGCCAAAGGTCAGTAAGGGATGTGATGTGTCCTGGGGCCAGCCTCGGGTCAGGGAGGTTTGTATACTGGGGGCCTCCAGGGCAGTGGGGGAGATTGGGGTGTGGGCATGTCAGAGCCGGGCAGCCTGGCCTCAGGGCTATGGCTGGCAAGCCTGGGGAGGGAGGCTGCATCCTGACATCAGGTCAGCTCAGCCTCTCCAATGCTGACCACAACTTCTATCCCCTGTCTGGTTCCCAGTTACGCCGTGACAGTCCAGGAGTCGTATGCACACCCCTTTGATCAGATCTATTACACGCGATGCACAGATATTCTCAACTGGTTCAAGTGCACCCGGCACCGGTGAGTACCTCTCTCAGATGATGGGGTTGGGAAAGGTGCATGTCCTCAGGGCTTGCCTTGGTGCAAGTTAGTAAAAGACCCCCAGAGCAGATGTTGTCACTCACCTCCCACACCCCCTCGCTCCTCTCTGCATACTCAACACCTGAGAGTATTGAGGCTGACCACGGCTTTCTGGCCAGAGTCAGGGCAGCCAGAAGTGATAGAGAGTTAATAGCCTTGGGGGTATCTTTAACGAGTGACAGATGGGAAGCTGGGGAATGAACACCACAGCTTCCTCACACCATCGTTGGGTGGAGGGCCCAACGATGAGGTACCATCTATATTGCATTCTCTGGTCCTCAGAGATTGAAACCCCAGTCATCCATAGTAGTAACCTGCCTAGAGCACACTCCGCATTGGCTGCCTCTGCCTCCCTATCTCACCTTTCCACTCCCCTGTTAGTGCTTCCTAGGATCACCCTGCAAATAGACTGCTCTTCTGTGAGTCCTTGCCTCAGGGTCTGCTTGGGGAGGAAAATCCGCTTGACCCAGCCCCCCTCAGAGAAGGCAGAGCCCCAGCCCAGAGCATCCAGCCTGGAGAAGAGGGTGCAGCTAGAGTCAGCAACCTCTGGTGCCTCGACTGGGCCACTCTTAGCAGTGCTCAGTGTGAACCGCTGTTCACGGTCATCTTGCACCTGCATCAGCAGCCCTCCTGCAGTTTTCATGTCACTGTGGGACAAAGGAGTGAAAGGAGGAGAGGACATGTTTTGAGGGATGACCCTGGGCAGGTCACTTTTGGGGAGAGATTTCCCATCACACATAATAATCCTTGAGAGATGGTGAGGTCAGGAATGTGAAAATGCTTTGAGAAAAGTGAAAGGTAAATATGGAGAAAAGTGTGAGGTATTAGTCACACATGAGGTGACATTATGTTTTGGGAAATGAGAAAGCAGCCGATGAAGGGTAAATAAGGGACTGAGGGAGAGACCACGTGGAGGGCCCTTTTCCTCGCTGCTAAACATTTGTGTTGATTCCAGATTTCTCTTCTGCTTCATCCTTGCCAAGTGCCGTCCCTTCTGGGGTTTATGCGGGATTCATGGTGGGCAGCAGAGTGGGTTGGGCTTGCTCTGTGCTGAGAAGCTGAAGTCCTGGTTTTCTTTGATATTTTGCCACTAACTTACTTTCAGACATCAAGCATTGTTATCTATCTGCTTTAAAATCCCTGTCTGCTAATTCCAACATCAGGGTCACCTCAGGGTTGGTTGGTCTTCATTGATGGTCTTTTTCTCTTGTTTAGGTAATTTTCCAATTTATTTGTATGTCCAGTATTTGGATTGTATTCTGGATATTACGTATGACATATTAGAGATTGGCTTCAGTTATGTTCCTCCAGAGAGTATTGAGGTGTTGTGTTCATTTGTTTGTTTGTTTTAGCAGTCAATTAACTATGCCAAAGTTAAATTTCAAACTCTGAAAGTTTAGTATTTTTAGCCTTCTCTGGATTCTTGGAATCTTCCCTCCCACATGTCATTCAGGGGCTTGAAGTTTGGCAGAAATTTTACAGGGAATTTTGGGTTTCCTTTTTATGGCTCTTTCCTTTCTGAGATGTCCCTTTTCACTTGATAAGTGCTGGTTCTACCCTGGGCTTGTCCTGTGGGTCTTCAAACCAGTAAGATTGCATGTTTTCTGTCTGAATTTTAATCACTGGAAGTATCATTGAGCTAATGTGCCTGGGCCATTCCCTCCTTCCAAATGCCCACTCCTGGGCTGGGGAGATAGCTCGGTGGTAAAGCACTTGCCCAGCATGCACAAGGGCCTGGGTTCTATCCCCAAACCTCATTTAAAAAAGTGTCCACTCCCCTCTGGTATCTGCCCACTTTTATTCTCTAATGTCTTCAAGGAGTTGCTTTTTATGTTTTCCCCCAGATTTCATAGTTGTTAGTTGTAGACAGGTTGATCCAATAGGAGCTGCTCAGCCGTGACCACATCCCCTCCTCCAGCCTTTGGATGTGAGATGTGGAGGTGGGGCCAGCTATTCCCTCTGACCTCCCCCAGTTTTGCCAGAGTTGGTTGTTTGTGGCCCTGGTCAAAGGCAGGGATGGGAGTCCTGCTCCTTCATCTCTGTGGCAGAGCAGAGTTTGCTCCGAGTGTGGCTCTGTTGGATACTCGGAGGCATGGCTGCCGTCCATCACTCCTGCAGCTCGGTGAGTGAGTGGCTGCTTATTAAAATAGGCTGTATTCCCGGAACATGAATTATTTTGCTAAATTATTGAGTTGCCTTGCAGCTTTCCCGATGACCCGGAGTGTGCATGCTGACAGCGGCACCATCAGTCTGCTTAGGGGTGGAATAGCTTGTTTCCACTCAGCCTCCTTCTCCCCAGAGTAGCCTGGTCCATGGACCCTGCCCTGTCCTGCTTCCCACATGGGGAGCAAACCAGGATGGGGGAGCCAGAAGCAGGGGTGGCATCCCTCTGCTGATCGGCATTCATATTAATGATGCCAAGCCCTGCTCCCCTTCAGGAGGGTTTGGGGGAATCCTACTAGGTGGGGACAGTAGCCTGGATGATGACCCGAGTCAAACTCCTCTGAGTCATTTTTTTGCAGTGCTGGGATGGAGTCAGTCATTCTGTACCTGGAAGGCTCACACAGCCCCCCGACACTGCCTCCTGTGCGGAGGAAGCAGCTTCCCTGTGGAGGCCAGCTTACCTTCCATTATGGGCTTTTGACGAAGTAGAATGACCTTAGCTTACGACATTCCCAAATATCACAGATTTCCCTGAGGCCTGCATTGTCATTTGTCATGAAGTGAGGGCTTTAAGGACTGGGAAGTTTCCTGGGCCTGTGCTGAAGGACTGCCTTCCCCACCGGACCCACCCTGCACGGGGGGCAGGCTGTGGGCACCTCAGCCCCTGCTGCTCTGCTGCTGCTGCTGCTGCGGGGTCCACAGAGCAGGGCCCCTGAGTGCTGAGTGGGGCGGAAAGAGCTCTACCTCTGAGCCTGGGGACTTGGGGCTGGTCCTACTAATACTCCATGGCCTTGAGCAAGTTAATTCCTCCCTCTGGCCTCTGATGGCCACATCAAATCTCTTCCACTTTGACTTTACTTGTGACAAAGAGGCTTTTTGACCCCCTCCTCAGGATTCAGCTCTTAAACATCCCTATTTCCCTTACCTTACTCCTTCACCATGACCAACTGCAGGGCCAGAGAGCCACCCCATGGGAACTGACACACAGCAGCCAGTGGAGCCTTGTGGCTTTGAAATTAAAGTGATCTGGGTTTGGATCCTGAATCTGACACTTACTAACTGTGTGACCACAAGCAAGTCATTAACCTCTCTGAATTTCAGTTTTCTCATCCATAAAACAAAGGGTGGGGGTTAGGGGCTAACATAAAAACTCTAAAAAGTAATAAAAGAGAGGTCATAAATAGGGCATAGTAATGGTAGCCACCTCAGGAGCTATTGGACAGGACCAAGTTTTAACACTCGTGGCCAAGGGCTAGCACCCAGGCCCCTGGCTCCCAGGCCAGGGCTTCTACTACCCTGTGGGCCCAGCTCCTTCCTCTGCGGTGTGAGGGTTAGGGATTCCCAGGGAGAGCACGTGAGGCTTTCTAGGAGCTGTTATTTCTGGGGTGAGGGAGATTCATGCGGGATGGAGTAGGACTCAGTGGGTCCTTGTGCTGCCTCTACTTCAGTTCTGAGTGGGAAGTCAAGACCCGGGGCCCAGGAGGAGGGTGGGGTGGGCATAGGAACCCCCAGGGCCCAGAATCTGGGAGTGTCAAGGAGCCAAGGTGAAGCCCACAGCAGCCACCCGTGCCCCCCAGTGTCAAGCCAGCCTGTGTCCACCGTGGTCCTCCTGCTGAGAAGGGCTTGGGAACATCAGCGGGTTAGCGGACACCCCCACGGGCCATGCGTTGGGCACCACAGTGGCCCAGAGCCTGCCATCGATTTTCCTTTATTGTGTTCCTTCATATTCGAAGCCGCCATGCATTTTAAAGTAATTATTGAATGGCATCCTCGATATAGCTTAACACAAATATCATTCTAAACGGGAGCGATTGATTTTCAATACTTTCAAGTGCCTTTCTCCCTTGTGCCTTAGGATCAGTTATAAGACGGCGTATCGGCGCGGCCTCCGGACCATGTACCGGCGCAGGTCCCAGTGCTGCCCTGGCTACTACGAGAACGGAGACTTCTGCATACGTACGTAGGGGCTGCTGCTGCCGCCTGGCCGAAGCATGGGTGGGAGGGGTGGGAGGGGAGGGAGAGAGATGGGGCTGTTGTCCAGGGTCCCCGGGCAGCCGGCCCCAGCTGACCCCGACCACCGGAGGGCTCTGCCTGTGCAGCTGCTGACAGGGTGTGGTTCAGTGCCAACGCGTTAGCCAGGGTTCCACTGTCAGGTCCACCTCACCACAGGGTGGATGGGAGCAGGGAAGTTCAGGCCCAATGGGGACAGGGGAGAGCAGGCCCTCTGGGGAGCAAGGGGAGGCAGCACTGAGTGCCTGGTCCTGGGCCAAAGCTGTCGCAGGCACCCAAGCAGGATTTGTTGGAGGCAGGAGAGGGAGGGAGGAGGGAAGCCTGCCTCCCTAAGAGGAGGATGGCATGGAGATGAGAGACCAGGAGGGAGCAGTTCCAGGAGGATTTCCAGAAAGAACTGGAGAACACTGGGGTAAAGATGGTGGATGGAAGACACACACCACCTCTTACCCTGTTCATCAGCCCAGAGAATGGAAGCCTTGGTGTCTCCTAGAAAGATAAGAGCTGGCTTGCTGGAAGCTGCAGGCCCTCTGGGTAGGGGGCAGTGTGGTACAGTGGGAGGCACCCAGGAGTTGGGGCTCTGTCCCTGTGTGCCAGCCACGTGGGCTTGGGCCAGTCACATCACCTCCCTGGGAGAACAATTATGGGCCCTGCCAGAGTCTAAGGGACTTTCCCCACTCACTTCTGCCCAGTGGAATGGGACCATGAGGGACTGTCCAGTGGCGTGTAAGCGTGTCCTTTATTGTAGAAGAGTGTCAGAGCGGCTGGGAGTCTCCCAGTTAATGCCTGAGAAGCAGCTCCACCCCAGCCTCTGCCTCTCATCACTGTCCTCCTTGCCATCCAGGTGGGCAGAGGGGGCTGGCACCAGAGAGAATTCAGACGGGGTGAGTGGTTTTTCTCAGGAATGAAATGACATTTCCCCTCCTGTTGTTCCATCGCCCCTGATGCTGGAGAAGCTCAATTCTAATAGCACTACAGGAATGAAGGGAAAAGGCTTCTGCAAGTGGCTTCAATAGTGATGGGTTTTGCAGGAAAAATACAAAGAAATTCACTGAAAGCAAGTCCCAAGGGTTATTTCTCAGGAGCAGGCAGAGGATGAGCTAGGACTAGGCCCTGGCTGTGCCTCATCTGGAATGAGATGACTCTGGGGACGCGGGGGCGGAAGCGAGGTCAACATGGAGCTCTGCAGTGGCTCTGCCTACGCAGAGTGGAGCAGGTCCGACAGAACACGAGCTCATAAAGCCCAAGCAGGGTGGATGTGTGGGGCCTGCCCAGCCCGGGGCACGGTGGTGGCCTCAGGAAATTATAAAGGAGTTTGGGCGTCAGCACAGGCTCTAGGATGGATGAGCACATGCCCTTCCCAATTCCCATGAGTGGATGCTGGAAAAAAGCTTGGAAAATGAAGGCCAGACTGAAGTGCCAAGTGTCCTGATTGCAGGGCTCCATCTTGCTGACGGGGAAGCGCCTTCCCAGCCTCCTGACCCACTCCTTATGTGACTGCCAGCGGCTGTTGGCCATGGCTGGTCCACCAGGAAGCTGAGCTTGGAAAACCACTCAGGCCCGGAGGGTGTTCCCAGGAGAGGACAGCAGTGATGCTGCAGAGAGGCTGGGCACCGTGGCACCCTGGGTGCTGGAGTGATGATGCAGGGGCACACTGACCTGGGTGTGGTCTTGCTCTGCACTCCCAGTGTCTCCCTTCTCATCTCCATTGAGTTCTGGCCACACGCCATGTGGTGGGAGCCATTCTGCCCACATTCCATACGCTGACTCATCTCCTTCTCACAAGAGCCCTGTGAGGTGGGTGCCCTTATTTCTTTCATTTTACTAACAGGGAAATTGAATCCAGAGAGATTAACCAACTTTTCCAAGATTGCACAGCTAGAAGGTAGCAGAGCTTGGATTTGAGCCCAGGCTGCCTGGCTCCAGAGTTGGGCTCTTGGGCTGTTCGGTCAGGCTGCCTCTAGCTTCCCGAGCCCAGGAGAGACTTCTCTGCACTCCTGTAAAATGGCGCTAGAATCACTGCCTCACTAGGTGCAGAATCAGAGCTTGATAAATTTCAATTCCCTTCTTTTTTTTTTTTTTTTTTTGGTACTGGGGATCGAAGCCAGGGGCACTTAACCACTGAGCCACATCCTCGGCCCTTTTTAATGTTTTGTTTAGAGACAGGATCTTGCTGCATTGCTTAGGGTCTCGCTGAGGCTGGCTTTGAATTCGAGATCCTCCTGCCTCAGCCTCCTGAACTGCTGAGATTATAGGTGTGGGCCACTGCACCAGGTTCTTAATGCCTTTTTTCCTTCCATGATGGAGGTTTTACTATAATTGCTCAAAAAGGTCCATGAACCCTTTCCCTGGGAAAATGCACAGTGTGAGTACAAACCTACACACTCGCATGCACACACAGAGTGCTTGGCACATGATTTCAGTGGGCTCATGGAGCTCAGTCAGGCTGCCTCTAGCTTCCCGAGCCCAGGAGAGACTTCCTTACAGGGTTCTTGGACCGTGGTGAGTAATTTCTGCCATATGCTCACGTTTATTTGACATGTATTGGTTGCTTTGTAAGCGCAAGACACGGGACACAGATACAGGTGACGGGAGGTTGCTGCCCTCAAGGGGCTTGCGGCCTTGTCGAAGGAAGTAGTTCAGTATACCAAGGGCATGTCCTAGGAGGTTGTTTCCAGCTGGTTCTTATTAAACACCTACAGTGCCCCCCCCCCTGCCCCCCGTGCTGTGCTTTGGCCACGAGGGAAGTATTAGAAGTGGCTCCTGCCCTTGTGCAGTCTGCGTTCTTGGGAAGGCAGGATGAACTCTCAGCAAAGTTATCCCATAACAACCCAGTGCCTGGATGTGAGACAGACAGACAGACATGCTCAGGCAGAAAAGAGTGCTGTGACCTATGCTCACTTCATGGGACATTGGGCTGAATCAGGAGGGATAACTGCCATGACATCTCAGTGGGTAAGAGAGGGAACCCATCAGTGAAGGCTGCGGTGGGCAGGAGCGCGGTGGGGAGTGGGCTTCAAGGGGACGGGAGGCTGGCTGGGTTAGGTGCTGGCGGGAGTGTTAACTTCCCAGGCAGCTTTACCAAGAACCCAGGCTGGCGGCTCAAACAGTAGTTGATTGCCTCACAGTTCAGGAGATCAGAAGCCTCCCATCAAGGAGTCGGCAGGGCTGGCTCGGGGGGAGCCAGGCCTCTCTCCTGGCTTCTGGCAGCTTCTTGCTTTGTGACAGTGTAACCCCAGTCTCCACATGGCATCTTCCCTGTGTGTGTGTTTCCAAATGTCTTCTTTTTATAACAACATGGTCAGATTGGATTAGGACCCACCTTGATGACTCATTTTGACTTGACTACCTCTTAAGACCCTGTCTCCTAGTAAGGTCATGTTCTGAGGTACCAGGGCTAAGACTCCCACACGTGGATATTGGAGGGTTACAATTCAGCCTAACAGATGGGTGTCAGCTGTCACTCGCACTCTCCTGCTTCTTGTGACAGGAGGAAAGGGCTGAGAGCAGCCAGCTCACTCAGGTGTCAACACTTGCCCACCAGTGATGCAGGCTAGGGCACTTGTGAGAGGGAGAAGTGGTAGTGAAACAGTGAGGACTGTGCTCAGGGCACTGGGAGCCAGGGGAAAAGCTTGCAAACCTGGTGCTCCTGGCCTGCATTTCTCCTTCCTCAGCCCAGGGAGCCAGAGAACCTCCAACTTCTTGAGAACCCATCTGATTTTGGAAGTCCCAAGGAGGAGCCTGAACAAGAACAACTCCTGAGTTCTGGGCAGGGGCAGGGCCATGTCACCATCCCTGCAAACCACCTTCCTGAAAACATGTTTCTAACAGGCAGTGGAAGCACAGTGTCCTGGGAGGGAAAGCCTCAGGTGACTCGGCCACTAACTTGCTATTCAATCTCTTGCAAGATCCTTGGCCTCTCTGGACCAACTGGGACATAGGATGGACCATGCTGTGCACGGAAGGAGGAAGAGAAGAAATAGTGAGAGTGTCCTGGAAAACATAGAGCTCAAGACAGATCCAGAGTGGCACTGTTTTGGTCTCCTTTGTAGCATTTTCTCCTCCTCAGAACAGCTCTCCTCATTGGGGATGTGGAGATCCACATCAGAGCTGCCCCTTGCCTCCTCCCCAATACATACCCTCTCCCCTCCCAATATCTGCAGAAACAGTTGACTCCTGGCCCCACTTCAGTCACCAGGTATCAAAGATTTCCTGAAGACCACTGGGCACAAGTGTCTTTCTTCTTTCATTTGAGAGAGTGCTGTGAACATCTTTGTCTTTGCATAGAGCTGCTTTTATGTCTTGGCAAAGCAGATTGTTACTTAGGCAGTGGGGTTCAAGGCACTTTGGGAAGCTCTGCTTTTTGAAAATATCAGCCTAGTATCAGACTGCATAGTCTGGGTTATGCTGCAGTAACAAGCAATACCTGAATCCCAGTGGCTTAAAATAGTAAAACTTTTCTTGTTCACATCTTGTGTCTGTTGTGGGCTAGCTGAGGCCAATTCCTTGCCAACTTCACTCCAGGGCCTCAGCTGATGAAGCAGCCACTCTTTGCAATGTAGTAAGGTGCTGGTGCAGGGAGAAGAGGGCTCCAGCTAGCTTTGAAGGCAGGGGACCAGAAATATTTAGTGAGCGGTATTAAAGCTTATCACAAGTCCCATATGAATGCTCTAGTACTTACAGGCCTTTCACATTTTCCTAAATAACTTAATATGGGCTGTGTGTGCTCTTCCCCAGGGATTCACAGACTTGATTGTGTCCCATCAGAGTCACCTGGAGGACTTGTTATGTAGCATGCTGAGAACCTGCATTTCTAACAAGTTCCCCAGTGATGCTGGTGCTGCTGGACTGGGAACCTGGCTTTGGGAACCACCTGGATAGATTGTGCTACGGGGCAGTTTCTGTGCTGCCCACAGCTTCTGAGCAAATTGCAAAGCTGGTAACCCATAGGTGCATCCCTCAGTGCTCAGGGCTCCTCCTGACAGGTAGCAGGGAGAAGGCAAGGAGAGGTCCATCTGCTGAATCCTTCTGTCTACCGCTTGCTCTTGGTCACATTTCCCCCAAGGGGAGAGTTAGTGCCCCAGACTTTCAGATGTTGTCTTCTGGTCCTTCCGGTGGAATGGCAGAGCCCACCCTCTGCAGTGTGGTTTTCATCCACATTCAGAAGTATAGGACTTAACCGGAAACTCCAGGCATGTATGTGACTGATAGCCCAGCAGGGCTGTGGCCTGGGGAGGTTCTGCGGGCTCAGGGCACGTAGCCAGGTTGGCCCCAGAGGAGTGGGCTGTGCAGGCTCTGGAGAGCCTGAGAGGCGGGGTGCACAGAGGGAATGGGGGGTCATAGGATTTAAATCCAGTGAACTCCTTGCACCGGTGCTTTGACAGGTGCATGTTTTACTACTGCTGTTAATTTGAACACCCACGTGTTATTTAAATTTAAATTTGACTCAGGTGTTCACTACTTTGCTTACCGTCTCTCTTGTATCTCACTCTGAGTTTGGCTTCCTTCTTGAAGGGTCTTCAGTCATTCCTTCAGGGAGGGTCCGTGGTGGTCGCTGTCTTGAGCTTTATTTGTCTGGAGAGGTGGTGAGTGTGCCCTCGCTCTCCCATGGTGGGTGCCCGTGATGAGCTTTCCTTGCAGCAGAGTGAGGAGCCGTTCGTTCGTTTGTGCTCTAGACTTTCCTGGGGCAGAGCTCTGCAGGTTCTTGAGGATGTGTCTAGGCAAGGAGCTATTTTTATTTATACCATTTACTTGTCAGAGGTGCACATCGTCTTCAAAGCTCAATATTCATGTCCTCCAGCAATTCTGGAAAATTCTCAACTATGTCTCTTCAAACATCTTGCTTTCATTCTCTTGGCTCTCCTGTTGGAGCTCCAGCCGTCAGCTCCTCCCATCCCATTCTCTTTCCTAAATTCTTATTTTTCATCTCTTGTCTCTGGTGCAGCCTCTTGAGCAAGCTCCTCAGAGCTGTTGTTCAGATCCCTTAGCTTTGCGAATTAACCTGTCTATGGAGGTCTTGATTTCAGTGACAACATGCTGAATTCCTAGGCGTTTTATGGGTTCTTTTCCAGGTATGCATGTTCTTTTTCTAGCCTCTTCATTCTTTCATTAGGAATTCTACTCCTTTTATTGCTTTCATTATTTGAAACATATCTTTTATCATCTCTTTCAGGTACTTGTGTCTTGAGCTACTAGTTCTCTTTGCTCAGGTCCTGTTTGTGATGACTGCTGAGACCCCATTATGGTGGGAGTTTCTTGCAGAGGCTGTACCTCTTTTGCTATACGCTCTTTAGCTCTTTTCTCCTTCCCTCAGCCTCGGACTGTGCAAAGCATGTTAGCTTTGCGGGTTTTTTGTGTGGGACTCGCTAATTGTTTTCAGGGGTGCAGGGTCCCTCTTTGATAACTTGGTTTGGGATTCCATGCTGCGTGCGGTAAAGGCTTGAGATTTTTGTTATTTTTATTTTTTTCTGTTTAATTGATGTGAAATTCACACAACATAAAATTAATCATTTCAAAGCATACAACCCAGTGACATTTAGTACTTTCACAGTGTTGTGTAGACATCATCTCTACTTAGAGAACATTTTAATCACCCCTAAAGGAGACCCTGTACTCATTAAGCAGTCACCCCACTCCCCGCTCTCCTGGTACTTTGTTTCTTGCAGGAGACTTTCTCCAACCAGAGTCCCTTGTTTTACCCCTAGGTTGGGGGGCAGCTTTCCCTCCAGCCCCCTTTTTTACTGGTGCATTACAGTTGTACATAATGATGGGATTTGTTACACAATCATGCACAAAATATAACAATATAATTTAGCCAGTCTCGTTCCCCTGCACTCCCCCCCACCCCCGCCTTGGTCCCTCCCGCCCCTTGGTCCCTTTCCTCTACTGATCTCTCTTTGATTCCTGTGAGTTGGGGTCGGGAAGGGAAGAAGCATTTCCAAGTTCCCCCTCATGGAACTGGCAAATCCCAAGGCCAAGTCCAAGGTCAAGTCTGCCTTTGCCTCTTGCATGGGTGTTAAGTGCCCTGCTCCAGGTGTGCTGGGCTGAGGGAGGGCTGTGGCCAGGCCTGATGTTTCAGTTTGGCTCCAGCAGCTCATCTCATTCTCTTTCTCTAAACTCTCTTTTTATCACAATTCACCTTTCTTTCCTTAGAGCTCAGCGACATCATTTAAAAATATTTCATTGTATTTTGGGGACACTTGCAACATGAGGAGGCTGCATTAACCCTTCCTGCCTAGTTGCTGGGACGGTTTCATAGTGAGCAGTGAAGTGGGGGCTTTTTAATTTTGACATTTAATTCAGTGACTTCTTGGACAGTTGCTGACTTCTAGAGCTAATGAGGACAACAGTGGTGTCAGGTCACGGCTTGCCTGATGCCGTTGCGGGTAGAGTGTCGCTCTCTCACAGACGGAGAAGCCAGCAGGACTGTCTTTGCCCTTTTACAGAACACAAAACTGAAGCTCAGAGAGGCTGAGTGACTTGTCCACATGGATCAGTGGCCAGCGAGGAGTTCAGATGGGTGCGACTTCAAATCCTGCATGTCCCCCTCCTTTGGTGGGTTTTCTCTTGGCAAACCTGTGACTATAAGAGAGAAATGGGATCGACCAAGAAGGCAGGTGAACAGGTTTGTAAGAGAGGAGGGGACTAAAGACACACTGGTTTGGTTTCAAAATTTTGCCAAGGGTGGTCCTGATGGGTCCAGGGTCCAGGAGTGCGGGTGGGGCTGGCCGATGGCGCGTGAGCAGAGCCTGGGCCAGCTGCAACTCTGCTTCTCCAGAGCTCCCCGCGGGCCCTCTAGCAGGCTCCTGGGGAATCACACCTGCTGCTGTCACCAAGACAGTGCTGATGCCACTCCCTTGGGTCACCAACACCTGGTGCTGAGCTTTGCTACCTAGAGCCATGCCTATCCCTCTTCCGTCTGTCCGTCCATCTATCCTTCCACATTTATTAGTCACCCAAGCCTTGCAGGCGCTGCTGAGTCCTGGGGGTAGGGTTAACTAAAAAGCCACGTGGGTAGTAAGGGAGATGCCATCACAGCATGCTGATCACAGTTTAAATACTCAGGCAAGGACGTCACCAGTCTGGTGGTAGAGAAGGAATGGCTGCCTGGCTGCCATTCCTGAGCAGCTCCCTGCTCAGTGGCCAAAGCTAGTGCAGCCGCCATGATTTGGTCCTCAGTCTGTGCACTTAGAACCTGGGTTTAGGATGCTGAGTGCGGCTGAGCTCCAGGTGACGATTCACACTGACCAAACTCATAAAAACCAATGCTTAACCCTGAAGCCAATTAATTCCTTTGCAATGGGAAATTTAACTACCAAAGATTTGCACTTGCCCACTTGTTGGTGCTTGCCAGGCCCTAATAAATTGCTGAATGAGTGAGTTCATGGCATCCACAATGCCCAGAGGTGGCTTTATGGATTCTCCTGTGCCACTCTGGACACCATCTGCTTAGGAGTCAAATGACACTTGGTTCCGTGTGATCCTTCCCCATCCTGTCCATCTTCTGGCCCCACAACTCCTGGGCCCTCTCTGCCACTCCTGTCCCTCTCGTTCTGCTGCTGCTTGCCCTTCTGTCCCACTCAGAAGCAGAGGGATCAAGTCTTCCTCATGCTCAGTGCCTGGCACTTGAACACTGAATGAGTGAGTGAATCAGACAGACCCATCCTCAAATGCTGAGGGCTGCCTAGGGAGATGCGGCTAACTCTACCCATGGATAGAAGGACAGGGGCATCTAGGAAGACCCTGTGGAGGGGGTTAGTTTCAGGCTGAGTCTGGAAGATGAATAGGAACTCAGTAGAAGGATGAGAGCTGGACCATGGATGAGACAGAGTTTTAAAGTGGCTGACCTGAGAGCAGACCCCACTTACTCTATGACTCATGCGACTCTCTCTGTGCTTGTTTTTCTCATCTGTAAATAGGGCTGCATTAAATACCTGTGCCTTGGGCTGTTGTGAGGATGACACGAGTTTCCACAAACAAAGGGCTTAGAAGAGGACCTGGCTTGCAAGAGCTCAGTCAGTGTCAGCGATTGTTCATGTTTATTTTGATGAAGGAGGACATTCCAGGCAGAGGGGCTGTGTGAGCAAAGACAAGAGGTGGGAGAGAGCAAGACAAGGTCAGGACACTGCCTGGACAATCTTATGATGTCACCAAAGGGTCTAAATGGCAAGTGACACCATGCAGTGGTGTTAGGGGACATCTGCTCTGAGGGCTGCAATGTGGAGGTATGTCAGACTGTCCAAGGGGTGAGAGACAGGTAATGGGGTGTGTGCAGGCCTGGGTGAGCTGTGGATGGCTGTGCATTGGCACTGTGGTCAGGGGGCACAGGCAATCTGGGGTCTGGCCTCCGGGTTTTGCTGGCCAAGCTGAGCTTTGCTGCCAGACCTTTCCCCACCCTCAGCAGGTGCCAGCAGGGTTCCTGTGCTGTCACAGCTGTGGAAGGATCAAGGATCTGCTTCATAATCACCAACTGCAGCCGTCATTAAACCTCTGCAGTCTGACTAGTCATCCTCTGCAGGGA
Source organism: Glaucomys volans (assembly GCA_020662805.1). Taxonomy (NCBI): domain Eukaryota; kingdom Metazoa; phylum Chordata; class Mammalia; order Rodentia; family Sciuridae; genus Glaucomys; species Glaucomys volans. The sequence continues at coordinate 83,874 of JAJEJO010003628.1, forward strand.
GCCTGGGTTAGTGTCAGAAGCAATCAGGTTCATCTACAAATCCCCTTCCTGGGTGTCCCAGGCCAGCTAAAGCCTGAGAGGAGCTCACCTGTCCCAAGTGCAATTTTTCCCCTGTGGAAACTTCCTGAAGGTCTGGCTTGCCAACTTCTGCATTCCTCCACACTGGATTCCACCTGGAGTGCCACCACTGGTTTTGGGTTCTTGGTGGCATCTGCTTACCTGACCTCGCTATGCTGCAAGCTCCATGAGTCCTAGCCCCACCTAACATGGGGACCCACCTCCTCCCACTCTCTGCCTCTCCCACACAGGCTCCTTGCTCCTTCAGCACCCAGGAAGCCTTGGCATCCTTGTGCCCCTGTCCAGCACGCTCTTACCCCAGAAAGTCAAGTGCACCACGTGGCCGCTCGCTACCTCACTCAGCCTGTGTCAGGTGGCTGAGAGGCCTTCCTCTCTGGCAAGGTAGCTTTCTTCTCCTTTATTCTCTTCGCCTCCATTTGTTTCTCAGCTTGGCATAGAGTAGATGTCCAATAAATGTTGAATGAATGAATGAATGAACAATAAGCTCCTGCTGGGGGTTGAACCCAGGGCCTAGCACATGCTAGGCAAGCGCTCTCCCACTGAGCTACAGCCTCATTCCCAGAGGCACCCTTTTAAAACATATCATTGCAGAGTCTTCAGTGGTTCACAAAGTGCCAGGCATGTGGTAGTGGCCCAGAACACCCCACTAACCAGTTGGGCACTTCCAACCCATTCCAGTTCTGCCTCGCCCCCTCCTGTGTGTTGTGACACTTCCCTCCTTCTCCCCACCTAGGGCTACCACTCCTGGGTTCTATGACCAGGGTCCTCCACACTGAGGCTTCTCATTCTGGGACTTACTTCCCCAGGGACCCAACTGTCCAACTGATCCCTTGTGACCTACCCACATGCCCCAGCTCCCCACTTTCCTTCCCCGGGCTCTGTGCAGCTGCCCCGCTTTCCAGGACCTGCACTACCCTCCCTGCTTCTGCTTAGTGGCCTGTGAAAACTCAGTGCAGAGCCGAGCATTCTCTGGGAGCCCCTGCCCCGACACCTCCCTTTTCTCTGCCTGTCCCAATCTCAGCCCCTTCTCCCCACACTCCCGTGTGGGTGCATCTGTGGTTCCCTCCTGGGCAGGGAGCTCCTCGAGGCTGTGGGACCCTCTGTATGCCTGGTGCCCCACAAGGGGCCCATGCTTTGGGCAGGCCTGTTGACTTGGGCTGGATTTTCTCTGGGGCACTCAAGGAACACTCAAGGGCGTGGTCTCTGGGCGGCCGGCCTCGGACAGCCCCAATCTCTGCTTGTTCCCCGACCCAGGACCCCTCAGGTTCCCAAAGCCCTCCCAGAGTCCTGGTGTCTGCACCCATGTCACTTGTGTGTGTGAAGAATCCAAGGACCCGACAACAGGGACTGAGGCCACTGTCCCAGAACCCAGGAGGCCATCCTTTGGGTCAGAGCTGGTATTCCAGGCCATGGAGAGGCAGCAGAGGGAAGCTGGTGGAAGGCCGTGCCTCCTGGCTCACCAGCTGCCCCTCCCCTCCTGGCTCCTGGCCTCTGTGGCAGAGATGCTTCAGAAGAGTGGCCATTAACAGGGTTTTAGAGTCCATGGACACATTGGTCCCTAAATCTCCTCTAATGCTTGCTCTTTGATTAAGGGATGCTGAGTGGCTTCAGTGAGGGCGACAATGACAGTGCAGAGCCTCTCTCTGCCTCCCAATGGCCACTTCAGTGTCTTTGAAGACCTGTCTCTGAAGAGCCTTGATCAGCTGCCCATTAGATGGGTGGGGAGGGGACTGGCTTGGGGGAGCTGGACATCTGCTCACACCATCTGACCAGGCCTCGGCCACCACCTACGAAGAGTCTGGAGCCAGGTCCCTTATTGCAGGCACATGTCCCACTGTCCCCACTGTGTCTGCATCTGGGGGTAAATTAAGAAGATTTAACTTCAGGGTTGGTGTTCTTACCACTAAGTTAGAGGGAACCAGGGCCCCTAACTTAACCCTGAAGTGGCTGGATTATGGGAAGGGAAGTTGGGAGAGGGCTTGTGGGGCAACCAATTACCAGGAAGAACAGGGGAATTTAAACATTTTGCCATTCAGTATCTTTCTCCCTGGTCTGAGTCTTAGCCTGAACCAGAGTCACTGGGTCTCATTTTCCCTGGAGACGTGATATGTCTGGACCTCCCAGGAAGGAGTGACCCAGCACCAGTGCTTGGCTGAGGGCACATGTGTGTGGGATTGGGACCCTGCCTGGGTGGAGGCTGCTCCCAACCCTGGTTTGGGGTGTCAGTGTGGGCAGGTCCCACCAGACAATGTAAAAGTTATGAGAACAGACCCTAGAACCAGACGACTGCCTACTGTCTGTGTGATTTTGGACAAATTACGTCTCTGTGCCTCAGTTTACTGAACTGTAAAATGGGATAGCAACAGTACCTTCCCATGGTGGTGCTATAAGGATTCAATAAGAATTATGTTAAGAGTTCAGAAGTGCACTGGGCATGAGGAAATGCTGCGTGTTGGCTATTCATTATTACACACATGTATATCCAGGAGCACTGGGGTTCACAGTGTGCAGGGAGCTCCGCCTCTTACAGAAGCATGCACATGCGTAGTCTGTTACTTGCTGTGTATGTGTATTGTGTGTCTGCCCAGGAAAAAGCCCTGTGACCCGCCTGCAGAGAGCATACCTGCCTGCTTGCATATCTGGAGTGGCTGTGCATTCACTTCTCCCTGGGCTCTTCTGAGTGTCACCTTCCCCATCATTGTTTCCCATTTTCCTTTCTCCTTCCCCTTTTCAAGCAGCCAGTGGCACTGAATTGTCACCAAGGGAGCCAGAATAGCTCCTTTGCTCCTGCTGGGTGGGAAGGGGGAGCCGAATGACGCCATCAATCTCATTCCCCAGGCTGAAGGTGGGCCTGGAACCAAGGGCGAAAGCCAGGAAGGCTTCCTTCTCCCCCGGCCACCTTTATGCCGCGCCCAACTGGAGGGGAAGGGAAGCTCCTGATTGTGGGAGCTGGGAGGGTGGCCCCAACTTATACTCAGCCTCTATCCTTTTGGTGTGGCCAGGCAGAGGGACCTTGGCCTGTTTCTCCAGCCACCAAACAAACTGCAGTGGCCTGATAGTAAATCAGCAGAGTGAGTGTGATTTAGAGGACTCTGTTTGTTTGCTCAGCTAAGCTTTTGGCAAGGTAAATGCATAAGCTGCAGAAAATCTCTTTGAAACAGCCACAGGGCTCAAACGCCCTTCAGTCCTCCATAAAGGATCCTCAAAATTATATGGACTAGATTAGTATCTCTATTACATAAAACCATTTCAATGCCTGCTGGGGCTTTGAGAATAAAGTCACCGGATGGACCTTTTGTGGCTGTGCCCCACCAGCAGCATGGTAATTGAAGATTTCCCTTTAAAAGTGTGTCAGGTGGAAAGAGCTCCTAATTTACTAAGTGGAGGGGCCTTTGTTAGGGAGCCGATTCTTTGTTCTGCCGTCCCTTTTAATCTTGTTTTTGCACAATGGATTTACAGAAAGCACTACCAGCCGATTGATGCTGGGCTGGGGAGCGAACCAGGGCAGGGCTGCCTTGCAGGGGAGGCCCAGGAGGGCAGGGCCCTCTTCCATCTGCCTTCTCTTCTTGCATTTCTCGTCTGGGCTCCTTCCTCTCTGGACTCCAGAACCATGGGCAGGTGCCAGCCCTGGGGCGAACTCAGAGTCTTTGTGGGAGTGGCCCCCTTGTTTTTTCCAATCAGAGCTCAGCTCCTCCTTTCTAAGTGGAGTCTGTGCATGGAAACCCCAGAGGCAAGACCCAGGTTTGGGGCTGCATTCTCTGCAGGTTGCCCAATTTGAATCTAGCTGAGGTCTTCAGCCCCAAAGTCAAATGCCATCTGGTGCCTGATGGAACAGTTTTGGTTGGAGGGGCTGCCACAGTCCTGGGGCAGTAAGGAACATTTGTTGTCTGAGAGCTCTCCCCAGGCTGCTTTGGCTCCTAGGAGGAGGAGGTTGCTAAACCCTGGTTGAGGGGACTGGCTTATATTTTGCCTCTAGCAGGGAGCCACCTCCTTGGGTCTCAAGGCACCATGGTGCTGTCCGCTACAGAGAGGGGAGTCACCACTGGCTAGGCTGTCAGCGTGCTGTGTGATTGGCTGCAGGATTTCTACCTCTCTGGGCCTTAACTTCTCATCTACCACATAAAAAGACCTATCAGCTATGAAGTTCTGTGACAGAGGAGTTCAAATGGTGGTGACTGTAGACAGGGGTTTTGTCCTGTTCAAGTCAATGGGCAAAATTACCTGGAGACCCAAGGCTAATGGAATGTTTCAAAATGGAAACTTGCAATTGAGAGGCCAAGGGACTGAAAAAGAATCAAGACAGAGAGGCACGGAGCTCCTTGGAGAGGCCATTTGGTGTGTTCCAAGATGGTGGATATATGTCTCCTTAGAAGTTTCTTGACAAGCCTCCTGTGGGTGAGAGCTTCCCCAGCGCAGGGCTGCTGCTTCCTGGACCTCATCCCCAATGGGCTGTCACAGGCTCTCATGGCTTCTAAAGACTTCTTTCCTTGGCTGGTGGGGAGCGGGGAGGAGGAGCCAATGGTGAGCACAGGCAGAGGAACTTGTTCAGGCTCCTCGGCTGCATTTGGAACAGACCCAGGTGACCACCTTGCCTTCTCGGAGAGCAGGAGCGAGGGAGGGCCCTGCATGTGTGTGGCTTCACTTTTGTCATCTGTTATCCTCCAGATGACTTTGCAGTAACCTACTTCTCTCTTTCCTTGTATAACCCTGGGACTCGGAGGTAAATGACTTGCCCAAGGGCCCACTGGGAAGCAGTGGAGCTGAATTTCCAGTGCTCCAACCTGGAGAAGGCTGGCCTGTGAAACCCACCCAACCCTAAGTTGAAAGGAGCTGGGGTCTCCTTGTGGCTAGCGCCTCATGCAGCACGGCCACCAGTTCTGATTCAGGCTTGGGCTGTGGGGCACAGCCTGGCCTTCCACTCTAACTGTCTGAGTGACAGACACATCATCCCTTGAGTTTCTCTTTCCTCCTCTGAAAAATAAAAGCAGCAGCCCATGCTACAATAGAGCCGTGGGCATTGCGATCACTGCCCCGCCGACCCCTGCCTTGCCCCTCTTCCTCCTCCTCCTGTTTTACTTTTTTCTCATCCTCCTCTTCCTTTTCCTCCTTCTTACCTTCCTGACACATAGCGTGAACTATATGCTAGGGCTTATTTCTCTATTAATTTACTGAATCCTCATGACAACCCTATGAAGTAGGTACTGATGACATTCTTATTTTATTTTATTTTTGGTACTTTACCACTTAGCTACATCTTCAACCCTTTTTATTTTGTGACAGGATCTTGCTAAGTTGCTGAGGGCCCATCGTCATTTTAGTGAAATAGAGGCACAGAGAAGTTACATAACTTACCCAAGGTCACATGGGAGTGAAGCAATAGAACTGGAATTCAAACCCAGGCACCTGTATCATTTCCATGCCAGAGGCCACCAGCCTGCTGCTCCAGAGCTGCTTCCTGAAGCTTCTGTGTCTGGGGTGTGTGGAGGGTGATGGTGAGCAGCTTTAATTGATAGGCTCTGGGATGTGGCTGCCTGACTGGCCCTGCTGTTGTAACCACACCATCACCCCAGCTGCTCAGTTCCCATTCCCACTGGGATGAAGCCAGAGGAACCCAACTGTTTGTCCTCTTTGTGCCTCAGTTTCCTCATCTGTGCAGTGGGGATGATAACAATACCTTCCACTCAAGTGCATGGGGGAATTAGGTGGACAGATGTACATAAATTGCTTGGAATTGTGACTGCCACTCAGCAAGTGTGTTAGCCACCCCTCCATGTTTGTCCAGTATGGAAGGAGCATGCCGAGCATGGAGCATGGAACTGCTAGGCCAAGGGCTCAAGGAGCACAGTTTTCAGATCTGGGAGGGAGCCCTAGTGTTTCAACATGGGGTTGGGGCTAGGGCTCATAGGCTCCCTCCCTGATTTCCTAAAGAAACTATTTAAAATTTCTAGAAAGAGCAGCAAATAAATCTCAGACTCATAGTCTGCATCAGAGAAGTGTGACCAGGAGCCCTGGTCCTGGCTCTGCTCATTCTAGGACATGCCTGGATTGCCACGTCTTCACTCAGCAAAGACAGAACATTTGGATCTGTACCGTCAGGATCTTTGGGTTCAGCCTGCAGGTGTCCCTGAGGGACATGAGGACTCAGAGCCCCAGAGTGGGGTCCAAGGACCCTGCCTGCCTGGGACAGGAAGATCTGCCAGCCAGCATTCTTGATTTCCCCTGAGGAACTCAGGGTGGCCTCAGAGCAGAAGCTGGCCTTTATGGCACTGGGTACACCTTTTACAGCTCAAATGGTGGAAAGTGTAAGATGTGTCTGTCTGTCTGTCTGTCTGGGATGAAACAAGCCTGTCATAGGACAGGGTGACCCCTCAAGGTCTCTTCTAGCCCAGAATTCTGGGTTGTGTCTGGGCAGGGTTAGGACCCTGTCCTGCACAGAGAAGTGACCCACTAGACTCCAGGGACCTCCTTCTTTTCCCCTGTGACATGGATGTTTCCCTTTCAAACAAGGCAGAGGCAGCGGGCCTGGCCCTCCAGCTCTCTGAGTGGACCCGGATGGAGCTTTAAAACACAGCTCTGACATGTGGACAAACCACGGGGCCACAGTGCGGATGCCTCAGCTAGAGATCTTAATTACCTGCTAAGAGCAAGAGACAGTTTTAAGATCTGCGAAGTTGCTTGTGGGAAGTGGTTTATTTCCCAGAGCAGGGTGCAGAGCAAGGGGAGCCATATGGCCCAGTGGCAGAACAGCTGTCTCTTGAGAAGGAGCAATCCCGGGGCCCCCACCATCTGGGTGAATTATGAGATTTGCAATTTTCACACATATGTTACAGCATCTCACGGACACAGCAGTCCAGGGGGTGGGGTACAGAGAGATGGAATGTCCCTGTGCTCTGTGCCCCGGCCCACTGCACAGCCTTCCATCTCCAGACACCTTGACTCAGGGCCACCTCCAGAGCCAGTCTGCCCTGGCCAGACCTTGTCTCTGAGGTCATGTGGGCTGATGCCCTACCAGCTCCCTGGGAACCCCCACTGCCTCTGCCCAGCAGGTGGCCATCCCCTTTCTGCAGAAAATATACTTGTCATTCCTATAACTGCAGCCTTTTCTTGCCCCTTTGGCAGGGCTGGGAAAATCTAGCTGAAGAGTGCTTAGTGCTTTGGGGCTGTTATATTTTCTCTGCTCTATGATCCGTGTTAGGTTAAGAGGGCCAGCGCTGCGTTTCCTTCCCACTGAAGATAACTCAACCTGGACGGGCTCCCTGCGGGAGAATTAAAGGTGACGAGGGACTTCTGGTTGGCTGGAACCGCTAATATCCATCCCCCAAAGTGGTCCTCTCCTTCTCCACCTCCCCAGATTGAGGAATATATTCTAGTGTGTTCTAACTCCAAGTGATGACTCTTTTCCTTTGGTTGTTGGTGACTGTCAGGAAAGCAGGAGGCTCCCCCGTAGGACAAGACCTGTGGTGGGTGTTCCTCCACTCCTGCCTTCCCCTGGCTGCTGTGACTCACGTCATAGATGAGGAGGCAAAGCCCTGAAGCCAGAGGTCAGGTTACTAGCCAGAGGTCCCCATGCTGGGATTTGGAAGAGAGGAGTCAAATGGAGGTCTGTCCGACTCCAGAGTCACGATGGCTGTCTCTAGAAGCTGTTCTTCCTGGGTCCAGGCGGCTCTCTGAAGGTGCCATTAGCAGTGTGGGTTCATTTTAGGAAAGAGTCATCACATCAATCACTGTGTCTCAGCCTTTCAATCTCTCTCCCTCTGGCGAGCCAGGAATTTTCGCATTAGATTCCACTGTGGCTTCCTGGTCTGCAGAAGGTTCCTGGCCAAATATGACTGCTACCTGAGGGGGTGACGTGCTTCCCTCCGTGCCCCTAGGATGGGCAGAGGGTAACACAGGCAGAGGACACTGGTGCCCTCCCACCTTGAAAACTTGATCTGAAGTTGGCCCTGGCCCAACCCAGATGTTCCAGCAACACCCCACTTGGGTCTCCACAGTCCACGTCACCACCTGTCCAAGCTGGTTGGCATTCTGTGGATTGTCCAGGTCCACTGTCGGGGAGACTACCTTGTCCCTTGCTCCCTGGTTTGCAGGGGTGGGACCAGCCTAAAGGCCACTGAATCCCCAGCCACAGAAGCTGCTCCAGAGGTCTGGGGCCACCTCTGGGTGTCCTGTCCCTTCACCTGCTGTGCTGTGTGGCATTGTGTTATTGTCACCTGTCTTCCCCCTTGACCCCTGGAGGAAGTTGCCCTGAAGGCCCCCAAGGCAAGGTTTGGATCCAAATGTCTCCGTGTTTCTGTGAAGTAACAAGTTAATGGTGTCTGCCGGGGAGTGACTTTGGGAAAATCAAAATGGCCCTTCCTAAGAAAGGCAGGGGACCGTGCCCATTCATCTCTGGCAGCAGCGAGGCCAACTCAGTCTTTAGGAGGGGCTTCTTTGGGTTCCCTCTTCCCAGATGGCCCTGAACTTAGTGAACCAACCAAAGCCCTCTGAGCCTTTTGAGGTAGGGGTAGAGTGTGGCCTCTGAGTGACAGAGCCTGGAGGCTGGAACCCAGGACTCCTTTCCTGCCTGTCTTCCCCTCTTAGCTGCCCACACTTTCTTCTTCATGGACTTCCACTTTCCTTGGATGGAGGCCACTGAGTTCTCTTGTTCAGCTGGGCCCTTGCTTGTGATCCCAGTGGCTCAGGAGGCTGAGACAGGAAGATTGAGAGTTCAAAGCCAGCCTCAGCAACTTATTGAGGCCCTAAGCAACTCAGTGAGACCCTGTCTCTAAATAAATACAAAAAAGGACTGGGGATGTGGTTCAGTGGTTAAGTACCCCTGGGTTCAATTCCCATACTAAAAAAAAAAAATATATATATATATATATATATATGTATTTATATTTATATTTATATTTATGTTTATATTTATATATTTATATTTATATTTATATTTATCTCGTTCCTGCCTGTAAGAGGGAAGGTTGGGAGAAGAAGCTGCATCAAATGATCTTCAGAGCCAATGGGGGCTCCCCCAGCTTCCCAAAGTGGCCACTTCCCTCTTCCCCTTTGTCTCTGGATCCAGCTGGGGTCTCCTTCCTGCCACACCCTACTCCTGGCATAAGGTGTTCTGGTGCAGGGGTAGGAGTGAGCACCTGGGAGGTGACTCCTGGGGAGGTGGCTGCCCCACACCCCGGGCTGCCCTCCTGGGTTGTGTGAGATTGTGTCCAGCTGGTGAGGGGAGGGAGGATTCTCTGTGGACCTCAGGGAACCCACACTATGGGTACAGGTGCTGCTTTCTATCCCCAGCAAAGTCCTAGGGAGAGAGCAAGGAGTAGGGGGCTCAGAGCCAAGTAATAAGACCCTCTGGTCCAAAACTCCAGGCCTCACATTCATGGAGCTGGGCTGGGAACCAGAAGACACAGGGGCCCCCTGATCCTTCCCTGCACCCAGATCTGAGGCCACATTCTCAGGGTTGGGTGAGACCCTGCAGGTCACCCTTGGGCACAGCTGTATGGATGCTGATCCCTACCAGGGTCCTGGGGCCACCATTCGCATGCTTGGTGTGTGAGCAGTGACCCACAGAGCTGAGCAACATGGGGTCTTGATGTCAGCCACAGAGAGAATGTCTCAGGCTCAGTGTGAGGACCGTGGTTGATTGGGAACTTGCTCTCTCCTAAGGGAGGCAAGACAGCTTTGGACTGCTCTCAACAGGATCCCAGAAAGTGTCCCTGCCTTCCACATAACAGCTTTTCAGATAGTTAAAGAACTGTCTCCCTTCTCTCTGCCCCTGAATGGTGTTTTCTTTCCTAGGTAAATATCACTTTAGACTTAGCAATTGACTTTCAAGTACTTCTTATGTTCCCGGCTCTGGGCAAGGTGCTAGAGAGATAGGAATTAATAAAATAGACCCGTCCTTCACCCAGGGAGTTCAAGTCCAGCATGGCATCATTCCCAGACACCCCTCCCCTTGAATATAGAAAGGTCTGCAGGTCTGGCTTGATCAGGGTAGAAGATGACAGCCCTGCTTTGCTTACCATACTTCTATTAATATCTGTGCGAAGCTGGGCAAATCACTTAGCCTCTCTGGGATCATTCTAAGAATAACTCATGCCTACTTACATCTCAAGGTTAACATCTGACATCTGACATCTGACATAAATTGGATTTTTACTTTGTTACACCAAAGGCAATTCCTTGGGAACACAGGAACAGGAAGAGAAAGATGTTTGTTTTGGTGATGTCCTTATGATAGTAACTAATGTACCTTTTTGGACAAGAGGGTCATCCATTCAACAAATGTACTGAAGTGGTTGAACACCGTGATCACTGACTTTTTATTTGGACACGTCTATTGAGTTCTTGGCTCTGTGCCAGGGCTGGGGTAGACATGAGGGGTGAACAAAAGAGACAGGGTACCCCATGAGGCTGACAGCCTATTCAGAGGTAGGCTTTCAACAGTTGTCCCCAGATAATTTGGAAGGACATTCCTGATGGGTGCCATGGAGGAAAAGAACGCAGGGTGATGGGAGCCAGTATCCGGGAGATCTCCTTCAGAGGGGAGGATGGCGGCTCAGGTGAGGGCTGGGAGCTGAGCCCTGCAGGGTTCATAGGTGAGGCCTGGGGCCACGAGGGAGCTCCTGGCAGGGGAATTGAATGGGCAAAGCCCCTGAGGCGGGAAGGGATTAATGCTCTCAGAAACTAGCCGACAGTGGCGGGCAGAGGGCCAGGAGGAGGTGTCTGGATGGGGTGAAGAGGTGGATGGGGCCAGGGCCAGTGGGGCTCCCGGCAAAGCAGAACAGGCCTTGGCATCCCGACTGCGACTGCACCCGAGAGAAGGCCGGCAAGACCCTGGGGCTGGGGAAGTGGAGACCTCGTCGTTGCTGCAGGTGTCTGTGGCAGCCCTGCGGCTGCCGGGCACCATGTTGGTGGCAGTCACTGTCCTGTGCACTGCTCTGGGCCTCCCCTCTACCCTTGTGGGAACAGGACTCATGCTGTGGAGTGACTCTTGCTGACCTCTGACTCCCTCTCTGGGCGTGACTTTCCAGGTACCTCCTGTGACCAGCACAGTGCCCAGCCACAGCTGGCTAGGTATGACCAGCTTCTGGCTGTGACACTGCTGTGAACTTGCTGTGTGACCTTGGGCGGCTCTCCTTCCTCCCCTGAGCTGCTTGGGACTCACACCCTTCTGGCCTAATAGATGATCCTGACTGTGCACACCTCGAGTAGGGAGGGGCAGAAACGAGACGGGAAGTCCGGGGAGATGGTGGGAAAGAAGGTCCTTGCCAACTGCAGCGTCAGGAAGACGGAAGATGCTCTGACACCCAACCCTGCCCTCAGATTGTCTTCCACCTCTTCCCTTCTCCTCCCTTTGCCAAGGTCCCCGGCTGCCTTTACCCACAAGGTACACGCCAATTCTCCTAACACTTGTGAGGAAACAGGGTGGCCACAGCAAGTGAGTTGCCCAGGTAGCTGGCTAGTCACCAAAATAGCAGTGGTGGAATGACAAGTCCAACACCAGAACCTCAGCTCCTGAGCTTGGTCTAACCACTCTACCTCCTGACCTTGTCGTTTCTGCAATGCCCTTGCCCGTCTGTTGTGTTGTTTGTGGGCCTGTTGCAAGTGGGGCAGCACCATTCTCATTTTCCAGATGAGAAAGTAAAGTTCACTCAAGGTCAGCAGCTGGGTCTCTGGCTCTGGGCGGGTGATTGGCCTTGCTCTGGTCCTGGAGGAGCGTGGAGCGGGGATCCGGGACCTGCGTTCACATACCGTGTGTAGGAGGCCATGGACGCTCCGAGCTGCAGCTCTGACTGCTGATTTTTAAGGACATGGCAGACTGCAGGGCAACCCGTGGGCTGTCACTCTGGGGTTGATGTTTCTGTTGCTTTGATACAATATTCTGTTGAGTGCCTGCCATTGGTGCCCTTTGGACAGAAGCAACATTTCTATGTGTTTAAGGGGCTGAATCACTTCTCACCTTTCCTCTACTATTTTGCCCCCAGGGGAAAATAAGAGTCCTGCTTTCCAGGCTTTCTGGTTTCTGGAAGCACCTGTTGCAGGCACCAGGGGCCTGTCACCCTGCAGGCACCTCCCCAGAGGCAGCATGTGTCCCTGCTCCTTCTGGCACAGCTGCCTGTCTTCATGCCCTGAAGGGTGTTGCAGTCCTTAGCAGCCTGCCAGCATCCGCCTGGTCACTCTGCAATGCCAGGCTCTGGACGGGAAGGAACAGTGGACAGGAATCTCTGTCCTCCAGTAGCCGATGGCCCAGGCTGCCAGATGATCCCCCACCAAGCCAGGTGATGATTGATCATACCAGCTGCTGTAGATGACAGGTTGAGAGAATGCTGCAGGTAATGAGAGGCTGTGCCAAGTGCCACAGCGAGGAGCTTAGAGATCAGGGCTCTCAGCCAGCTGGAGCATAGGGGACCTTGAGCAAGTGCCTTCATATCTTTGAGCCTCACTATTCCCATCTGTGAAGTGGGTAAATAACAGACCTGCCTTGCCTACTTGGGAAATTGGGAAAGGAAATGAAATGACAGATAGATGTGCTTTAGGAACTATAAAGCGCCAGTGAATCGAAACTACCCTAGGCTCTGAAAATAGATGCAGAAGTTTGTTCTTTCAATTCCTCCCTCCCTCCTTCCTTCTCTCCCTCCTCTTCTTCCTTCCCACTCTCCATCTTTTTTTCCTTTCTGCAAATACCTACTGGATTTCTTCCTGATGTAAATACCATGCTGCGTAACAGGTCAGGTTGGGGGAGAGAGCAGGGCACAAAGAAGAACCTGTTCTGCCCCTTAAGGAATTTGAGACAAGTTCGGAGCCAGATGTCAGCAGAACTGTGGAACAGAGTAGAGTGTGGCGCTTCCCTGCCAGCTGGAGTTCTGGGCAGGCTGTGTCAGGGGCATGGGCTGAACCTCAAGGTAAAGGAGGAAAGAGGGAGGGGCAGCAGGGGCAGGGAGGGCCCAGCATCCCAGATGGAACTCACTCCACCACTGGGTGGTGAGAGGAAGGGATGCAGGGACCCAAAGAGGACACTCACTGTGCTGCTGCTCTCAGGGCGGCTCTCATGCGCTGGTGCTGGACCAACCTGGGCTATCAGCTTCCTCCCAGAAGTCCTCTGACTCCCCCAGCCCTGTGGGGCTCGGGCATGAATGACAGGCCAGGGTCACACCCTGCCTCCCTCCTCTCTCCCTCCTTTGCCCCAACCCCAAAGGGCCAGAGAAACTGGGCTTCTCAAGGAACCGTGGGGGAGGAGGGAGGAACAGGGCAGTGGGACAGGGAGTTCCGGGGCTTCCAGGCTCTGCCCAGGGCAGATGCTTCAGGCAGGGCTATGGATTAATGAATGAATGAAAAAGGGATGCAGAAGAAAGGAAAGTGAGGAAGTAATGAGAGGAGAGGGGCAGAGACAAGAATACAGAAGGAAGAAGCCAGAGGAAGGCCCTGTACCAGATCAGGCCGACGAAGACTGGGAAGAGGGAGATCGAGGGTCTTATTGAACAAATCAATACTCTGCTCGGCGTGACACAGGCCTGATCATCATCTGGGAAATCTGTGCCACTGTTTTATTGGTCCCTCAGTGCTGTGCTGAGTCTGCTGGGACATTGATGCTGTGTCTCCTCCCTGTGCTGCTGGCCTTCCCCACACCAAGGCGGTGGAGACCCTGGGGAACCTGCTGTTTTCTGTGCTGGGATGGTTGTGACAGAGCCCAGGTCATGGCCAGGGAAGTGACTTCTCAGTCCCCAGCTCAGCTGCAGAACTGACCTTCAGGCAGTGGCCATGGTCTGACCACTGGCCAGAAGGGAACCTTCCTCCGAACTTTCTGGGAGCCCCAAGCCCTCAGGCCTTTCTGTGTAGCAGTTGCTCTCATTTGGAGCTAATCAGTATGGGGACACTGATGCCTCCTCTTCCAGACGGTGTCGTGGGAGGTCCCCAAGGCCTTCTCCAGAGGGCTAGGCCTTTTATGAATGCAAAGTATTTCTCTTCTACACAGGTAACACATTCTCCTGGTTCAAAATGTATCATTTACAAAAAGGGGTGCAGATGAGCACATCTCCTGGTCCCTCCTTCCTGAAGGAGACCAGAGGTAGCAGTTTTTGTGCATGTCTCCAGCAATGATCTCTGCCTCTATGAGGAGAGACATGTACATATTCTTTCCCAATACTTTTAAATTTTTCCACAAGGGTGGAATAATCTGAACTCTGCTCTGCTTTGGCCTCTTTTCCTCCTTAGCTTAGTTCTGTGTGCTTTATGGAGCAGGAAGTGCCTTGGCTTCCTCATTGTGACTGCATAGGATTCCACTGGGTGGCTGTGCTGTCACTTACCTATCCTTCCCTTGTGGATACACGAGTCATTTCCAGGCTTCTGCTATTGTCACCAGTGCTTCAGTAAATGACCCTGCACACTTGCCATGTTCTTGGATTCAAGTGTATTGAGATGGTGCTTCTCCCCAGAGCCACAGATAGGCCCATGGGTGAAATGGGTGGGAAAGAACAAGGCCCCCGCCCTTCTCATCCCAGTTGGTCCTCCACACAGCTGCAGGGCTGCTCAGGGGAGGCTCAGGAGGGACAGGATGGAATATTGTTCCCCTCTCCCCAGGTCACCAGGGCTGGCACAATGGCACATTTTTGGCCCAGGTGACCCTCCTCTGACCACTGAAGTTCAGAAGAGAGAGCTGGCCCAATTCTGCTTCCAAGACTCCTGTCAGCCTAGTGTGGTGCTTCATGTCACCTGCAAGGGTCCCCTCCTCTGCCAGGAAGGTTTCCCTGCTCCCCCAGCCCATGGACCAGCATCACCCTTGATCTGGCAGCCCAGCAGGCTTGATCTGCTGAGGGGCACATGGGGGACCACTCTAGTTCTGCGCCCTCTCAGCCCTGGGTATGATCTGGGCTGGACCAATTAGAAGCTGTGTGACAGGTGATAGTGATTTTTAAAAGTTAATTTAAAATTAATGCTAAATTATTACATGTTTTAACGTTATTTGAAATGTAAGGAGACAACTGTGGACTTGACGCTAGGATAGTTTGGATGGAGGAAGGACTGGGGTGGAAATCAATTTCCAGAAGCTGTAGTCAGGGCAGCCCTGAGCATCCCTAGCTCGAAGGATGTCAGACTGCGAGGGCTCTGGGGATTTGTCCCGCCAGCTTCTCGTTGTTCAGGTGAGCATGACCATTCACCTGGCTCATTAACCACGGCTGGGCATGGGCAGAGGGCTCTCCACTTGCAGGCCAGGGGTGGTAAAGGGTCATTTCAAAGATTAGAAGTACAAGCTTCTATTTTCCTGGGAAGGCTGGAAATTCCTAAACAGCTCAGTGAGAAACAAACACAGCCTACATCAAGAGAAGAGTGATTCTGATGAGGACTAAATCATAAAATCTCAGACTTCCAGAGATGGTAAGGGAATTTAGAGATCCCCAGACTGGCAAAGGTGCTGGGAGGGAAGACAGGGGTGGGGTGGGAGGAATGAAAGACAGTGACCTTCATAGAGGACTCTCCCACGCAATTTGCATTATTTCTATTAAAGCCCTAAATCAGTGGTGCTAAGTAGCTCCTGATTTAGCTTCTCATAGAAGTGAGATTTAAAACCAATGGGACCATGGGCTGCATGCTGCTGGGGATGTAGCTGTGACAGATCTCATATGCCTTGGGGTGGCCTTCATCATGCCAGACAGTGGCAGCAGCCTTGCAGCATACCCAGGACAAAGACTAACTTTGAAAGAAGGACCCTTTTCCATGGGTGGGCACCTTCTGTACCAGCCACACCCTACCACAAGTCATGGGTTCGCATCACTCTGTCTATGGCCTGCTTTTGATCTTAATAGGGAAAAATCTCCAGAAAGCTTTCATGTGGAATCAAAAGGAAATATGGGCTGGGAGCAGGAAAGGGCAGACTCAGCACCACCACCGTGCAAGTTCCAAGAAGGCAGAGACTTCAGCTCAGTGCAGCGAAGAGCTTTCTAGTAATCAGAACTGCTAACTGCAAGGGACGGTGTTGATTCATTTGCTCATACATTCAACAAATGTTTATTAAGCTTCTTTGTGTCAGAACCACGCTGGGCTTGAGGGCATGAGGGTAAGAAAGAGAGAGAAACAGTATCCTCCTTTCAAAGGCTCCTGGTCCAATGTTTAAGACAGTTGAAGAGTCAGTGATGTGTGACTTATTCCAGAATGGGGTAGGACAGGTGCTAGAGAGCACATATCAGGAAATCTAACCTATCGAGGGTGGCCAGGGATGGCTTCCTAAAAGAGGCAATATTTGAAATGAGAACTGAGAGATGATGAGTCAGCCAGGTTGCGGGGAGGCAGTAGGCAAGACCAGCACACGAAAAGGCCCAGGGGTTGGAGAGAATCATTCTTACTTGAGGACATGAATGCAATTGAGTGAGTCCAGAACTCAGGAGAGAGTTGGCATGGGACATGGAGAGGGGCTGCAAACACTGGATGGGTGGCAGCAGTGGGGACAGTAGTGTTACTCGGCACCTTCTGCCCCTAGATGCTATGGTTCTGAGTGTCAGCTAAGGTTCCTGAGTTCAGCATGTTTGAGGGTCAAATACATGCTGCCTTTTCCAAATTCAGTGGTGTCTCTTAGCTGGGATTTCTGGGGCCCTTGCGGGAAGCCTTCTTTGCCAAATACCTTGTAGGTGTCCTTCCAGTTAGCACTCATAACTTGGACTCAGATGATGCTACTAGTCCAAGTTTACAAATGGGCACACCAGGCTTCCCAAGAGTGGGTTATTTTAACTGACACACAGATTACCAGATAGAAGCACCTTGACCCTGACCCAGGGCTGTCAAACCTGAAGTCCACGTGCTGAGCCACTTCTGCTTGCTCAGGGCCTCCTTGCTGGAGGGCAGGCAGAGGGCCCCATCCACCTCGACATCCTCCCACTGCCACCTTTGGTGATCTCACAGGTGCCACGAGAAGAGGCCCCTACTTTGGGGAAGACAAGTAGTGAGGCAGAAGCAGGAGATGAGTTTTTAAATCAGAGCACTAAAAAAATGCTTGACAAGCCTCATGTTCTGCTTTCCTCGTAGGTGGTAAGGATCAATTTCCCAAAGAAAAAAAAAATCAATCAGTTGGAATGTGTCTTTCTGGAAAAAGTCTGGCATCTGTCAAATGGGGAAAAAAAGACCCAGAAAAAGATTTTCTTGGGTGGTGTGTTAGGGGTTGCTGACTCAGGCCGTATGTTCCAACATCATTAACAAGTTGAAAGCTGTTGCTCCTTGCAGGAATACAGTATTGGTGGTTTGAACAGCTCAGCTGGGAAAACCCTCTACAAAGCAAAGAAGGCTGGGGGTGCCAGGAGCAGGCCTGGAGCAGACCTGGGGCCTGAGCATCTATTAAGGGAATTGCCAGCCTTGCTGGGCTTTTAATCAGGCCCAGTGGCAGGAAGAATTGCTTTATGCAGGAACTTGATAGGAACATTCTGACAAGTTGAAAACTTTAATTGATAAACAATTATTAACAGTTAAGCCACACTGAGGCAAGTCAGGCTAATATCTTAGGGTGAATGGTAGAGGTACAAGGAAAGTCCCCAGGGGAGTTTGTCATCTGACACTGGCATTTGATGTTAAGTGGCCCCCAGGGGTCCAGACTGGGATGGAGAGGCCCAAACCTCAGGCTGCAGTCCTTTATGTTGGGCTTTGCTGGAACATTCCTTGTCTGTTGACTGGATTCACTGGACTTTTCTGAAGAGCATTTTGCAGTCCCACCGTGGGGGGATTTGGGCCTTAGCGTAGCCTTGGTCTCTCTCCTGGCATGGACCATGTGGGAGACAGTTGGGACCCTGGATAAGGAGAGAAGAGGGCCCTCTGCAGATTCAGACACTCACTCATTCAGCATATGTTTATGGAGCACTGTTGTGCCAGACACCCTGCTGGGTGTTGGGGCATAAAGGAAACCTTGCCTTGGTGGTGTTTATGGGAGACACACTGGTAGGACTGCTGTGCCGTTGGGTAGGGAGTAAGGAGGGGACCTAACACAACCTGGGGCCAGTGGTGGGCAGTGCAGTCAGGGGGAGCTTCCTGGAGGAAGTGGTATTCAAGTTAATGTGAAAGATGAATACAGGTAAGTGGTGGGACAGGAGGTGTGGTTGGAGCTCCTGGCTGAATGAAGTCCCAGTGTGTGGCAGGGAGGGGATCCTTCACAATGGAAGGTGCTTCGATGGCACTGAGGACAGCCAGTGTGCAAACTAGAGAAGTAAGAGGGCAGATGAGGGAAGTAAAAGATTTGCAGACTTCTTGCAGAGAACCCTAAGGAGCAAGAATTCCCTGGTCTATAGCCAGGGCACAGTGGTGCATGGCTGAATCCCAGCAGCTCGGGAGGCTGAAGCAGGAGGATGACAAGTTCAAAGCCCGCCTCAACAACATAGAGAGGCCCTAAGCAACTTAGTGAGACTGTGACTCTAAATAAAATATAAAAAAAGGTCTGGGAATGTGGCTCAGTGGTTAAGCACCCCTGAGTTCAATCCCCAGTACCAAAAAAAATATTTCTCTGGTCTGTTGGTCCATCATGGGATGAGGGAGGCTGGTTCTGTGCCTGGCACACATGTGGTAGGTGCCCAGGAAATGCATTATGCACATCCAATTGAATGTCACCTTCTCTGTAAAGTCCTTTGTATTCCCCCCACCCCGCTTCCCCCACATTGAAGAATTGCCTGCTCCCTGCTGGGACCCATCCTGTACCCCAAACTGGCTGTCATTTTAGCATCAATGACATTTGTGCCATGAAAGTAGGAAGTGTGGCTTATTTGCATCGAGCACGGTGTCTGGCACGTAGTGCTTAATAAATGCTTTCGGAGCGAGTGAGTGCTCAGGGGCAGGGAAGTGGCTTAGAAGAGCTTGGAGAAAGACCCGCTAGGTCCCCAGTGCTGGGCACTGTTCTAAGCAGTCTGCGTGCACTGGTGATGTGATTTTGCAGCACACTTAGGCAGTACAGGGCCATTCTCCCTATTTCACAGGCGAAAAAAACTGTGAAGTTAAGTAACTTGCCTGAGGTCACATCCAAGGAAGTGGCAGAACACAACCATGAGCCTAGCCCATCTGGCTTCCAAGTCTGTTCTCTGATTTCCTCGCTGTCCTGGCATAGGAACTCTGGTGCAGTCCTTGTCCCTCTGTGCACAGCTTGCTGCAGAGCATCTGAGAGTGGGACTGCCCCCGTGGCACAGGGGTGAGGATTTACTGCTCAGGAGGCTGGATGGCAGGGGAAGGCCTGCCCTTCTATATTCTGGATCTCTCTCCATAACCCCTGTCTGCAGGGCCGAGCACCCAGGGGGAGCTTGCTAAACACTTGCACGGGTGCATGGGTATTTGTATGAATGAGCAGAGGGTGCACGGGAGCAGGGAGGACTGTGGGTGCAGGTCCTCCAACCTGGCCCGAGCTCACATTTCTCCTGGAAGCACAACCACTGGCCTCAGGAGAAGGGGTCTGGCAGCCAGAATAGCGGCCTACTTTGGTTCTATACTCTGGTTCTATGCTTGAGAACAAGAGAAGGAAAGGGGGATGTTCCCCCTTTCTACCCAGTGCCCCCTGGGTAGATTATCATCCGTAGCTGGCTGCCCCTGGCCTGCATCTCCTCCTTCCCTGCCCCATCCTACACCTCTAGTCTACTCCTCCCTGACTCAGGAAATGGGGGATTCTTTACAGGCCCAATTCAGGCCATCCTATCATCCTCTGAGCTGGAAATGAAATGAACCTAAGAATTCTCTGGGGCCATGTCATCCCAGGTCCCTGCCCAGTTTTGGGAAGAAGAATATAGTAACAACACATACACAAAAAAGTCGGGGGAAGGGAGGCAACAGTTACAACTAGCCTCTGAATTCAGGTACTGTGCATGGTTTACTTGCTATTTGCAACGATGCTGTAAGTCAATGGCTGTCTTATAGATGCGGAAGTTGCCTAAGGACACATGGCAAATCAGTGACAGAGCCAGGGCCCTGGCTTTTAAGTAGGGCTGTGTTGCTGCCAGAGAGTAATGACCAGCAGGGGCACCTCCAAAGTGAAGATGAGTGGCTCTGGGCCCACTCAGCAGGTGGGGTAGGGATGGCACCTGCAGGCTCCTTGCCCCCAGACCAGGAGAGCCTTGGGTGCCTAGTGTCCTTCTGGGTTATCAGCCCTGCAGGTGAATGGCTGCTTTTCTAAAACTGTTCATGTCTTGAAGCCAAATGTGGCCACAGCGATTTAAAGCCAGTTCTGGACATGCTGAGAAGAAGGGCCAGCTTTTTAGACTCTTCCAGACTGTGGAGAGGACTCAGGTTGGTAATTATAAAGGATGAAGTGATACACATCTGATGAATTTTTTTAGAACTCTCCTTGGAGATTCCTCGAGTCCCTCCCTACACACACACACCATGGGCCATGGGCTGTGTGACCTTGGGTATGGCAGGATCACTCATGCTAAGTGTGTCACCTCAGAATTGGCACTTGGGCCCACTTGGATGTAGGTCATTTTATTTCTAAGCTGAATCCAATGACAACCTGATCTGAGGCTCCTGCCAAGAATGCTAATGGTGGGCTGATCAATGTGCCTTGGGGCTCTGGGTCCAGGGGACACTCCAGAAGCCATAAGCTATAGAATTCTGGGAGGTTGCCACCCTGCCCCTGACCCCAGCCTTTTGCACTCACTAGGTTTCAGGCTAGTTGGCAGGGAGCATGGAAGCTGTCTTTATTTATCTTGACCTTTCCATGTGAGTAATTTTTATAGTTCCATTAACTAGCGAGGCCATTTGCAAACCGCCAAGCAAAATATATTACCACAAACACCTCAGGGACTTGCGGGTCATCTTGGATGGAATGCTAATAGAATTGAGAATTGATTCAGGCCCTCCACGTGCGAGGGTCAACAGACTGGGCCACTTTGGGTCAGGGAAGGACCAGTGTCGTCTCAGCAGTTTGCAGAGGAGACCCCACATCTGGCTCACATATCTTTGCTTGAGCCACATTTCACGTCCTGGATCCTGGCTGCAAGCTCACCTGCCCTGGGACTGATGTCCCGCCTGTGGTCTGCACCACAGAGCACACTTGTTCCCATGCCAGCCTCCATGGGTGTAGGAGATTCGTCTCAAATGTGGTCTGAACCAGCTGGAATGCTAGCAGTTGCTGCAGTGGAGCCCTGAACCCCAGAGCTGGAGGGAACTTTTGAATCATGTCACTTCAGACAGAGAAACTGAGGCCCATTGGAGGGAGGGACCTCAGCTAGTTGTCACAGCAGGTCAGTGACGGAGCTGGTGCTGGAACTCCTCTCAACCTCTGGTCCAGGTGGCGCAGGAGCCTGTGGGAAAGAGGCCTTTCAGCATGCCATGCGAGAGTTCGTGACGGGGTGGCCACCAGACAGGTTAGGGCTCTGGCAAAAAACAGTGGTGCGTTGGGGAGGATCGCTGAGGAGAGTTCAATGATACGGTGGTTATTAGTAACCCCATTAGCAACTGAGGAGAGACTACCCTCCCGAACCCCGGGAAATCTTTAGCCCTGCTGGAGAAGGACTGTGCACCTGCTGCCTCCCCATGGCTGAGCGTTGCTTTCTGCCACCCTCCCACCTGCTGCTGGTATTTCCCATGGACCAAGCCTATCCAGAAACCAGAAACCAAAGACACCCCTTAACACCATCCATGCAGGTCACTTCCCAGCACAGAGGAAGGTGGAGAAGGCGGAGGGAGAGTGGGTCTGGAGAGGCAAATGGAGGAGATGCAGCACTTGCATTCTGAAGGGGTCCAAATTTGTTCTCAGTCTGATTTTATGGAAGGCAAGATGCACTGGGTACCAGTGGTATTTGAATTTCATGGGAGGGAACAATTAAGAAAAAATTGTCGGCCAGGCGTGGTGTCACACGCCTGTAATCCAAGTGACTTGGGAGGCTGAGTCAGGAGGATCGCAAGTTCAAAGCCAGCCTCAGCAACTTAGCAAGGCCCTAAGCAACTCAGTGAGACCCTGTCTCTAAATAAAATACAAAATAGGGCTGGGGATGTGGCTCAGTGGCCGAGTGTCCCTGAGTTCAATCCCTGGTTCCCAAAAAAAAAAAAAGAAAAAATTGTCTAAAATCCCTGCTGGGGAGGAGGGGGCAGTAAGGAAAAAGGGTTGAGGAGCATGGATCTAGCACATTCTCTTGCTAACTGTGTGGATTTGCCCTCTTCAGCCATTTCCCAGCAGGGTGTGGAGAGCCAGCCGTGCAGACCTCCAGGGTTACACAGGGCCATGGGCACTCAGCGCCCAGTAGAGAAAGGACTTCTCATGTGGCCATTTTCCTCTTTCACTCACCGCAGCTGGTAGCTCACTAGAGATGCCTCTGGCACCACTGGGTCCAGCCCCCGCATCCTGGATGCCGTCTGTGCTCTTAACTACCCGTGTCCTGCTTCTCACTAAAAATGTTTCTAGCACACCAGGATATTAGATCAGGACAGGGCAGGAGGGGAGATGGGGCTGGGGAACACAGAGCAGCAATTCACATTTCTCAGTGGGGCAGGGAGAGGGGGCGTGCCACCTGCAGTCACACAGAGGGTCATGTGGGAGCCTGCGTCAGGGTCCCTGCCCCACAAGCAAATGGACACACAGTGGTGGAAAGAGGGACTTGATAAAAGCTCTGTGTAGAGATGCAGGAGCCCAGGGGGCAGACCCCTACCCAGCCCCTCCCAGTTGTCAGCTGGAGTGGGATCTGGGCTCAGAAAGAACTTAGGGGACCCACCACTCTGTGTGTAAACCCGAGGCCTCTGGAGGGGCTGCCTGTCACTGGTTTTCCTGGGGTCCTGGTTAGGAGCGGGTTGCCCCAGCCCCAGGGAGGGTCATGGGAGCCTTACCTTCATTGCCCCCCTCCAGGTGACTCTCCCCACAGCACCCCAGTCCCTCCCCATCAGGTGTTCAAACACACAGTGTCTCAAATGTCAGACACGGCAATCTGAGCCTCGGGTAATCACTATCAATATTTCAGGCTTCAGCACTGTCTAAACAACACCTATGAAATATGATGGGTTGAGGATTTAACAAGCAAATAGCATAGAAATAATACTGGGATGATAAGGAGCAGAAGTGGGCAGTGAGATCTAGAGGGGGACACCAACCACATCCCTGAGTGCCGGCCAGGGTTTGTGGATGACTGTCCATGTGCAGGGTCACCAAGAGCCTAGAGTGCTGGACACAGGGCTGAGTTGGAGTCTATCTACAGTCTGGCAGGAGGTGCTTGGCAGACTGTCTCTCAGGTCCCTGGAACTTGGGAGAGGACCATGGAAAAGGCAGTGTAATGTGGAGTTTGCTCAGAGCATCCAAAGGCCATCCCCTGCCAGCAAGAGAGACATCAGGCTGGGTGAAATATGGAGGCCCTGGTCTTGACTATCTCACCTCCCTCCTCCTTCGGAGGCCTCTGTCTCCAAGAGCCTCATCCTTGAGCTTCTTCCTTCCTGGCCGAGAGGCTGCACACTGCCCATGAAGTCGTGGATACTCAGGTCTCAAGTTCTGTATGGATAAGATCAAAGGCTGTACATGATTTTCTCTGAGGTCTCTTCCAGCCCTGACACTTGGCAGGTTCATGATTCACTGCCTGCTCTCACCCCCCCCCCCCCCCCCCCCCCCCCCCCCCCGGGATCAAGGTGTTACTCTCTGCAGTTGAAGGTGTCACTGAGCTATTCTGACAAGCTGTAATGCAAATAGGCCCAGCTGTGGCCTGTGCAGGGCCTCCGCCTGTGGGGTGAGGATGGGGGACCGGAAGCAGCTCCCAAGGTTGGGAGCTGGCTGGGTCAAGGGGCTGGCATTGATGGGGAACCAGGGGCTGGACACCAGGTGTTCAGTGTGCACTGGAGATATTGACCCACTTGAACTTGTTTGCAAACTGCAGTGGGAACAGGGGGAACCAGGGAAGCAGGAGTGACTAGTTGGGGTCTCACTAGTGGCCAGGTGAGAAACTCACTGTGGCTCTAAGTGGAGCTGGTGCCTGGGGTCAGGGTCTCACTTGGTTTTCCAGTGAAAGCTGGGTTAGCCATTCCCAGGGCTCTAGGCAAGCGGGGTCTGGTGCTGCGGATATCTTCAGCACAATCCAGTGCCCACTCTGAAAGCCACTTTTATAGAGAAGGACTCTTGTGCCAGGCCTCTCCAGACACATCACCTTCCAAGTTTGCTGTGGAGAGACTGACTCCAGACCACCAGGCCCTGGGGCATCTGAAATGGTTCTCCTGAGGCCTGGCACAACTAAGGTAACAGGTTCAAGGTCAGGTTCTGTGTTTCGTAGGGGCCAGAGGACCCCACACCAACCACAAAAAGGGCCTGTTGTCTAACCCAGGAGTGTCCTCACTATGGGCATTGGACCAGGCCAGCGGGCATTGGATGGTCCATGGCAGCCCCTGAAAACACAAGTGGGCCACCCATTCTCCCTCTCAGGTCAAAATGGGCAAAGAGCAGGTCTCTAGTTGCTTTCAGAAAAAAGCCCTTCATCTAGATCCCACCTGGGAAATTGACAGGGTCGATGGTAGCAACTGATTTCCTGAGCCTTCAAAATTGGTGGGGGTGGCAATGGGGGTTTTCTCTAATCCTTCACTGATGGATTAGATGGTGGGGCAGATCTCTCAGGAGCAGAGGATGACCTTGAGAAAATGTGGATTCTGTCAAAAGAAGAAAGAAATAATCTCCCTCCCTCACCCTGCTGTCAATAAGCCTTCCTGGCGCTGGGCGGTGGACGGAACCTTTGCTTGCTGCTGGAGCCTGCCGGCTCGGGAGCATTTGACTGCGTGATAAGAAATTGCCAGGCGCTTTCTAATTACAATTATCATCATCGTGGATGTCTCTCTTAATTACTTTCTTATAATTAGCTGTTGCTTTTTCCTCGGCATTTGTGTACTTTGCAGATTTGCTGACATTTGAGAGCCCCAAAATAGGGACAATTGGGGAGGGGGGCAGAAAGGTGGGGGAAGGTGCCTGCTCTTTTCTGGAAGCCTGGTACATTTGGGCGCCTTTGCAGAACGAAGTTGAGGCAAGAGAAGGAAAAGGGACAGGTGACTGACTGAGCAGATGGGGTGGGAGCACAGGAGTGGGACTGAGGGACTGTGGTTTGCAGAGTGCTCCAGAGGTTTAAGGCTGTGAAGGGGGCTATTTTTGAAAAACCACTGAGGCTACCATTTCTTGGGCCTGGGTTACATGTTAGAAAGTGAAACTGGACACACTCACACTCTTGTCAACTCCATTTCAGAGCTAGGCAACTGGTGCCATGAGTGGCTTGATTTTTTTCCCCTCGTCAGCAATGCATCCTGAGTATTCCTGGCACCAGGGAGCTGGGCCAAGTGGGTTATGCTCCTCACCCGGGGGTTGGTTTTCACTGTTTGTTCTGGTTTTTTCTCCCTCTCTCCATGCCCCTCAGCCCTGTGTACAGAGGAGTGTGTTCACGGCCGCTGTGTTTCCCCGGACACCTGCCACTGTGAGCCTGGCTGGGGAGGGCCCGACTGTTCCAGCGGTGAGTCTGGTGTCTTTGAGGGTCAGGTGGCCCACTGGTTCTGACTTGGGAGGGGGCTGGGACATGTGCATGCTTATAGGAGGGGGTGACTCAGGATGGGCTGCCTGAGCTGGCCTGGGCATCAGAGGATACAGTTCATGTGTGATGGCACTTGTGGGGGTGGTGGTTTATGGGTGCCTATGAGGACATGTGTGTTGTAGGCATAGGGAACTGTGGGAACATTTGGACAACTCTGACTTTGGATGGAGCACCTCTGGATGGTCTCTGTGGATTGAAGTGAACTTGGGGTGCTGCCAAAGGGTACAGACTCTGGAGGTTACTGTGGTCTAGGCCCGGTCCTTGGCTTTGCTAGTATAAAGCCTTAGTTTTTGGGTGTTCACAGAGGCACAGGGGGACTGATTCATGAAACTGGTGGACACTGAGGTATCTCTGTGTTCCCAAAGGTAGGAGAAGGGGACCCTCTTGGGAGCAGGTCATTGTGTTCCTGCATCTCTATGCATGCATTCTCCAGGAAGCTTCCTGGTGAGCATGATGAGGAATGAGGAGGATGAGGATGTTTTTGGGTTGACCCAGTGACACACAGTAACATGGGGTGTCATCTCTACTGTGGGTATGGTCACCAAGAGGATGAGGTGCACCTGGAGCTACATGGGGAATTCTCTTCCAAGAGCCCAGCTGGAGACAAATCCTTCCCCTCTCTACTCGTTTCCCCCAGTGACCCTTTTCCATTGGCTCACTCTGCAATCAGTCAGTGGTTGGTTAATGTCATAGTATTTTTTTAAAATACTTTTTAGTTGTCAATGGATCTTTTTATTTTATTTTATTTATTTGTTTATTTATACATGGTGCTAAGGATCAAACCCAGGGCCTCACACATGCCAGTCAAGTGCTCTACCACCAAGCCACAACTCCAGCCCTAATGTCATGGTCTTATTTGATTTTCCAGAAGGCCTTGACTAAATTCCTTCCTGCTTTGTTCTGGGATAGCATATTTTTTTATGGGAACTTGAGTAGACATCACAGCCAAGCTGATCCACTAGGGAGCTAAGCCCCATGATTTACCCTTCTTGGGGAGCCACCTCCATGTTCCCAATCCCATACTGACTACAATGGTTGTAAAAACCTACCCTCTCAGCAATGTTAGGTCCACTCTGACCTCCTGGGGTCCCTTCCCCTCTCTCACTCCCTCTGCTGGGATGGAAGCTTCTACTTAAGGTCCTATTTTTCCAAAGGCCTCAAATGAGCTTCCCTGTCCTCCCAGCGTCTGAGAACATGCCTACCAAAGCAAGGCCATTGGGTGTGTGGTTTTGTTTTGAGTCTTGGTGATCATCTTGGCATAGGGAACCCAGGATCCATTTGGGGTATCCAGGAGACCCTCTCTAACATATTAAGACCCCTTAGAGGCCATGTGGTCTCCTGCTTTCACCTGGCCCAGTGTTTTGAGGTACCACTGAGAGGAGGGCCAGACAAGGAAAAGGAAACACGTGGCACATGCGAGTTGTGGGCATGTTCACCCAGTGTTTCTGTGGACAAGAACTACAGGAAACACGTTGGGTGACGTGTCTGAGGGCTTCCCCCTTGTCCGTGTTCTGCTTGTATAGCTTGGCTTACAGTGAATCTTTGATGAAGAAGTGTCTAAGCTGGATGAGGAGAGCCCTCTGGGATGGTCTGCGACTGGCTCACTGCCAAGGGCAGCCCGAGTCTCAGGGGCCCCGAGCGCATATGAATCACCAATCAGTGCAAATCTGTTGAGTGCTCGCATCTGCTCAGGACTGTGCAGGGCAGTGGGACGGCCCCGGAGGGCCATTCAGACACGCTCTGTGTCTTCTCGGGTTTGCAGTCTGGCAGACGAGATGGGATGCTGGTAGCACATGATGAACAGGACTCAGATAGGTCTTGCCCCCAGAGACACAGGGAAGCGGCCTTGTTACTCTGCAGTACAACCCTGGGCTGTCTAATCAAACCCCCAGCGCAGCCATTAGACTCAGTGCCGAGGAACCCACAAGCTGTTTACTCTCCATCAGATCCACCTGCGTGGGCCAAAGGGCCGCCACTCCTGGGTCCACTCAAAGTCATGTACTACTGAACCCACAGGAAGTCCTTAAAGACGAATTCCAGCAGCACTGGATCAAGGGAATCCATAGATTCTCACTTGCAGGATCGTTCAGAGCACTGAAGGTTTAGATGCCCGCCTATGAACTTGCCAACCTCTGCTGGAACCCCTCCAGCAGCAGGGACCTCACTGCCCCTGTGAGGCACATTCTGACTAGGAGTCTATCCAGGGGGAGATTTCCCTTCTGTCCAGTGCAGATTCCATCCCTGGATTTTCTTGGTCCGTTCTTACTCATGCTAAAGGCCAGGTGGGGTGATGGATCACCAGGGCCTTTCTTGCCATTCCAATTTCTCTGCAGGAATTCATGGGCCAAGGCTTCACGGGCCAAGGCTGCAACATGTGTACACCATCATCTCAGAGCAGTTGATAATCACTGCTGAGGAGGCACAGAGGAGACAGGGTCCCTTCCAGGGTCAGCCCTTCGGGTGGTAGAAGACAGCCCTCCTCTTTCTCCCCCAAGCTTTTCTTCTTCACCCTGCTTTGATTCTCTTGTGACATCACCTGACCTGCCTTCCTGCCTGGTTTCTTCCCAATGCCTTTATTCTTTTTTAATAGCATTTCTACATCTGACCACACACCTGCAGGCTTGCTCTGAGCAGTGGAAAATAATAATGGAGATTGCTACCATGTATTGAATTTTACTAGGTATTAGGCGTTTGCTTATCTATCCACTTAATCTTCACAGCAAACCTATGATGTAGGAATTATTATTACACCCATTTTACAAATGAAAAAGTTAAAGCATAGAGAGGTTAAAGAACTTCCAAATGAACTGGGCTCAGAGGTGCATACCTGTAATCCCAGCTACTCAAGAGGCTGAGGCAGGAGAATCTAAAGTTCAAGGCCAGCCTGGGATTTAGTGAAATTCTCTCAAAATAAAATTTAGAAAGGGTTGGGAATGTAGTTCAGTGGTAAAGCACCCCTGGATTCAACCCCCAGCACCCCTGCCCCACCCAAAGAACTTTCAAAAGACATAGCTAGTAAATAGTGAAACTGGGACCATCACTCAAGCAAAATCTGGATCCTGAATCTGAATTCTTAATTATTATACTTTCCTTCCTTCTGGATGCTCAACCTCTGTTGATACAGACTAAGGTTGAAATAGACATTTGATGTGAAAACATGACTGCTCACAGAGGAAGAGGGATCTACCTAAAAAATATGGCCCTGAGAGAGAGAAATCAGCCACAGAACACAACTTGTTACCAGGTTTTCTGGAAGCAATTTGAGCTTGCTTGCTTGTTATTATGTGGTTGGATGCCCATGCTCTGCAGTGCCTTAGGGTCTCTACAAGGCCATGTCCCTGGGGACAGGTGTCCACTCAGTGCATTGAGTCTCTCTGGAAACCTCTGAATGGGGTCTGTACATGTGATATCCTAGCAGAGGAGCTTAGCTTGTTTTTTCCTCTGATTCCAAGCTATACTTGTTCATGTTAAAAAGACATATCATCAGGAGTCTGAGGCAGGAGGATTACAAGTTCGAGGCCAGCCTCAGCAACTTAGCAAGGCTAAGCAACTTAGTGAGACCCTATTTCCAAATAAAAAATGAAAAGGCTGGAGATGTGGCTCAGTGGTTAAGCATACCTGGGTTTTGATATGCCTGGTAGTAGAAGAAGAAGGAGAAGGAGAGGAGGGAGGGGGAGGGGGAGAAGGAAGGAGAAGGAGAAAAAAAAAAGAAATGTGAAACTACATGGAAATGGTAGACAAAAAAGGTGAAACCCACACACACAGAGGTAACCACTGCTGGGGTCTGGGTGCTTCCCCTGCCCTGTGGTTTCTCTACACATTTGCT
This sequence comes from Glaucomys volans, assembly GCA_020662805.1. Classification (NCBI taxonomy): domain Eukaryota; kingdom Metazoa; phylum Chordata; class Mammalia; order Rodentia; family Sciuridae; genus Glaucomys; species Glaucomys volans. The sequence continues at coordinate 113,253 of JAJEJO010003628.1, forward strand.
CAAAGAACTAGGTCTGGATCACATTATGTGCTAGTCTGTAACTTTAAGTTCAACTAAATAATGTGCTTATTTCCTTCATCAACTTTTAAATTTTTTAAAAACCAATTTTTTTAGTTGTAAATGGACACAATACCTTTAATTAATTGATTATTAATTAATTTATATGTGGTGCTGAAGACGGAACCCACTGCCTCATAGGTGACAGGCGAGCTCCATCACTAGCTACAACCCCAGCCCAACTTTTAAATTTTTAATGGCCTCATAAAATTTCATCCTATGGATCATCCAATGTGTTTACCCCATCCCTTGTCGATGAGCATTGAGGTCATTTGAGGTTCTCTATTATGATACACCCAGCATCCTTTGTCCAAGGACCTCAAGCCCATTGGTCTTGGAATTAAGAACTTCCCATAGTTTATTTATTTTTTTTAAATTTTATATATACACATTTATTTATTTTTATTTTTATTTTTTTGTTCATGGACCTTTATTTTATTCATTCATTTATATGTGGTGCTGAGAATCGAACCCAGTGCCTCACACATGCTAGGCAAGCACTCTACCACTGAGCCACAACCCCAGCCCCAAGAACCTCCCATAGTTTAGAAAGTGCGTGGTGGCCATGTCATTTGTGAGTTACCCCCACAGGATCTGGGCTGCACCCTGGGTAAAACAATAATACGTCTGAAGTGACAAACAACTGATCAGATCTAGTGACATGAAGTGACATAACTTCAAATCAGTTCCCTGTAGATTTACCTCTGGGTGAATTCTCATGCAAAACTTCAAAAATATTTTTTGAACTTTTTAGAGATTTTTGGATTATGGCATGGCCCTGTGTGAAAGGCTGCAGCGGTGCTTCTTGTGCATAAATAACTTAACTTCCTGGACATGGCAGGGAGAGTTATAAAGACACGCGGTGGCCCTAGCCTGTAATCCCAACGCCTGGGAGGCTGAGGCAGGAGGATTGTGAGTTCAAAGCCAGCCTCAGCCAAAGTGAGACACTGAGCAGCTCAGTGAGACCCTGGCTCTAAATAAAACATAAAAAGGGGCTGAGGATGTGACTCAATGATCAAGTGCCCCTGAGTTCAATCCCTGGTACCTTCTCCCCCGCACTCCCCGCAAAAAAGATACATCATCCTATTCCCTGCACTGCCCGCGCCCTGCCCTTTTGGCTGCGGAAGGATTCCTGACTTTGGCAGCCTTGAAGGTGCAACTCCAGTACTGAGGTGGGGGTGGGGCTTTTCCTTCTTTTACAGACTTATGATCCCATAGCCTAATTTCTTTAAGGCCTCAACTAATTTCTTTCTGCTCCATAAAAGGAGAAGGCAGACCCGTCAGCTCTGTGGCTAGTTCCAGGCTGTTAGGTGGACCAATACAGGGAAATGGAGTGGCCACGTGCTTGGTCATAAACCTAGATCCCATATAATAATGAAGAGTAAAAGGATGAAATGTCAGTTTATACTGAATAAAGACGACAGAGTGACTCTTATTAAATTGCACTAATCTCACAAGTGGAGATAAAAAGAAAAGAAGTTTTCCTATATTGAATATCTAGCTTTTTAAAGTAATTAGGAATATTAAAGCCCTGACAATGATTGAGATAGAAACATTATTCATAACTTTTATTTCCGTACTGGGCAATGATCCAGTATATTTCATTTATGAGGTTTGAGCTGTAAAGAGAAGGACGTGAGCCAATTCCTAAATTAAATATGCCCTGTTAACTTTTATAAATGATACCCAAGAATTAACTTGGAAATTTAAGCTTTCATTGTATTATTTAATTATTGTATTTCCTGGGTCCTGCTTCTCTGCTCCCATGGTGCTTTGCAGTTTGCGTTCCCAACTGTAGCGTGGGATTTTGGTTTTGGTCTAGGGGCTCCCAGAAGGACTGGGGTAGACAGAAAGAGAATACCACCTCTCCTTTCCCCACTGTCTGCCACATTCTGAGGTTCCCCCCAAGTTCTCCCCCCAAGTTCCCCAAGTTCCGAGGTTCTCCTATGCCTCACTCACGTGCATAGGAGAAAGTGCAGGGGAGGGAAAGTTCAGCCGTGTCCTCCTGTCAGGGACCGCTCCCCACTCCCCAGACACAGGGCCAAGCAGGACTGCAGCCAGGAACCGCACTGACCCACCAACAGTGGCTCCTGCCAAATCCAGTGTGTTCTTATCTTGAAAGGTGTGTGGACCCCTGGCTGACTTGGCTCTGACCCATCTTTACAAATTAAAGCAAAACATTTATAGCTCAGAACTATGCCCACTCTCCTTGGCCAGCCTGGGACCTGTTAGCTCGGTGCTTCTCAGACTAAGGTATATTTTGCTGGAGACTCTTTTTTTTTTTTTAATTGCAATAAAATATTTGTAACATAGATTTTCCTATTCTCACCAGTTTTAAGCGTACAGCTCTGTGACATTGATACATTCACATTGTTGTGCAACCATTAACCACCATCCATCTGTAGAACTTCTCATCTTCTGCAACTCAAACTCTGCACCCACTAAACGCTACCTCCCCATTCCCCCCACCTAGCCCTGGCAGCCACCATCTACTTCCTGTCTCTGTGAATCTGACTACTCTGAACTTTATGTAAGTGGAATCACACAGTATTTGTCCTTCTGTGACTGGCACATTTCACTGAGCTGTGTTTTCAAGGTTCATCCATGTTATAGCAAGTGTCAAAATTTCCTTCCTTTTTAAGGCTGAACAATACTCCCTTCTATGTAGAGTTCTCATTTTGTTTATCCATTCAGCTGTCAATGGACACTTGGGAGGGACACTCAAGTTCTACCTTTCAGCTACTGTGAATAATGCTGTTATAAACATTGGTGTACAAATATGTGTTTGAATCCTGGCTTCCATTTCTTTTGGGTATAGAAGCAGAAGTGGAATTTCTGAATCTCATGGTAATTCCATGTTTAATTACTTGAGGAATCCCTGTACAATTTTCCCCGGTGGCTGCACACTTTACATTCCTACCTGCAGTGCATGAGAGTTCCAGTTTCTCTACATCTTCTCCAACACTTGTTATTTTCTTGTTTTTTTCTATTTCTTTTTAAAAATCTGTTCTTTTTAGATATGTGTGACAGTAGACTGTATTTGACATAGTATACATACAGGGAGTATGACTTATTCTCATTAAGATCCCATTCTGGTGGTTGTACATGATGAGTTTTACTGGTGGTGTATTCATATATGAACACAGGAAAGTTATGTCTGATGAATTCTGCTGTCTTTCCTATTCCCATCCCCGCTCCATTCTCTTCATCCCCTTTGTCTAATCCACTGAACTTCTATTCTCCCTCCTCCCTTGTATGTTAGCATCCTCATATCAGAGAGAACATTTAGCCTTGGTTCTTTTGGGGGATTGGCTTATTTCACTTAAAATGATAGTCTCCAAATCCATCCATTTACCAGCAAGAGTCATAAAGTCATTTTTTATGGCTGAGTAATATTCTATTGTGTATATATACATCACATTTTCTTATCTGTTGAAGGATACCTAGGTTGGTTCCATAGCTTAGCTATTGTGAATTGAGCTGCTATAAACATTCATGTGGCTGTGTTACTGTAGTATGCTGATTTTTAAGTTCTTTGGGTATAAACCAAGGAGTGGGATAGCTGGGTCAAATGGTGGTTCCATTCCAAGTTTTCTAAGGAATCTCCATACTGCTTTCCAGAGTGGCTGCACCAATTTGCAGTCCCACCAGCAATGTATGAGTGTGCCTTTTCCCCCACGCCCTCACCAACATTCACTGTTACTTGTATTCTTGATAATTGCCATTTTGACTGGAGTGAGATGGAATCTCAGCCACACTTATTATTTTTGGATAATGGTCATTTTAATGGATGTGAAAGTACTGCCTTGTGGCTTTGATCTGCACTTCCCTGATGATTTTTTATCTCGATCCTCTTTTCATGTACTTATTGTCCGTTTATATATACACATATATACATATACATACATATATATATATATCTATTTTAGAGAAAAGTCTATTCAAGTCTCTTGCCCATTTTTAAATCAAGTTCTTTGTCTTTTGTTGAGTTACAGGAGTTCTTTACGGATTTTGATATTAACACCTTACCAGACGCATGATTTGAGAATGTTTTTTCCCCTGCTGTGGGATCCCTTTTCACTCTACTGATACAGTGTCCTTTGATACATAAAATGTTTTTCTTTTATTTTGATGAAGTCCAATTTACTCATTTTTTCTTTTGCTGTCTGTGTGTTTAGTGTCAAATCCAAGAAATCATCGCCAGATTTGAAGTTGTTGAGTCTTCTCCCTGTGGCTTTTCCTAAGAGTGTCAGAGTTTTGGCTCTTATATGTAGGTCTTTGATTCATTTTTGGGTTAATTTTGGAATATGTTTTAAGGTAAGAGTCCAATTTCTTTTTCCTTTTCTTTCTTTTCTTTTCTTTTTTTTGCAGTTTTCCTAGCACCATTTGTTGAAAAGACTTGAGATTCTTAAAGCTGCAGTTTAAGTTTTTCACCATGTATCTCACAATTACTCTTTGTTTCTTTGATTACTATAAATCCAAATTTATTATAAAATGAAATGTATAATCAGCATTTACTGAAAAAACACCAATGTGATCATTTAAGCTTATGGTGGGCCTTTTCAGGCTCTGCCACCAGGCCTCCCCACGAGCAGCACTACTTTAGGGGTGAAAGTGGAGAAACAGTGAAAAATGTAGGAAGACCACCATCAGAATTAGATCTTCCAGTTTGCAAAGATTGTTTAGAGAGGTTGCAGGGCTTCACACCCTGCTCCACCTGCACTCTGGGGATTGTCTTCCATCCAGCGAGCCGGGCTGTCTGCACTCTCCCTGCCATCTGCGCCTGGACTCCTTGCCCCAGATTGCTATGGGCTGTGGTCCAGCCCACACCATCTCATCTTGGGTACTCCCAGGGCCTCCGTGTCTTCCCACAATGCTCAGCGCTGACCTGGAGATGCTGACCTAGAGCATCTCTGACCCCATATTGCTGTGGCTCAGCATTCTGCTTTCCTGCTGCTCTCTCCATGGACCTTTCCTATATCCACATACTCCTGATTTGGAGTGCTGGAAGGTGTGGTCTGGGATCCCAGAACTTAATTTTCTGTTCATCAGGATCTCAGAATTTAAACCACCAAAACCACTGAATCAATGGCTGGGAGTCTCTCAGAAATGATCTGGTCTACTCCTTCCATGCAAACTGGGGCCTCAAGAGAGAAAGAAACATGCCTGATGTCACCAAGCCAGGTAACGTCAGAGCTGTAACGTGCCCCTGGGTCTCTCTCGTTCTGGTGCCTTCGGTCTTCCTCAGGACGCTCTGGGAGTTCAGGGATGGAGTTGCTTAGAGGCAATGGGTTTCATCATAGCAAAGCAAACTGACCGAGTTGTTCTATAGACTTTGGCACAGATGACCTAAGGTTTGGACCCTCTGGTTCCTCTTCTACCCGGGCCTGGAGGCTACACCCATGACTACTGGTCAGGCCATGGCACGGAGATTGGAGATTTCCAGGGAGGTCCACCCTGCCATCTGCCTTGTGGTACATGAGAGGAGAGTCGCTGTGCCTGGGACGCTGGGCACATTCTTTCAAATGGACTTTGCATCATTGCCTAGCAGTGTAGGACAGCAGAGGCAGAGAAAAGACATAGGACGTGGGTCAGGGTTCCAACCTCTGGCCTGGGGCAGGTGAAGGGGCTGAAAAGGAGATGGACAGGCAGGGCTGGACTGGGTGTGAGTGGGTCTGCTACCTGACCTGGTCGGTAGGGCCATTGTCAAAACTGTGGAGCTCCTCGCCAGCAAGGGAGTGAGGAGAGCCAGCATGAGTGGTGGGGGAGGGGAGGGAGGAAAGAAGCAGGAGGGGCCGGGGCTGTGTTCCCCAGGCATGCAGATGCTTTCCACAAACTATCTCATAATGTGCTGGCAGCCTGGTGAGGTCACTTGTGTCAATCTATGTCACAAATGAAGGGATCAACACTCAGGAAATGGAGTCACTTCTGAGAGTCATCCAACTCACAAGTGGCACATCTGAGATTAGAACCAGAACTTGTTTCTTCCTGCAGCTCCATCTGCCTTGGAGGACCTGGGAATTGTCTTAGTCAGTTTGGTTGCTGTAACAATGCCGAAGACTGGGTGGCTTGAGCATTTGTTCCTCACAGTTCTGGAGACTAGAACCCCAAGGTCAGGGTGCTGGCTTGTTGGGTTTCAGGCAAGAGCCTGATTCCTGGTTTGCAGACAGCCACCTTCTCGCTGTGTCCTCATGTGGTGGAGAGGGAGATTGTCTCTTTCATGTCTCTTGTAAGGGCACTAATCCCATCACAAGGGTTCCACCCTTGTGACATTATTACTCCCCAAAGGCCCCACCACCACACCCACCACATTGGGTATTAGGACTTGGATATATGAATTTGGAGGAGCAAACGATCAGCCCATAGCAGAAGCCCTGCACTGCCAGGCACGGGAAGCCATCTTCTAATTCCACCTCCGCTTGGGCAACCCTGGCGAAGTCTTTTCCTCTCTGTGGTTCTCAGTTTCTCATCGGTCAAATGAGATCTTCCAACTCAAAAATGCTGTGATTTGGGCTGGGGTTGGGGTTCAGTTGGTAATGCGCTCACTTAGCACACATAAGGCCCTGGGTTCGAACCTCAGCACCACATAAAAATGAAATAAAGGTATACAAATTTTTTTTAAATGTTGTGATTAGGAAGAGCTCCCCTAATGCTCGGCCCTGTCAACCTTCTTGCTGAGGCCTGGTGGAGTCTCCTCTCCCGGCCCCACACATGTTCCTCCTGTGAGTCTTTCTTCATTCCCCAGCCTGGAGTGGAGTGGGGAGGTGGAACAGCCATGGAGGGGTGGCCTTGTGGCACATACTCTCCTCCCCAGGCAGAGCTCCTGGTGAGCCCCTGGTTGCCCAGGTAAGGCTGGTGCTCTCCTGGGAGGGGTATGCAGAGGGCACCATGCCAACCTGGAGGCCGCAGCTCTCTCCCGTGGTGTGTTTTTCACTACACTGAGTGGCTGTCAAGGTTAAAGCAACTTCAGATGAATCACCACAAAGCAATTACACTTGCTGTTCCTCACGTGCAGCTCTGCCCAGCCAAGGGCTCCTTGCAGGCCTGCCTGAGTCGCCTTCTGCCAGCATCTGGTGTGCCCGTGGGCCTCCCCAGAATGGTAGCTCCGTGTCAGCCCCGCATGCGGGGGTGCAGCCACTGTGACGGGGACAGAAGGGAGCTGCAGACGCGCGGCAAATGCTTTTTCAAGGTCTGTGAGCAAGAGGAGCTGCTATTTCCCCCAGAATTCCAATGCTGAACAAAAAAAGGTTTCCATAGCCAGGCCGTTGGCCTCAGCAGCTCCATCCTTGATTCCATCAGAGGCCAAGGTGCTGGGGTTCAGGGCTGAAGGAAGGGCTGAGGGATGAGGAAGGAGGGCAAAGCCCCATTCTCAGAAAACTTGGAGCAGAGGCCAGAAGCATCAGCGCAGAGCCACAGGAGGAGGAGGGAGAGGGGGGACGCGCTGGCGTCTGTGCGAGAGGGACCTGGATGGCCCAGGAGGGCTGTCGTGGGAAGCTATAGAAGGAAGGAGCCAGACACAGCTGTGATCCCCACTTTAGAAGCAGAAAGTGAGGCACAGAGAGTGTGAGCTTGAGGTCCCACCGCTAGGTCTTTCTGGTGCTTTCCACAGGCCATGGAGTGACAGATGTGAGAACAAACTTAGTTAAGAGAAGCACATGGCAGAGGCTGGACAAGACCATGAGGAGGTTTAAGAGAGCACAGCCCTGTCCCAGTGTTGAGACCTGGGGTTGGGGTCACAGGGCAAGGACAGCACGAGAGCAGGCACATCAGCCTCTCTGCCCATCTCTGTTCTTAGTTGTCGCCGTCCTGTGGTCCCCGCCTCCCTCTTTTTGACACCACAGCCTTGGCCACACTCAAGCCTGAGGAAAAGGTTGGTTTTCCCCTTCCTTCCACAGCCTCCTTCATGGGGAATGAGAAGGAGCAGATTCTGGGGGTGCACTGCCCTCTGGAGGCCCAGCCCATTGTCAGGTTGAAGATGAGGCCAGGTCAGGGGGTGGCCCATGGAGACCCCAGGACACAGGACTGAAGCCAGCTGGTCCTCCTCACCCCTTCTCTGCCCTTGGACCAGGTCACACTCCCGCAGTAATGCCCACCAGGGAGGGAAGGAGACCTTCCCAGATCCCTCAGCTGCCCCCAGGGTGCCCAGCCCCTGTCTTTCTCAGGTCCTGGGGAGGCAGGCCATGGCGGAGGGCCAGGGGGAGCCACTGCTCTATGTCTGCAGAGAGAGTAGGCTGCCAGAGCTCCACCTCTTCTCCCTCTGCCTCTCAGAGCAAGGGACATACAGGAACAAGCTGCATCTGGGCCATGGCATGTGTGACCTAAACTGAAAGTCAGTTTTTGTACCTGAGAGAGCCAGAAACTGGATAGATGGGGTCTGTGGGAGCTGCGTGTTTGCAGGGGTGTGTTCGGTGGATGAGGGCCTTGCACTCTGCCCAACTCAGCTCCGGCCATCTGTTCCCTGAGAGCGAAATAAATAAATAAATGACACTCAGGGAGTCTCAAGATTGGTGAGGGGGAGGGGGTGGGAGAGCCCGCCTAGGATGTGACAAAAGCAGAACAGAGTAACAGGAGGCAAGCAGGCATCATCTTGTGGGGCTGGCAGCCAATGCCGACACCCCTCCTAGGCCCCACGCAGGCACGAAAAGGACACGGAGCTTCCCCAGACTCCGGCACAAAGCCTGCGCTTCCAGACGCACATGGGCAGGGCCTCTGTGGGAGACCTGTTCCTGGGGGAGGGAATCACGAACTGCTCCCACCTGCACAGCCAGCCTGGGACTCTGCTGGGGAGGGGACGGGCAGGTGCAGCTTCTCCTGGGGATGGAAGGTGGCTCTGTGCCCAGGGAGTGTGGGCCAGTCCCAGCCAGCCCTGGATGTGCTGTGTGTGCCCAAGGTGGACATGTGATGGCCTGGGTTCATCCTCCTGCAGCCCTGGAGGTGGGGCACTAAGACTCCTGCCCTGTGGGTGAGGCCAAGGCCTCTGGAATCTTAGTGAGTCTCCAAGGTCACTCGGCTGCTCCAGAATCTGAGTTCTTCGGGCATTTTTGTTTTACTAGAAGGCAGGACTTGGAGGAGGCTAAGGGGAAGGCGGCCTTCAGGGCTTCGCTCCTGCTTAGAGATGCTCTCCTAACACACACCCAGCACTTGCTCCCCACCCTGTCCTGTAGGAATTCACCACTGTTACTCTGTCGTCCAGTCCAGGAAACCGAGGCCCACAGCCGCACTGTGAGTAAGTGGCCGTGCCAGGATTTGAGCCAAGCTGGCTGTTTCACTTTATTGGTTTGGTTCTGGTATTGGAGATTGAACCCAGGGATGCTCTACAACTCAGCTGTACCCATCCCCGGTTCTTTTTATTTTTTATTTTGAGACAGGATCTCCCTAAATTGATGAGTCTGGCCTGGAACTTGCGATCCTCCTACCTCAGCCTCCTGCGTGGCTGGGTTTACAGGCATGCACTGCCACATCTCAAGGGGAGACACATTTGAAACAGCTGCCCTCCCTGAACCTTCACACAATACCCTGGGGTTGTGTCATTTCCCCACCACCTACTGCCTGCCTGCAGGGAAGTGCCCCAGCTCGTTGGCCAGGCCTTCATCCCCACCATTCCCACCCCGAAACTTCCTTCTCCCCTCAGCCCTCCTCCTCCATTGCCCTTTGTCTTCCAAGGCCAGCTGGGAAGCCACCTCTGCTGTGAAGCCTTCCTGATTCCCTGTGGACCTTGGGTATGCACACGACCCATGTGTTCCTCACCACCCTGGATATTTGTGTGTTTGCTCCCTGTCACCTACTGTCCCCTGAGACCTCCTCCATGGCAGGATCCAGGTTTTACTGGTCTCTTGACCCAGAGCTCCTCATGCTGCCAGGCGTATGGTGGGCACCCAGCATGGGTTAAGAAGGATTCAGTGGATTTGCTCTCCTATTTGATCACATCTTCTGTTCTTCCTGGATGGTGCCCTAGTGGTGAGGCTGGGACTGGGGAAGAAGGTGGGGATCTGTCAGAGGCATGAGTGAAGTCAAAGCCATGCCACTTGATCTTCCAGAGCTTTTTACCTTACACATGTGTCTGAGAGAATGTGATGTGAGGCAAGGTCCTGCAGAGGAAGCAGGAATCACCTTCAACTTGAGACATGGGAAAGATGCAGGAAGGTGGAGAAACCAGAGCCCCAGGAAGGGTGTAGAAAGAGAGGGCATTCCCAGCAGGCAGACATGTAAGCAAAGGAGCAGAGTGGTGAGCAGGTCAGTGTGGAGGGAGCAGAGGCTGCCAGACTGGGAGCCAGGCTGGAGCCATGGGCCAAGCAGATGGTGTGGTGCCCTCACATCAAGGCTGGTGGCTCCTACATGGCTCCGTAGGCCACGGCAGTCTCTAATCGTGCATTTCGCATCAATTAAGTCTGCTTTGCTTCCCAGTGGGGCAACCCCTAACTCTTCCCCCCAGTTACCTGTGCCCAGGTCTGGTTCTAGGTATGAGAGTATGAGGAGAGAGGGGAAACTGGAGGCCCTGCCTCCCCAGCCAGTCCCTTCTAGATCAGCTGGGCCATGTTCCCATTCCCCTGTTCCTGACTGGAGGCTATTGAAGAACATATGGCAGTCTCTCTTGGCATTGGGTGGGTAGCAGATTGGATGGAGGGAGCCCACTGTGATTAAGAGTTGGTGAATGGATCTGGGCAGGGGGTGACCCAGAGAGGCCAAGTTGAATGTGTCCTGGCCTGACATCCTTCTGTCTCCCTGGCCAGACCAGGGAAGGCAGACCTTATTGCCAGTGAAATGTCCCAGGGGTAGCGCTTGGGACAGTCCAACTGCCTGACATCTCTGACTTCTAGCCCACCCTTTCAGGGGAAGCCCTGCCTCCACCTCCAATCCTCAGACCTCAGTGGGTCCCCAAAGCAGGCCACCACTCCCTAACAATGCAGAGGCAGCTGCAGAACTGGGGGATCTGTCACCCTCTAATAAGGGAAGCCCATTCTGGCAGGCTGGGTAATAAGCCTCAAATTGAATAATTAATAAAGTTATAAAAATATGTCTACTATATGGCCAGAATAATTCAGCCCAATTAGAAGCAATTATTTCTTACAGTTATGCCACTCTATATTTTTTATGAATAGCTCTAGCAACAAGACAGGATTTCTAGGTTTGGCTGCCTGCTTGAGAAGACCTGTTGAGATCAATCCTTCCCTATGGTTTCTTCCCATTGAGGAACATCCATCTTTCCATCCATCCATCATCTCATCTATCAGTTAAACCAGCCATCTCCCTTTTCAACTTGTTTCCAATGTATACCTCCACCTGTCCATCATTCGTTCTAGCCATTCATCTGTTTATCCCTTCATCTGTTTCTGTGTCCATCTGTCCATCTGTTCATCCATCCATTCATTCATCAGACTTTTCTGAGGCCCTCCATGTGCCAGACGCTGTTTGAAGTCTGGACATGTGGAGATGAGCAAGACCTGCCTCTACCCTTCTCTCAAGCAGCTCCCAACTCAGTCAAGCAGCCTTTACGTCACAGAAGCACTTGTTCTAATGTTCTTTTTGAGAGGTCCTGCCGAGTATGACTTTTTGCCCTTCATCTCTTTTCTTCTTTTCCAAGATATGTGTGTAGATATTTAGACTTAAACCTGGGCTTGAATTAAAAATAGGTTCCTCTCAAGGTGGTACAGCATGTCCCCCTGTACTTGAGAGTTAGTGATCTGCTGGCTTCAGAATGTTCGGGGTCCCAACATTTTATCAGGTAGTGACAGTGGACATGGGATCTGGCTTTCCATGGCTCCTGCTTTCAATGTGTCCTGGGACAAAACATTTACTTTTTCTTGGACCATCTGCAAAATATGAAGAATCTCTGTGTCATTGTGAGCTCCTGGGAGTGAGAGGAGTCAGGAGACTTAGGGCTCCCTGTCAGGGCTCCATGTTTGCTTCCTAGGACACTGGGCAGAAGTCTAATTCTTCCATATCTTATAGGCATCCTGCAGGACATTCTTTCCATAACACCCAAGTTCTTTTCACAGCGAAAGCATTCTTCTGATTTCTCTGCCTGGATGTTGAATCTTTTCTTACAGTGCCACAAAGCCACAATCAATTCATTAAGTCCCCCTAGAGCCCTTGCTGGAAGCCTGGATCTGTGCTGGCCTGCTCTGATAGGATTTTTAAGTGAGTTGTTTTATGGTTACCAAATATTTATTAGGAGCCTGATATATGTAGATTACTGAGTTGCAGAAAGACGTAGGCCTTTACCCTGCCCCAGAAGGCCTCTCTGACGTGGGTTCCCTTTTGCCTCATTGCAAATCAGAATGTCAGAGCAAGCAAAGGCCTTCGACACCTGCATGAAGCAAAAAGGCAAGCCACGGGCTGGGAAAGATGTTTGCAACACATATAATCTTCAAGATTAGCACCCGGAATACATTTTTTTAAAATCCTACAAATCAATAAGATCAACCCAATTCAAACACTGGCAAAGAATATTAACATACAGTTCCCAGAAAAAAGGATATTTGATGGGCAATAAGCCTGTGAAAAAATGCTCACCTCGCTGACAATCAAGGATATCCCAGTTACAACCAGGAGTTGCCACTACATCATACCCAGCAGACTGAGGACAATTACTTTCTAATAATTTCCAAGAATTAATAAGGATACAGACAAATGGATATTCATATAATGCTGGTGAGCATGTGAATTAGCAATGTGATTTTAGGGAGGAATTTGGTAATTTTCCATAAAGCTGAAGAGAATACAAACCTCATATTACCAGGCATTTCAAACTTTTCTACCACAATCTAGATTAACAAATACGTTGTCTCAGTCCATACAAATGCACACACTGATATTTTAAAATCTCTTCTACTTAAATTTTTTAAATGATGATCATCCCCTGTTAGATTGATTTCATGCCTCTCCTCTGAGTAACAGCCTGAGGTTCACTCCACTTCAGTCTGTGCAGCCCTGAATCATTGTTTGTAATGGGGAAAAGCTGCATGCAGCATAGAGGTCCCTCAAGAGGGAAATGGATAAATTGTAATATATTCATACAACGGAATCTCCACAGCCGTTAAAATGAATGAAGTCGTGCTATACCTGTCTACCTGGAGGAATCTCAAATATATCATGCCGAGGGAAAAAAAAAAAAGTTGCTGAGGGCTATGTACATATCATACAGTTTCATTTATGTAAGTTTAAAAGTATACAAGATAATGAATATGGTATTTATGTGTATATTCATATGTAGTAAGTGTATGGCGCATGCCTGTAATCCCAGTGGCTTGGGAGGCTGAGGCAAGAGGATCGAAGGTTCAAAGCCAGCCTCAGCAATTTGGCGAGGCCTTGAGCAACTCAGTGAGACCCTCTCTCTAAATAAAATGCAAAATAGGGCTGGGGATGTGGCTCAGGGGTTAAGAACCCCCGGCTTCAATCCCTGGTACAAAAAAAAAAAAACAAAACAAAAGCAAAACAAAAATTCACGTGGCAATGATGGACCTAAAGCCAGGCTTAGGGTGTTCTTGGGGAGGGAGGGGATGAGGAGGGATATGCAAGGAGTATATTCCACTCTGTAATGTTTTGCATCTAAAATTAAAGCATCCATAGTAAAAATAAAGAATGTTAAGATGTGTTTGATGAGTGTATTGTTTCAATTTTCTCTAAACTTTGCAATATATTTGAGTATTCATGTGCCCAAAGGGGGGGGCTCTGTCACCTCTTTCTTTGCCCATTCAGCACCCAGAATTATGTGGGGAAAATGTGTTTCTGCTCAACTCAGTTATTCATTCAACTTAGTTCCACAAATACTTACTGAGAGCCCACCATGGGCCTGACAATGTCAGGTGTGAAGCACAAGGTGGGCAGGAAGCTGGGGGGGGAGTATTACAAACAAATATTTGGCATTCTGCCAGGACATTGGCTGCCCGCTCATCTCCACCATGACCAGCCAGTCAACATTCATGTGCAAAGAGGAGCCTGAAGTTCAGAATCTGTGTCTCCCTCGGGAAGGAGAGAAGGGTCCCTCAAGTGGCTGAGGATCCAGCAGGGCCTTGAAGGATGACCAGAGATGGGTTAGCTAGAGACTCCGGAAAGCAGAGGAACCGGGAGCTCCAGAGAGCTCACGGGAAAGAGGAGGCGATGAGGCAGCCTCTTCTCTAAACTGCCGCGCTGCAGCGAGCTGGTTAGAGGCCTGAGACAGCGGCGCCCAGGAGGAGGTGAGCTAAGGGAGCTGAGAGGTGGGTCTAATTAATCATGGGAGCTTAGGTGAGCTGGGGTCCCAGAGGCTGCAGGAGACTGGAGACTGCCTGCCAGTCTTGCAGGGACCACCCATTCCCCCACCCATCCTTGGCGAGGGCTCCCACAGGGAGGAAGGGGGCCAAAATTCTGCTCAAATCCCAGGCTGCAAATTTATTTGACCAGCCCCCAATAAATTCCTCAGGCCAGAGACCCCGCCATCCGTCTAGGGCGCAGGGCAGAGGCAGTGGTGGAGGGGAATAGCAGAGGAAGTGTCTGTCTTAGATTGCTCGGGGACGCGGCCACATGTTGTGCTAGGAGGCAAGCTCCTAAATCCTCCTCTGACTTGCTTCCCTCCTAGTAAATCTGAATAGTTTAAAATAACTCCTTCCGACCTTGAGGCTGGTGCCAACTTTCTGCCATCCATCAGCCCTGGCCGATTTCTTATTAAGGTTCTGCTGTTCCCTTGGAAGAGGTGCCACCTTAAATCAAGGGGATGATAGGGCAAGGGAGAGACAGAGGACCTCAAGACAGCGGGGCGATGGCAAGTCAGGAAGATGAGGGTCCAGTGCCCCACTACGGGGAACCAGGTGGCCTTGAGGGCCCTGGCTCCACAGCTTGCACGAGGGTGCAGGCGTGATGGCTGCTGAAGCCCTGCAACGCTTGGAAAGGCTGCCCGAGGAGAGGCTCAGAAGCAAGCACCTTCCCCGGGTCCCCTACAGTGCCCACAGGGACACGGCTCAGGTGGAGTGGACTTGGAGGACTGGCTGATGTCATCACTCACTCAGGAATGCATGCTGCTTGTTTAGTAAATGTGTGTCCTATGCTTCCTGTGTGCTTGCTCTAGGGATAGGTGTGTGTTTTCACGGATAATCCCTTTTAGCGAGGAAAACAGACAATTAATAAGCGTATGAATAAACATGGTAACTTCAAAGGTGGCAAATGCTATGGAGAAGATAAAACAGCAATAACTAGAGTAAGTGAGGTAAGGAGCTGGGGAAGGCCCTCTTCTTCGGGAGGGAACACTTGAGTCATGATGTCATGTTGAGAAAGAGCCAGTCATGCAAAATCAGGGATAGGGGTTGGGGTGGGCAGGTGTCATGTGTTGACCAAACTTAATTCTTTTTTTTTTTTTTTTTGGTACCAGGGTTTGAACTCAAGAGTGCTTAACCACTGAGCCACATCCCCAGCCCCTTTTATATTTTATTTTGAGACAGGGTCTCACTAAGTTGCTTAGGGCCTTGCTAAATTGCTGAGGCTGGCTTTGAACTGAAGAAAGAGCCTCCTGCCTCAGCCTCCTGAGCTGCTGGGATTACAGGTATACGTCACTGTGCCCAGCCCAACCTTAATTCTTTTTTTTTTTTTTTTTTTGGTATTGGGGGTTGAATCCAGGGCACTTTAACACTGAGTTATCTCTCCAGTGCTTTTTATTTTTATTTATTTTTATTTTTTTGTTTGTTTGTTTGGTACTAGGGATTGAACCCAGGGACACTCGGCCACTGAGTCACATCCCCAGCCCTATTTTGTATTTTATTTAGAGACAGGGTCTCACTGAGTTGCTTAGGGCCTCGCTAAGTTGCTGAGGCTGGCTTCGAACTCCTCATCATCCTGACTCAGCCTCCCGAGTCGCTTGGATTACAGGCGTGCGCCACCACGCCCAGCCCAACCTTAATTCTTGATCTGTTTTTGACTCAGCAAAACAAAATTCATTTTATGCCCAGGGGACAATTGCTAAGCCAGGCACTGTGGGGATTTATAAATGAGTGTGCAAATTCCTGCTCACACTAGATCACGTCTATTAGCTGTGACCACACACCATGCAAGGAGCTATAGGCAGGCTGCTTGGGGTCCAAGGCATCCTGCTGAAAGTTCAGAGAAAGCACAGGTCCCTTCCAGCCAGGATGAGCAGGAAAGGGCCCCAGGAGAGAGCAGAGCACCTGAAGGGAGTAGTCTGGCAGGAAGGAGCCATGGGCTCTGTGAACAGCACCTGGGCCCAGTGGTGCTCATTTATTTTGGCAGATGTTGATCCTGGGTGGGCCGTGTGTCCTATTAATTACTGGAGTGAACGGAGTTGTTTTTTGGAGTGAAGGGATGCATCTGACACATATTGCCTCATCAGCAAAAGAATTACGGGCTGGAGGAAAGCAGAGTGGGAGCAGGCGCACTTTTAATAATCGGCAGTGGAGGGAGTGGGGTGAATTCTTTTTTCCTGGCTGTCATTGCTGCCAAAGGAGATCACTGAGGTTTCCCTGCTCTTCTGCATTACATGTCTCTTTACTCCGGGTCACACACAGTCTGACTGGGAACCAGAGCCCTGTGTGGTATGGATCATGGGATGACAGATCCCCGATGCAGCTTCAGGGCCTCTCTGGGGAGAGCGTGCACCGCCCCAGCAGGCCTGTCATTGACAGAAGCAGCCGCCATCCCAGCAAGACAATTTGCTTAGCAAATAAAGATTAGCAGGCCATACTTCCCAAGTTGGCTCTCAGCTCCAGAGGACAACCACACATGCAGTGACTTGCCACACAGCTCAGAAGCTGAGCTGTTGCCTTCCGTGGCTGGTCTGCACCCACCGTGGGGACCATGGGCACTGGGGAGAAAAGGACAGCCCCTTCCCTCAGGGAGCACAGGGTCACGTAGCCATAGGCAAATAAACCAGAGCAGGTGCTGGTGTGCTGGGCCGGGAGAGGGGACAGGTCTCTGAGGGGGACCCTGGGTAGTGTTTCCATCTCCCCCTCTTCCCCTACAGTGCTTGGCACAGAATAGAATAAAGAACTTGGGCCAACATGGCCACTGAGTCAGACTAAGAGAGGCCACAGCTGACATGAGTGACTGCCATCCTGTCCTAGCTCCCGAGGGGTGGGAGAATAAGTGAATGCATAGTTTTCTCTCAATTCTGTTTTTCTTTGCAAAAATTTCCTATAAGCTTTGGTGTCTTCAACAGCTTGACTCTACTAAGACCTAGGGAGGAACATGGAATATTACAGAGCATGGAGTATGTGGTGGGTTCTGGGCCCGGGGCTCACAGACATTGATTTTGTTTAATCCTCCCGACTGCCTTGCAAATGCTTCTCATTCAGTGGAGGAGGGAGCTGAGAGGCGAAGCTGTCCAGGCTTCCCCGCCCCCCCAAGGCCTCAAGGCTGCCAAGGGGAGCAGCAGATGAGTCGGCAGAGCATTCCCCTTAGCCCCGAGCTGCCGGCTGAGCTCGGAGGGAGGTTATCAGTGGTGTTCTACCAAGACTCCCCATCCCCAGTGCTGGCCTCTTGAAGAGCACAGGTGACTGATCCCTCAGCCAATGGCTGTGGAACATCATTTTTACTTCCTTGGTGACAATTCCATAATGCCTTTTTCTCTTTTCCTGATGAAGTGGGCCTGTTTGTCACGTCAGACACCCACCCACCCAGCCAGGGTGGGCTTGGGAGGTTTAGATTTAGTCACAAATGTGTGGGGAGTGTGCCTTGGAAATTTCCAGAGTCCAGTTCGCTGGCTGCTCCCCACGAGCTCTGATGGAAGGGGTAGCAGAGCCTGACACGAGTCCCACAGGGCCTAGTCTCCATTTCTAAACCCCAAATCCTCTAGGGCTTCCTCTAATGCTGGGCTTCCCAAGGCCTCCTGCCTGCAGGGTAGCCCAAGACTGAGCCTCCGCACAAGCTGTCAGTGGCCTCAGAGCCCAAACCTCACTTTCACACCAGTCTTTCCCTGAATGTCCCCAAACATCCAGGGCCATTTCCCCTGGGCTGAGGGGAAGCCTATGTACTCTTCCTAATTAAAGCAATTCTCTTAGGATGAGGGTCTGCAAACTAGGCCCATGGGCCACGTCAATTCCACTGTCTCATTTTATAAATAAAGTTTTATTGGAATACGGCCAGCCTGTTTGTTTCTGGATTGCATACGATTGCCTTCTCACGACAATGGCAGAATTACGTAACAGTGACGGGGACCGTGTTGCCTGAGACACAGAAAACATTATCTGTTCCTTTACGGAAAAATCTCTATCTTAGAAGAGAAGCACTTTTGCCCCAATGTTCTTCTCCCTATTAAGTGTCTTAGAGACAGGATCACTAAACCATGTTGTCACCTAGGCTAGTACTATATCAATGATCATAGCAGTAGCAGCGTCAGGTCTGAATGCTGACCCTGCGGAGGTGAAGAGCTCAGGTTCTGGAATTAGACAGTTCTTCACCTGGTTTCAACACTGGTCCAGCTGTGGGACCTTGGACAAGATGGATTGCCTCTCTGTGCCTTGATTTCTTCTGTAAAATGGAGATGGTATCAGAACCTTCTTCAAGGGTTGCTGTGTAGGTTGAATAAGGTCCCCTGGGAACTGCCTCAAAGATGCCTTGACAAGTTGTTCCATAAATGCTGCTTTACTCCTTCAATCCTGAGTCTCTGAGCCTTTGCCTGCCTGTCCACACTAGCTAGTCAAATTCAGAAGCAGGTAAGAGTCATGCACATGGGTTTGGATTGGTCACTTACTACGATGACTTCCTCTCTGACCTCTTTGTGAACACGGGACCAAACAGATGTGAATGGTAGGGACAGTTGTACTTGTGAACTTGAAGTAGCTGCCATTATCTTTCCCATTTTACAGACAGAGGAGCTGAGGCTGAGGGAGGGTTAGAAGCTGTGAGAAGCAGATCAGTCCAGGCTGATCCTGGAACACGCTGCCACTCCCTGGCCACTCCTGCTGGCTGAGTCTCTGGCTTGTAGTAGGTGCCCATGCTATAGGGGTGCCTCACGAGCAGGCCAGTGCTATTCTTCATGTGGGGCTGGCCCCAGGGGCCCATGCACTGTCACCAGGACAGATAGGGACTTTGCACAACTGGCTACCCAGTCTCCCTCATTACAGGTTGACACCATGATTAGGTGGACTGAGAGTAGAACAGCAGTGACTGGCCTCTTCCCTGTTGGAACCTTGATCATGACTGATGGGAGGGGCTCTGTCAATGAGCCATAAAACACAGGAGTGACGTGGCAAGAATCGGGGCCCCTGGGCGTGAATCCAGGCTCTGCCACTAACTTGCTGTGTGACTTTCCTCTCTGAGCTTCAACTTCTTCATTTTGCAAATGAGGATATTAGATGTCAATAGATCAGTGGTTTAAATGGGGAAGCAGGAGGAAGATCCCTCCAGGGGACATCTGGCAACGTCTAGAAACATTTTTGGTTGTCACTGCTTTGGGGAAGGCACTACTGGCATCTAGTGGGTAGAAGCCAGGGATACTGCTAAATGTACAGGACAGCCCCTTCCACAAAGAATGATCCCACCCAAATGTCACTAGGGTCACCGCCGAGGAAACCTGCAATCTATAAAGATCCACGCAGCCCTAAAACCCCTTCCTACAATTGTTCATCAAACACTGATTTATTAGGTACCTACTCTGTGCCAGGTAGTGAGCAGGACAGTCCCTGCCCTCTCAGGGCTCACAGTTTATAAGGACAACGATAATAATCAGAGTTAACATTGGCGAGATGCCAATGGTCAGGTTTAGTAGAGCTTCAAAAATCCTTAGACCCTACTACCATTCCTCCCATTTTACAAAGGAGGAAACCGGCCCAGTGAAGTAGCTTGTCTAAGGCCACACAGCTAGTAAATAGTACATGGTGGCATCGGTGCCCCTAGCGATGCCTGCCTTCCACCGCCCCAAACACTCAAGTGCCATGAAGGACTGCGACCCGCCAATGCCACCAGAAGAGTGGCAGCCTGGATGCTTAGACTCTGTGGACGCTTTATCATGCAAACCGTTTAGCAAACTGGAAAAGGGCCTCATGACTATAAACCAGCCGGTAATGACCTGACAGGCAAAGGGGGCTGGAGAGGTGTTAGGGCCACAGAGACATTAATCTGCTTCCAGCCACTGCTGCTAGAAAGACATTTGTTAGAGCTGTTATGGGAGCCATAAAAGGCTATTTGACGGCAGTCATCCCCGTGCGAGCCCGCGTAGGCAGGAAGAGGCTGCTTGGGGCTCAGGTGTGTGGCTCTCCTGGCCAGAGGCAAAAGCTTGCACCTGCCTCAGGTGGGATGCTGCTGGCTGAGGGGGTAGACCATGGGTGGGACTGCAGCAGAAGAGCTGGATGGGTCCCTTCTGTGACCTAAAACAGCCCCAGGGTCTCCAGCCAGTCCTACAATTGCTCTGGACCTCAGTTTATCCATCTGTAAAATGGAAACATTAGCGTTTATTTCACAGCAGTGTTTGAGATTCTGTCCTTCACGGAGGTGTTCAGCCTGGTTGCTGTTGGAGGCTGTCACGGGAGTGGTAGCTGCTGTGGCAGTGTACAGGGATGTCATCAAGCACTGGACCCGGGGTTTGTTCTCAGATGTAATCAAGCATTAGAACTGGACAAAACTTTATAAATCTGTCTGGTTCCACTCCCCCGTGGTATAGGTAATAGCGTCTATTCATCGCACACTTAGTACGTGTCAAACACTGTTCTGAGCACTGGATTTATACTGGCTCATTTAATTCTCACATCAAAACTGTGAGTTAGAGATGAATACTGTCCTTATTTATAGATGAGCAGACTGACACCTAGAGAGATACCAAGGTGGCCCAGCTGGTCACAGGCAGGCTGGCCCCACCTGTGATCCCTGCTCTGTCCTCATACACAGATGAGTACTCAGGTCAATTGTGGCAGGCAGATGGCACCTCTCCCTCTGGGGGGGATCGCCACTGCTCCCTGATTGCTGAGGCCACAGGCAGAGATGGTGCACAATGGTTTGCTGCTGTGGGCTATGACTTTGTGGATGACTCCAAACCTAAGCTAGTGGCACACTGGGCTAATCTAGGCAGATGCACTCAGGACTCGGGGCACCTAGCAGTGGCATTCCAGCCTCACAGGGACCTAGGGATCTGGAACGTTTCTCACTGAAACTGGTGTAAAGACCAGCTTGTCAGGCTTGTCTGGTACTGGGACACAGGGACAGAGGTGCCCACTTGGGAGCAGGCCAGTAGGGTAGCAGAGTGGGCCCCACAACAGAGAGGGGGAGGGCCAGACACCAGGGAGGACTGCCCTGTGCTCAGCTGTAACGTGGTCATTCAGGTTTTACACAAAGTGCTGGTGTTTGTTGTTTTTGAAGTTATCATTGAAATAGACAACATAAAAATTTTAAATTCTCGTAGTTTCTTCTGGGTCTCCAACCACACTAGAGAAACGTTGCCTTAGATGATTCTCATATATGGATACTAGAGGGGAGAAGGGGAGGAGTCAGGAACCAACGTGGGGCTCAGGTGTTAGTGCGGGGACCCTAATCCATGCTCCCAAGGCCCTTGAGCTGCCTCGTCCCCTGCTTTTTCCGCTCCCAGGGAAGTGTCCTCAGACCCTTCCTGACCTTGTTCCTGAGCATCGGAGACAGAGACCTCGCTTTGCAGACTTCCTTCTTAGCCCTTGGGAAGGTCTTAGGCCAACCCCACAGAGCCATCGAGGCCTTCCCATCAGTCGGATTCCTATTTGGATTCCTGTCCAGAATGGGAGATGGATGAAATGGCCTTTTCACCCCTCAAACCCTGTTAAATTGGGGTGTTTCTTAAGATGCAAAGTCAACCTACTCTTGTACCCTAAGCTGGAGTCCTGATCCCCTGGGCCCCAGCCTCTCTGCAGCAGGACATCTGGGTGGGGGCTGCCCCATGCTCCTCAGAAGATGATGAGGGGAGCCCCAACTGCTCCCCCACCCCACTGTGCCCTCCTCAACTTACCCTCAGCAGTGCAAAGTCAGGGGAGATCTTGGTGTTTGCCTTGTGGAAAAGACGAGAAAATCAATGGGAGGAAAAAAAAATCTCATTTTCAGGCTTCTAAGCAGGTATTGCAATCAATAATGCAAAGAGCAGCGGGAGGCCATTAAGCCACACTTGGCAGTGTCCTCTGGGGCTTGGGAAATGTTTGCAGAGAAGCAGGATCTCAAGGGTGCCTCAGCCCCCACCCCCACCTGCCTGAGGACCCCGGTATGGGCCCCTCCTAGGGGAGCCAGTCTGAGTCTGGCAGGGGTATAGCCCTTGTAAGTGGTTAACTAGTTCCCACCCCTGGTGTTGTCCCAGGCAATGGATCTGAGACGTGAAGCACAGGGTGGTGGTGGGGGGGGCGGCTATCAGATTGGCCTTGGTCACTGGAGTGTCCCCAGGAGACAGCACTAGCAGTTTCCCCTTAGCTTTCCTTTTCGTCATAGGGACAAATTTGACTTCTTTCCCTGCCATCATAAACTCAGGGTTTATGTCCCATAACTTCCTAGCTTATTTTGTGCACTGCAAACTTTTATTTTTCAACCCTATTTCTGATTCCTGCCAAAAAGTGTTAGGTGCCGTGACGAGATGGAGGGTCACACTCCCACCTCACTCATAGTGACATTCACTTCCCCTCTTGCCTCTGTGGGCTGTGACTGTGCCTCTAAAACTGGCTGGGTCCCTGTGGACACGAGGGCCAGTGGGCAGGGGCATGGAGGTGGGGCCCCGTAGGTGAGCCTGGTGCGTGGACTTGGGAAGGAGGCTTAGCAGGAGGAGACCTGGTCCGTCCAGAAGCTCCCAGGTTGGTGCCAGAGGCCTGCAGTCTGACCCACAGAGCTCCCAGTCCTGATGGAAGAGTCTAGACTCTATCTGAGACAATTGAATAATAAATAGCACTTAAAATATGTATAAATATATCATTTCACAAACTCTCACCCTCCCAGGAGACAGTCTTATTCATCAATTGTCCTGGAATTCTGTTGTACCACGTATTGCTTGAGAAAGTGGGTTGTTAGATGGAGTTCAGAGTTGATTTATACAGAGTTTTATTTTCTTGCAATGGTTTTTCATCAAAGTGTGAGGAGGTAGGTGGAGGATAGATTCTGAACCTGAGCTTTGGAGTCAGAAAGACTGGGTTCAAATCCCAGCCGCAGAATTGGTGGTTTCTGTATAATCTCGAACCTGATTTTTCTGAGTTTGTTTCCTCATTAGAAAAGAATGAAACCAGTCACACCAATCTCAATCTCATGCTGCACTTAAGAAAAGCCTGCTCCGTAGCCTGGCTGGTGGCCCACGCCTATAATCCCAGCAACTCAGAAGGACGTAGCAGGAGGATCAAAAGTTTGAAGCACCTTAGAGAGACCCTGTCTCAGAATACAAATCACAAGGGCTGAGATCGTGAGAGTGATAGAGCACCCCGGGTCTGACCCCAGTACCTTAAAAAAAGAGGAAGAATGAATGAAACACACCCTTTCCCAGGGCAGCAGTTGACCAGCGGATTTTCCCTTTATTCCTGTCCTAAATATATTCCTTTATTTGACTGATGTCAATTTCATGGAGAATTTCCAAGTCTGGAGAGCTTGCAGGTTAAGGAATACTCTAAATTGAAGCAGGGTACTAATCAAGAAAGGCTCCCCTAAAAATCTTGGTGTCACCTCCAAGCCTTGCCTGAAGTCCTCCCACCTGGGCCAAAAGGCTGAAAGGGAGGAACCGTGACCCCATGACCCAGCTCAGGCTGTGCCTGCGGTCTGGTGTGGGCCGAAGCCATGACCTGGAGTTTCAGCTGCCTGAGGTTGAAGACCAGGCTGTGTCATTCCCCACCAGCCTTTGCAGGTCACCTGAGTATCCCCTCAAGAGCCGGCCAGGGCTGGCTGGTGGGGAGAGACCACCAATAAACTGTTTCCTGGCTCACCAGGACTAGAGCAGCCGCCCCGCTGGCCTCCCAGCAGCTAGCATGGACTCCAAGACACGAGTCAGATCAGGGCTCTCTTCTGCTCAAAAGTCTCCAGAGGCCACTTAGAAATGATACTTAAAGCTTCAAGCATGCCCTGGAGTGTTTCCAAACACAAATATCAATTTGTCTAGGTATAAAGTCATTGGTTTGAGATTATGCAACTTGCTAGCATTTAAAGTGAAATTTTGAGGCAGTGAATATGTCCAATTTTGCCACTCTAACTATGGTTCAGGGTACATCTTAATTGTCAGAATACATATATCTTATCTAGCTTTATAAGATTGTGTTTTATAAATTCACATCTGAAAATATTCTTTACAATAATTTACAAAGATAGTTTAATAATAGCATCTATCTCAAAAAAAAATAAACCCCTTCCTGTTACTTGGTCATGTCACTCAATCTCATGTCCTACAATTGCTCACTTGCATATCTATCTGCTCCAGCTATGATGACTTCTTGAGGTTCCTTTGTGCCTCAGGGCCCTTGCACTGGCTGCACTTTCTGCCCACACAGCTCACTCTCTCACCTTATTTTCTTTGACCACATAACAAATTACCACAATGTCATAGCATAAACCAACACACATTTATTATGTCATAGTTTTTTTAGGCCAGGAATTTGGGCACAGCTTGATGGGGTTCTCTGCACAGGGTCTTACGGTGTTGCAAGCCAGGTGTTGGTGGGCTACAGTCTCATCAGAGAACTGACTGGAGAACATCTGCTTCTAAGCTCCCTCCAGTGTTGGCAGATCCGCCTCTGTGGCTGGGACCCGAGTCTGCAGACTCATTTGGGAACTGGACTCAACTCCTAGGGCATTTGGCTCTCTCCCTAGGCCTTCTCAACATGACAACTTACTTCTTGAAGCCAGCAAGGAGGAAAAGTCTTCCTAGAACTTTCTAGAAAAATGGTGCCTTGTATATAAGATAACACAGGAGTGACCCATCACCTGTGCTCTATGCTGTTAACCAGTAGCAAGTTGCAAGCCCTGCCCATTCTCTAGGTGGGAGGGGCTTCTATGAGCCCTGAACACTGGCCACTCTTGGGCCTGACCACTGCACTCACCTTCTTCCTGGCGTGGCTCCCGCATTCTCAAGAGGCCTTCCCTGAAATCTTTGTGAAATTGCAGCCCTGTTCTTGCCCCAGTATTCTGATCCCGTTCCCTGGTATACTGTTTTATAACAGCATCTTTTCCCCATGCTATATAATCTACTCATTTATTACATTTATTATCTGTCTCCTTCTACTAGAAATTAAGCTCCTTAAGAGCACAGATCTGGGTCTGGTTCATTGATGATTGATTCCCCAGTACCTGCATTAAAAAAAAAAAATCCCTCCAATGGCTCCCCATTGTCCTTGAGAACACCCTAACCCTAACCCCAACCCTCCCCCGCCTCCCCTCCTTCCTCACCCTGGCAGGCAAGGCTCAGCCTACGCCTCCTGCTCTCCCATGGCCTGCTGGCCTTCTTCTGCTGTGGCCTTTTGTACTTGTTGATCCCTCTGCCTGGAAGGAGCTTCCTCCAGCTTCGTGGCTCTGTGTTGCTTTTGTAGAGGTGACTTTGATCCCTTGTGTATCAAATATCACCTTCCAGAGAGGCTTTCCCTGACCACCTGACCAAACAAGGCTCCAGCACCCCCACCCAGATGCTGATGACAACTGGGCACAGGTTTCACCCACAAGGGTGGCTTGCAGTGCCCCTCCTGCTCCTCTCCCTGTGCAGGAAGCCCCAGCTCCCAGAGCTGAGCCCTAACTCACAACAAACAGGAATCATGAAAAAATGGGCCTGGGTCTGAGATGTGGATAGCAATGACTTCCCAGCCCTGGAGGGGTGCGGTGGGTGGGGGGTAATGAAGTAGGAAAGCTGCCCTGGCCAGTGCCCGGTGTGGCCTGTGGTGACTGTCACCTCCCCGCCTCCTCTGTCAGCCTCCTCTGTAAAGCTGGGAGGTGCTGGAGCTCTGCCTCCCCTCCCTCGCCCTGGGAGCAGTCAGACCCTGACCCACAAGGACTCAGGTCTGACGCGTGGGGGCAGTCACCACATTGAAGTGAGGCCCCCCCGTAAGTCACATCCGCTGCTCCTTCCCGAGGTCGTGGTCTCGGCAGCCAGATTCCCCTCTTCCTGGGTTCTCCATCTGTACTGCTGCTGCCTGACCCTGGCTGGGACTCTGCTCCCTCTAGTCCCCTGACCAGCCCTTGGCTCCTCCAGGAAGCCTGTTAGCCAGGACCATCACCATCGGCCCTGGACACCAAGGAATGGACCTGGCCCTATGAGGGCCTCTGTTTCTGTCCTCTTGGGCCATTGTAACCTCAAATCTGTGGTCAGTCACTCTCTCATGATTCCTAGGTCATCGTCCAGTTTCAGTTCTACAGATCTTTACTTATGGCTTCCAGCGCAAGGGACACAGATGAGCAGGCATGGACTTTCCTCAGGGGGTCGGAGGGAGGACAGACACACTCAGATGCCCAACACCCAGGGTGGAAGCTGGCGGGTGGGCAGAGTGCCTAGGGGCTCTCAGAGGACAGAGGCCTGTCTGCCTGGAGGGTGCACTTCATAGGCAGGTGGCTTCTGAACCAAGCCCTGCTGGGGGCGAGGCTTGCCTGCTGCAGATGGAGGCTATATGCTCAGGGTCCTCAATGCAGCAACCGCTTGTAGCAGCAGGTGCATCGGGCATCGAGACGGTTCTGCAAGGGAGGAGGCCGTGGTCAGGTTGGGAACCTTGAGAGCCCCAGAGGAGTCAGGGCTGTGCATGTCTTTCCCTGACCTCAACCTCTGGTGCTCCACCTCTTCCCTCTATTTCTGTCTCTTGAGTAGCCGTTGACTGTGACTCTGTCATCCAACTCTGATTTCTGTCCCCACCCTGTCCCCATCTCTCTGATCCCTTGTCCTTCTGACCCTCTTGTGCCTGTGCCTCAGCCCCATCCCTGTCTCTCTGTCCCCTGTTCCATTTCAGTGTTCCTTCTCTCAATGTTCCATTTCTGTCCCCAGACCCGTCTCCTTGGCCGTTGGCCCTCATCTCTTCACCTCCCCCATCCTTCATCTCTTTGCTGCCTGTCCTTCGTCCCTCAGTTCCCTGTCTTTATGACCAGTTCCCAAATTCTAATGCTCCCCTTCCCTGACCATCTCTTCCCAGGTTCTTCTCCCCCAAAACCCTGTGCTGGGGCGGGTGGCTGCATTTTGAACAAGAGAGCAGATCCCAGCATGTTTGTTTAACTATAATTAGGGAAATAAATCAGTGCATTAGTGCCCTGCTTGGGAGCTTCTTTTTCTAGAAGCCACTCCATTGTAGGGGAGTCCCCAGGATTCTGGATGAGCTGGTGCTGTCCCGACCTGACAAATGAGAATGGCTGGATCTCTCCCTCCTCGCCCTCCCCACTCTCAAGCCTGCGCAGTTCACGTCCTTTCTGTTCCAAAGCCTGGAGCAAGTGGTTTGCTAGTCCTGTGGGGGGTCCCTGGGACTAGGCGGGGCAGGAGGCAAGGGGTTCCATGAGTCAGAAGCAAGTGGGTAATGAGGGGCAGGTGCTGTTCATTAAGCCCCACTCCCCACTTCTTCTGATGTCCCCTCCTAGCTAGCTGCAGGGCAAATATTGTGGCCCATAAGCCTCCATCCCCTCTGCCTAGGACTATTAAAATCCAATTAGCAGAATGAGGACCTGTTGAGCAGGGGCCTGCCTTCCTCTGCTGGAATGCCAGGGGCAGGGGGAAGGGGTAGTGGGGTTCTAATGAAGCTGGCAGGACTAAGCCTGAGAAAGTGACGCCCAGGAGTAGTGAAGATTTGGGTTAGAGCTGAGGAAGGACTTCCTCAAGGTGAAGGATGGCCATAGGGGAAGGGAAGGGAGCAGCACTAGCCTGGCTGTGCCACCACGCCACACCCTCCTACTGGTCTCCTTGTGAATTAAGGGGCCTGAATGGTTTCTAAATGGGGCTAGGGCTGGAGCAGATTCTGCTCCAGAGGTAGGGGAGATATTCCAAATATTTAGCAATCCCTGGGGTGGAATGAGAGGATATCAACCCACTAACCCTAACATCCTCAGCTGAGGCAGGGGTCAACCCTTTAACTGCTGAATGATTGGGAGTCCTGGAGGCAGAAGCCCATTGAAGGGGTCAGGAGGGCTGGGGCCCTGGGAGGATGACCCTGGAGGGCTCAGGGAAATGGCTGTTTACCAGCTAGTGTGGAAATATTTGAGAATTTCAATAACTGGAATGGACATACAGTGGCACCAGCTGACTATCTACTTTGCCTGTCACAGGAGGCCACATGTCCCCTCCTTCCTCAGGCTGGGGGTGGGGGATGCACTGGAGAAGACCACCCAATGGGCAGAGGGGATGACATGAACTCTGTGCCTCCCTTCTGCAGAGAGGGGTATGGCTGGGGCTCCCAGAGCACTTTTTACCTTTCCTGGGGGGAGGCTCTGGGGGTACAGGTGGCTGGGATGCCCCAGTCTTGTCATCAATGCCCCAAACCTGCTGCTGCCGCCTCGCTGCACAGGGCCCTGGAGCCCGGCCCAGGCTGTCCCTCACCCTGTTGGAGGGATGTTTTCAACAGCTCCCAAAACTGCTTCCTCAGCGCCTGGCTTGTCTTAGCCTAAGTAGGCCTCTTGGATTTATTAGTTCTGGGGGTGGAAAGAAAACAGTTTCTCGCCGACGTATGTTTAGTGCCACATTTCAAACTTGCAGACTTGATTGAAATGGTAGTTAAAACATTTTAAGGCTCTTAGGTAAAGTTGCATTTGCCTTCTGCACACCCCATCTTCTGATATTATCCATTTATTGCGGTGGCCCCGCTCCCTGGCTGAGAGGTAATGCTTTATGGAGAGCTGTCAGCTCATCTTGCAGGGACGTGGCCCCAGCTCCCATCTGCGAGCCTATCACACTGAAGCCACCAAGAAGCAAAAAAAGGGTAGAATAATTGTGCATTTTAATTAAGCCTCAGTGAGCACCCTATTGTGGAGACGCTAATATTAAAGAATTCTTTTCACTTTGCTGGAAGCTGGAATATTTGTTCCCCATGTCATTTTTATATTCCTTTTGTGTGGCAATTAATATTTAACTCCTGGGAAATAAAGCTGCCACCTGATATCATCTTTATGGCCTGGTATTAAAATAACTATTTCTGATAAACTATTGTAATAAAGTATTGGGAAGACCCTGCCGAAAGGGGGTTTTGTTCAGGTATTAATTCTCCTCAAGGAGCTGGACTTGGAATGAGTGCTTTTATCCCAGTTTATTTCATTTTTCCACGACAACGCATCTATGAGCCTAATCGTAATCATAACCAGGAGTGTGTGTTTGGGGGTGGGAGACTCCACTCGCCTGCGTCCCTCCCATAAAGGTGTTTCCAATTAGCACAATCGCTCTGTCACGTCTGTCACCACCTCTAGCCAGAACATGTCCTTGACGTAGTAGAAAAGGTGAAAGTAGCAGATTTGTAGTCCCTCGTAGGAGCCCAGCTTACCTGGTCTCAACAGTATTTAACTAGGAGACCTAATTTGAGTTTACAAGTGATTACAAGGTGTCCTGTGGGACTCTGCCTTCCGATGAATTCTCAAATAAGTTGCAAAACAATGACGAATTAACTTGTTATGCTGTCAAAATCAATTACTGCAGAAGACATCTTAACTTCCCGGCCCAGTTCTCAGGGTCCCTGAGCCAGCCTGGCCACCCTCTGCCCTGGGAGAGCTGATCAAGGGAATCAGCAGGCCCTGGCTGTCTGTCACCAATGACCTCCCTCCCCGACTCCCTCTCTCTCATAGTTTGGTTGAAGTCTCTGGTTTGGATTTGGGGAAGTGAATTCTCAAAAGCAGAGGTGGCGGGGGAGGGAGGGAGGGGAGAGCCAGCCTGGCCCACCCCCTCCAAATGACATTCTCTCCCGCCAGTGCTGGGGAACCTCAATTGATTCTTGCTGTGGCTTTAAGTAAGATAAACATCTGAAGGCCCAGAGACTTTATTTTGCAGCATTGAATGGAAGGGGCAATTTATAAATGTTCCCTTAATATTTCTGAAACAGATTGGCCAGTAATTTATAGACTGCAACATTGAGGACTGAATTAATTTTCCAGTAAGAAGAGTCCATATGCAGCTGGCATCTCCAAGCAGTCAGAGAATGATGGGGTGAGGAGTGTGGAGGTGGTGAATTTCACCTTCTCCATGTCAGAAGTGGGGAAACGGAGGCCCAGGGCCACACAGCCAGCTCCTGGCTGAGGCAGATCTGGAGCCCACTCTCCTGCGTCCTCGCCTTGTTCTTGGCTTTCTGCTCCTTGTCTGTAGGCAGCTCTCCATGTTGAGCTTGCCTTTTTGTGGTTTTGGTATCTCCAGCCTCTGACCACCAAGGGGACCTTCTTCTGCTCTACTTTGGTTTCCTTTCTGCCCAGGAGACTCATCCCTCCTTGCCTGAACTAGGAGACGTGGGCCTCATGCTCAAGATCCAGCTAAGGTTCTCGCTGTCCACGTGGGTTTGTGGGGTTCACACAGGCACCAATGTCTGTTGAGCTCCTACTGTGTGTCAGACACACGGTGGGGCTCTACATTTATTTTATCACATTTATAATTCTCACAACAATCCAGTGTGGGGCAAGTATATTGATGTCCCACTTTACAGATGGGAAAAATGAAGCTTGGAAGATTAAGTCCTGCTCTCTCTCTCCAGCCCAGAACAGAGATGAAATGGGTCAGAGGCTTCTGATGATCAGGAAGATTGGGTGGGGTACTAACTGGGCCAGTGCTTCTCACAGTGTCTTGCACCCATGAAGCCTCTGGGAATCTTGCAGGATTCCCCAGATACTGCATGCAGTCCCCATTCGGCATATGGGGGAGGGGCAGAAATTCTTCATTTCTAGCAAGTTCCTAATGATAAGATCCTACTAGTCCAGGACACCCTGTCAGAGCTGTTTGCTCCCAGGGTCAGGCAGTCACAGCTGGCCATGTCTTCCAATGGCCAGAGCCCATTCTCCTGCCTCTGGAATTTTGAGCTGCTTTAATATGGTGCAAAGTCTCTGGGAGAGGGATGGAACCCCCTCAGAGCCTTCCCTACCATGTTGAGACCTGCCTGTATTTAAAACCCAAGTTGATGGTCACATAAGGTTTCTCACCATTGTGATTTAATAACTAGCAACTGAACAAAAATCGGTCGCTCACATTTACTCAGTCCTTGAATCAGAGCATGCTTCAGGGGCAAGATCTTTACTGTGAAAATTGAGTCAAGACTCAGATGTTACCAAACATTGTAAATAGCACCGGATTCATTTTCCAAATACTCCATACTATAAAATGAGAAGAGAAACCGGGGAGGCTGCCTCTCTCTCGCCCATTCTCACACACCAGCGCAAATATGCGCTTCCAAGCCAGGCAACTCATGCAATTAGGTTGTGGTGCACGTCTGAATATCTCCTTGTACATGACATTTACGAAGAAAAACACTTGCAAATTAAATGTTTGATTAACATTACATCTTTTGCAGTTTAAAATGGGTGAGCATAATTGAAAGGTGCATTAGCTAAAGAATATGAACTTTAGATGAGCTTTATCCTGGCCTGTGCTTTTCGATGGTTTTATTGAATCTTTAGTGCCAATGGTCCAGGGTATTTATACATCACATTTCATGAAATACTCTAAGGGTTCAGGAGTTTGCCATCTTATCAGGGGGAAATTGGTACAGTTTGAGCATAAATCTTATCTAAGGGCAATGAGCAATTCCTGCTGGAATTTTGGGTGTATTTTATCAAGACAGAGTGAAATTTACCCTTTAGTTGGATACAGGAGGTCACAGCTACTTGGGTCTACACCTGCCACTTTTCCAGAGTCTGTGTCTACACCAGAAAAATCACCTGCTTTTATTACCTGCTTCTAAAGAATATCCTCTTTTATATTCTCAAGGACTATTCCCTTCTGCCCTCTATAGTCCTTTGCTTTTCTCCTCTTTTTTTATCTCTCCCTCACTTCCCACCTTCCTTTTCTCTGCCATTCATCACCCCTGAATCCTGGCCATGGCCAAGTTCCCCTGAACAGCCTCAGATCCCCAGAGATGGCCCCCCTATTTACGAGTGGCCTTCAATGACTGTGTGTTAAAGATGAAGACTTTTTTGAAGTGGAGCCAAAGCTTTAAGTATATTACTGGGACTTTCTGTCATGGAGATTCTTAACAACATATCTGGAGCCCACGTGTTCTCTTAAAGGGTACACTTCCTCTTCATTTTTAAGGTCACACACTCAGCCTGGGACAATGGAGGAAATCCTCATCCAGGTGCCCTTGGAGGTGATTTTTACAGAATGAGCTGGGTTTTGTCTCCAGAAGAGACGAGTGGGGAAGAGACCTTCCAAGCAGTGGGAACAGCACACACTGAGGCCAAGAGTGGGGAGAGGGACCTGCCTGTTAGGAAGGATGCTGGCATGGTGGTGCTGAGGGGCTGAACCCAAAGTCAGAGGGGCTGAACCCAAAGTCAGAGGGGCTGTGAGGATGAGGGCCCTCACAAAGGAGCCCACAGAGAATCTAAACCGGGAGGGGAGCCTTGTGTTTCCAAAAACACATGTAAGGCTGGAGTGAAGGATGACTGGGGAGTCTGGTACAGAGGGACTGGCTAGGAGCTGCTGGTCAGTCCACTGAGAAGGCATGTTGAAGACGGGGCCCAGGCTGGTGGTACTGCCAGGACGGTGGCTGGGAGCTGAGCTGGGCTGGCAGCTGGGGACCTGAAGCCTGGCAAGAGAAAGACCTCTGGTGGAGACCCAGTTCCAGGGAGGGGCAGCTGGGAATGGAGAGGGGTCCAGTGGTAGGTTTCTAGGGTTCTCAGAATATCTGGACTGATGTCTTCATCAGTGAGGGGCTGGGGTCCTGAGGGTGGCAACTAAAATGTCACCAAAAGCAGGATGGCCACTGACTGCCAGGAATACAGTGGAGGTTGGGAACACAGTTGACTTGAGGAACTAAATGACAATAACAACAATAATAACGCTATTCCCACATGTGAACCACACTTTAAAACTTATCTGAGCCACATGACCTGCCATGTGGCTGTTGATACTAACACCACAAGAAATCTCAGGCAGCTTAATTGACTAAAGTCACAATAAATGAAGGTTTAATAATTGAACCCTCCTCTTCTAGTCTGGCCTTTTTGACATGAAAGAATGTTCATACTCCTGGGGACGCTTGCATCTGGCTCCATGCTAAGCATCTGGAGAAGTGTAAAGGATGTGAAAACTCCTGGCCCCTAGAAAGCTCATGCGCTGGATCAGATGGCAGGGTTAATAGATGGAAGTAGCCAACAATGACACAGAGCATCCATTTATCTCCCATCCTCCACCACCCTCTCACCTGTGTGCTTGCCCCTCTTTGCATCCACATACCTGTCTACCTGTCCAAGCGTCTAACCTTGTGTCCATTTGTCTGTTCAACATTTATGTAGTGATTATAAATTGGGGCATTGAGATCCTAAGTTGGTTCTCCTGAGTCTGGCTGCATATTAGAAAACACTGATGCTCAGGCCCCCTCCCCAGATATTCTAATTTATTTGTTCAGGGGTGGAGCTAAGCTTTGGCAATTTTTAAATAAAGCTCCCTGGGGATTCCGATATGTCACTAGAGTTGATGCTCTGAAGTGGTTTGCCAGTTCAAGGAAGGGAGGGCCAGGGAGGGCTGGGATGCTTGATGAACCTCAGAACAGGAAGCTTGAGAAGTTTCTTGTGCAGCTTCACTCCCTGGCAGGGAGGCCTGGTTGGGGCTTGGCCCCTCTTCCTCTTCCTCCCAGCTCAGGGTAGCTTCTCCCTTTTCCACTAGTGGACAGGGAAACTGTCAAGAGGAGGCACGATCTACACAGACCTCTGAAGAGGCAGAAGTTCTGGGATAGCCAGAGGGAGACAGCAAGAGCCTCTGCCAGGCCCCAGTCTTGAGCATTAGGCCTTCAGCTCCTCATTCAGAGGAAGAGGTCTTGTCTCCTGGGCAGAAAGCAAACCAAAGCCAGAGCAGAAAGTGGATCCCTCAGTGGTCCTAGGCTGGAGGTTCCACAGCCATAGGAATAGGGGTTTTGAATACAAGCAGCAGCACATCCATGGACAGGGATCAAGAATAAGACTGGTGCCAGGCATGTAATCCCAGCAGCCTGGGAAGCTAAGACAGGAGGATCACGAGTTCAAGGCCAACCTCAGCAACTTAGTGAGGTTCTAAGCAACTCAGCAAGACCCTGTCTCTAAATAAAATGCAAAAAAGGACTGGTGGTGTGGTTCAGTGGTTAAGTGCCCCTGGGTTCAATCCCTGGGACTGGGGAAAAAATGGAGACTGGTGTAGGGGAAATGGGATCCTGTGTGCTTTTGAGGACTCTTTCAGTGCACTGCACAGGCAGACCTCTCCCCAGGCACCAAGCAGCCCCTTGACTTTGCTCCCACACCTGCCTGTTGATGGAGGTGACCAGGACCACTGGACCGCACATCATCCCGTGATCATAATTTGCCATCCATCCCGCTGTGCTTCGAAACCCCTGGCGCAGCCCCACCTGGAGAGCAATGAAGAGCGATGAGCAGGGTGCAGGGAGGAAGTTTGAACAATTACTTTGCTCTGATTAAGAAGGAGCAGTGATAATGCGGAAGTGGGGATGATGGATGCCGGCCCCACCCACATAAATCCACCTGTGCGCCTTTGCTGCCTCCTCGTGATGCATGTATGAGATAAATTCTCCAAATCTATTTTTGTGCCGTTGCCAGTAGCCTGCTGATGGAGTAAATAAGAGTTATGGCCACCATAATAGCATCACTTATGAGGGGCTAAAAAAAAAAAAAGCAAACATGTCCACACAGTTCTTATAAATCTATTATAAATGTGGGCTCAAGTTTCCGAGGAAGTTCCACTAGACAGCTTGGCACTCACTTCCCCTGGAGTCCAATGAGTGACTGAGCGGGCAGGTGCCAGAGAGGGCCACAGGTGGCCTGAAATGACCAATGACCCCTTCCCTGTTACCTCTTCTCCCCGCTCTGAGTCCTAAGCCCTGGTCAGCACAAGAGCCAAAGCCACACAAGCCAGATGGCCCTGCCCCGACAGCTCCAGCCTGCAGATGAACAGCCACCAGCAGCGCCTCCACGTACCAACTCTGGGCATGGCACACTAGAGGGGCCACCAACTTCCTCGTCTGGGGGGCTGAGCACCAAGATTCCTTTCAGAGAAAGCTAACTTTGGCGAGGCCCACCCTCATCTTCCTTCTGTCCCTTTTCCTCAACTTCTCAATAGAATTGAGACCAGTTCCTCTGTAGGAAAGGGCAATCTCGGGCCTGCTAGGTCTGGGATGGACCAGGCCTCAGCCACCTCCTGAAAGTCTTGAGGTCCACCACAGGAAATTACCTGTTCTGCTTCCTATCCCACCTCTCCAGGTTGAAGGGGTTCGTCCAACATGGAGTGTGGAAGGCAGCGAGACTCAGGACCCCCCAGGGTCTGCGCCCTCTCCCTACTCCAGGCTCATCATGCTGAACTCACACTCTGTTCCTCCACCTGAGGCCTCATTTTCTTCATCTGCAAAATGGTAACAATAATAAAATAATACCTCACCTGTGGGGCATTTGTGATACACAGGGTACTTTCAAAGTATAGAGGGCTGGGAGACACAGGGCTTGTGTCATCATCATCCTCTGGGGCTCAGATCTGCCAGGGGAAAACACCTGAGCCCTCTCCTTGGAACCGGAGGCCCTCGGTGATTCCCTCAGGGAGAGCGCTCAGTCAGTGCTGCCAGGTGAGGTTAATTATCTTTAACTAGGGCATTTTTCGACCTTGAAGAGACTTTCAGCCCCCAGAGGGAGTGCCAGCTTCTGAATCAGCCTGGGAATCCCTGGGCCAGCCCTCAGCATGTTGATGCACCTCTTGGTGCTCAGCACCTGCCTGATGGAAGAGTTTGTGGACTCACTTTCTCTGCAGAGAGTAACCCCTCACCTGGATTCCTCCCTTAGCCTCCTAAGGGTTCCAACCTTTCCAACCTCCCAAATCTCAGCTCCATAAGCTGCCAGTGTGGGCCTTTTAAAGCATTGGTCAGATGGCACTGTGCCTTGGGCTCCCCTTTGTACCCAGAGTAAGCACCCAGGACCCATTGGAGGGATCTAAGGTCCTGTGTGATCCTCGACTCATCTCCAGCCACACTGACCTCCTCTCATTCCCTGCACGTGGCAGGTCTCTCTTGGGTTACTCGGGGCCTTTGCACTGGCTGCTCCCACTGCCTGCTCATGGTTCACTCCTCACTACTTCAGGTCAAGGCTCAAATGCATCCTGGCCGAGACTTTCCCTGATACTGTGTTAAAAGCACAGGTCTCCAGCCCAGCGCCTCCCCTTCTTTGCCATGTCATTCTCCCACACACACTGCACAATTGGTAGCCCTCATCTTGCACTCATTTTGTTTATCTCTGTCTTCTCCACTAGAATGCAGACTCTGTGTGGGCAGAGCTGGATCTGTCGTGGTCTCTGCTGCCTCCCCGATACTAGAACAGTGCCTGGCACATAGTAAGCCCATGAGAAGTATTAGTTGCTTGAGTGAATGAATGAGTGGACAGTTGGATGGACAGAGTCAGAGAGGGCCCTGGCTGGGCGGGCCACAGTAACCATCGGAAGGCATGGCCTGCCCTGGGAGGAGGGTGGGTTCTCGGCCAGAAGCCAACCCGGGAAAAGGACCTTCTCCTTCCTCATCCATCCCTGAGGGAGGGATGCTATAGGCGGCATCCCAGGCTTGTGCCACTCTTACTGCCTCCTGTCCTTGGCAGGGACCCGAGCAGAGAGAGAGGTGTAAGGATACAAAAGCCGCTACATCTGGAAACCGTATGTCTAATAATCCCACAGTCACTACTGCAGACTTTTCCAGAAAGCCAGCCAACCAACCTGTTAAAATGCAGCTGACCTACACCTGGTGAAGTATGCAAATGGCGCAGGGTGGGGAGAACCATGCACAGACCCGGTCCCCATTAAAAAAACATCGCCTCCCTCGCTGTGGCACTTGGCTTGCAGATTCTAAATGTCAATAGTTCCCCGAGTGAAGGCAGGCAGAAGGTTGAAAGGTTAGCCCTTTTAAGAAACTAATTGCCATCAGTAAATTAGAATGATGAGCACACCAGCCCTTCCCTTTGTCACCTCTCCCCACACCCTGACTCTGCCCCTGGCCCAGGGGCCCCAGGAAGAACACAATTTAAACCCAGAGCGGGAGGCTGGGATACTGGCCTTCTGTGATGAGAAGGTAATGGAGCAGAAACCCCCCTCCCCACCATAAGTGGAGCCTCCTATGTCTGCAGCCAGTCCAGGAAGTAACAGCCCCTCTGGAAACCAGCGCCCACTGCTTTCAAAGTCGGGGCCGGCTCTGGCCTATGCTCTGTCATTGAGGCCTGGGAGGCCGGAAGGGTGCCTGCCACCTGCCCCCAGCTCTCTTCTGAGGCCCTTCTCCAGGGTTAAAGGACACGCCTGATGGGCTCTTCTAAGAGGGGAGGAACTGGGCTGAGGACTGTTAACCGCAGGCCATTTCACCTTGGCTCCCGCAGCTGTAAAATGGGCTCCGTGAGAATGGGCTCCTCAGACTGCTTCCGGGTGGTGGTGGGGGTTATGTCTGTGTTACGCCCAGCACAGGCTGGGAAGTTTATCTGTTAATTTACTGTTAATTTTGGTGCTGCCTAGAACTTAGGATGTCACGTGTGTGTCACTTGCCTCCTGTGGCTCCCCCATCTGGGAGTCTCCAATGGCCAGGCCTCTCCTACTCCCCTGGGCTTGTCACCTGCCAGGGTGCTGATCAGCCAACACAGGTCAGGCGCTGGGGTGGGCCGGCCAGCCCACTGAGTGTTTCTGTGCACCTCATTTCCGTTGATCATCAGAGAGAGCTAAGCAGGTGTTTCAGGGGTGGGGACACTGGTGGCTCGGACTTACCCACTGCCACATGGCTGCTAGGCCCCACAGAGCCCTGGGCTGCAGAGAGGAGCCACTCGCCCCTGGCAAAAGCCATGCAGAAAACTGTTCATCCTTTGGTCTGAATCTCTCAGAGAAGGGCACCTTCCACTCGGTGATGTTGGGCAGCACCTGGAGGCTTAGAGCCACTGGCTCCTCCTTGGGTCCTCCACCCCCGCTCCGGTGAGGCTGCCCATGAGCAGGTGGGAGAACAGTCCCCCCTCCCAGGGCCCATGGAGAGAACCTAATGTCCCCTCCTGCATCCCCAAGCCCTGCCCTGTGTGGTGCATTCCTCTTCAGGCCCCACCACTGCCCCCTGGAGGAGCAGGGAGCAGGGTCTCAGCCTGCTGTCCCAGGATCACCCTGCAGTACAGGCAGCCAGGCCAGCACCTGGCAAGGGCTGCCCGGCCGCTCTCCCAGGCTCCAGTGGGCTGCCTGCTGTCAGTCCTTTTGTTCTCAGCTTTTCAAACAGCTTGTGAGCCAGGGGAAAAGGGATCTGAACTGGAGAGACTGTGAAAAGAACTGAACGAGGTGTCTATTCTGGACACGGGATATTATTCTTGGTAGAGTGGTGTAGGCCCTTAATGGGTTGTAAGAAAGACAGAGGGGAAGCCAGGGTTCTTTATGCCCAGTGTTCTGTGTGTTCATATTTCATGTGACCTTTAAAACAAGCCCAATAGGAGGGTAGAAGCCCCATCGTGTAGATGAGTAAACCCAGGCTCAGAGATGAATAACTTGCCCGACTAGCAAATGGTAGGAGAAACAGAGGTCCAGAAATTCAGTAATTGGCTCAAGATCACACAGCCAAGCTAGGATTCATATCCATTTCTGTCTCTCGGAGGGAGAAATGCTCTTCTCCCTATACCATGCTACAACCAACTGCCTAGACAGCTTCTTAAATGTCTATACTAAACAGCAGACATTTGGAGAGAACCTAAATGAATCTCCCATCTGCAAGTGGGTTTTGTCTCCCAGGTCCTCCTCTGAAGGACGGCGGGTCAGCGTAACACCCTACGTGTCTCCCTCTTGACCCAGCTTTTTGGAACCTGCTGAGCTGAGGCAAATGAACTTCATGAGATGCACTGAAATCCATGTGTATTGACTGGGCACACTCACTCATAATCACCTCCTAAACAACACCACCTGCTGAGAGAATCCAGGCAAGGGGACCTCCCTGTCCCCATTGTCCCCTGCTCCTCCCAGCTGCTGCTGGAGGGTGGGGGAGGTGAACTGGCTGCTTGTGTATACATGAGGTCAGGCAGAATCCACCAGACAGAGACCAGGGAGTATATTTATAAGGGGACGGCTTGGGCAAAGTCACAGGGGCAATCACAAGCCTCTCAAGGGGCAAGGCCAGGCTGAATCATGATGAGGGTGGGGGTGCCCTTAGCATCCCTTCATCACTGCTTCAGACTCTGTCATTAGAAGGGAGCAACATCCTCTACAAGTGAGTAGACAAACATCCCTTAACCAGGCAAAAGGGCACAGTATTGTACGCCTGTAATCCCAGCATCTCGGGAGGCTGAGGCAGGAGGATTGCAAGTTCAACATAGTGAGGCCCTAAGCAACTCATTGAGACCCTGTATCTAAATAAAATAGAAAAAAAAGGTCTGGGGTTGTGGCTCAGTGGTTAAGTGCCCCTGAGTTCAATCCCCGGTACCCAAAATAAAAAATTAAAAATAAAAAGCAAAGGAGGAGACCATGTGCCTCAGGACTCACACTAAAGGTGAGGGAGAAGCCCTGGCCAAGAGCTGAGGCCCTCTGCTCATAACAGCTGCAGAAAATCTGCAGAGTGCTTACCTGTGCCCATTCAAAAGGTCCAGCTGTCCTCCCAGATCTGCCGTCTGGAGCTGAGCTGTAAAGGCTGCCCACGGAGCTGCCTGGACAAGAGCGCACCTCCTGGGGGGCATGGGGGGCAGGACTTCCCCTGTCAGGCAGGCTCGGGTCTGCCAAAGCTTATTTGGATAGTGGGTGTGTATTAGGGTGGAGGGAGGGGTGGCAATCCAGAGGGAGGAGAAAGCAGAATCAGGTAAGAAAGAGAGATAGCTTGCTGCCACTTAGCTGCCATGTGACCTGGAGCAGGTCCCTTTACCTCTGTGAGCCTCAGTTGTCACAACTGCAAAACGAAGATGCAGTGGTCCTTATTGCCCAGAGCTGTGGTGAGGCTGGACTTTGCTTTGCACACTGTGAAGTGCTGTGCCTATTGGAAGCTCTACCATAATGCAAGAGCAAGGGAGCCAAGTGTGGGCCAGAGTCACACCCACTCTTCTGTTTCAGCTGGAGGTGACGCATGTCACTCCACTCTCCTCCTACTGACCAGGACTAGTCTCATGGGTCTCCTGGCTCCATGGAGCCAGGAAATGTGATAGAGCAAAGGCCAATTGAGTGGCAAGAGAATCTCTGCTCAGATGGTCAGGTCGAGATGGTCTGGTTCAGGGTTCCTGAACCAGAGGCAGCTGCTGCCAGTGGAAGTTCAGGTCATGGACCAGGATGGTGACCCCAGCAAAGTACGCTAAGCACACAGGCAGGTGGAAGCAGGTGCCCCGTTCCTCCCTCCCTACCTCCCTCCTTCCATGCCTATGGCTCAGGATCCTTAGGCAAAAGGACTTCTACAACTTCCATAGTCCCAGGATGCTAGGGGTACACCAGAGAGGGACAGGATGAGAGCCCTCTCTCCTGCAGAGCCACCCACAGGAGCACTTGGATGGCTAACTCACTGTGTTAGCCTGCAACCCTGGGAAGCTGCCTGCACCCACAGGAGACTTTGTATGAGCAAAATGTGGATTTTCATTGTGTTAAGATTCTGAGATTTGGGGTTTTGCTATGACAGGGCTTGTCCTGGCATAGTATACTTTTTCATCTTGCACTGTTTGGGCTTCATAATCCAGACTGTCCTCTGCAGGATAGTCTGCTGCTAAGACTTTCCCCAGCTCCCCTGCTGTGGGCATAGCATCCCAGTAGAGACACCACCTCTCCACTCAATCCTCCATTCCATGGTTGGGGGTGTTCCATGGTTCCTCTCCCTGGTTCTATTTCTAAGAAAAAGTGGCCCCCAACTGCAGATGTAAGAGGACTTTACATCACCTTTTTCCTATTGAGAAAAGAATGATGGAGCACCTTCTGGGGTGTAGGCCTTGTGCTTATCCTCAGGGATGTGAAGATATACTCTATCCACACCTTGAAGGATTTCACAGTGTAGGTTGGAGCACAGGGAGAATATGGTGTGAGAGCAGGTGGGTGGTGAGGGGTGGCTAGATGGATGGATCCATCACTCTGTGGATGGATGGATAGATGGATGGATGGATGGATGGATGGATGGATGGATGGATGGATCTATTGCTCTGTGTGTGAATGGATGAGTGGATGGATGGATAGATGGATCCATTGCTCTGCATGTAGATGGGTGGATGGATGCTTGGATGGGTGGATCCATTGTTCTGTGTACGGATAGAAGGATGGATGAATGAATGCATGGATGGCAGGTGGGGGGATGGATCCATTGCTCATGGGTAGATGGATGGATGGATTCATTAGCATACTGATCAATTGATGGGGGGATGGATAGGTGGAGGGAGGGTGAAATGCGTATCAGTTTGGTGCCTATTGTCATTGCTCTTCTCATCTGTCTCCTTCCTTAATACCCACAACTACTCTAAGATATGTGCTAATCACTCAAATTTGGGGGTGAGATTTGAAGTCAGGTCTGAGTGATAATGGAAATCATCTTCCACATCATCTTGCTATGGGATGCTTGTTGCTTCCTGTGATCTCCTCAGGAAGAGAAGGTTCCTCTCCTTTCTCACATTAGCACAAACCACTGCCGTCTCTGGGGAGCACTCTTCAAACTCTTGCCTTGACCCTCCTCCCCACTATGTGCTCTTTGCACTTTTTTTTTAAGTCTTAAAACCCTTACTGTGGAATATTTAAAATACAGCCACACATCACCTAATGGTAGGGATATGCTCTGAGAAATGTCTTTAGGTGATTTTGTCGTTGTGTGTACCTCATACAAGGTACTTACAGACAGCTGTGATGTCACTCAGCAACAGAATCTTGTGGGACCACCGAGCAGTTTGCCATTGACCAAAACATCATTCTACAGCATGTGGCTGTTTATACAGAAGTAGAAGAATAGTATCAACCCCATGCAATCAGCATGCAGCTTCAACAGGTATTCACCCCCATCGTTCTTGTTTCTTCTCTGTCCCCACCTGCCCTCCTCTTGCCCAGGCATCATGGCAGCCTCTCTGTAACTATATTGGTTCTGTGTATCTTTCCCACTCTGGGCCTTTCCCATTCTTGCTTCCCCAGTGCTCAGTTTACAAGGAAGCTGCTCAGGACGTTTGCTGAGTGAATAAATACCTAGCCTTGTGGGGCCATTAGTAGGTTCCTAGTGATGCCGCTGAGGCCCTAGTTTATCAGCAGGGCCAGCCTGCAGCCAGCTCCTCTGGACAGATGCTCTTTAGGCTGCGTG
Source organism: Glaucomys volans (assembly GCA_020662805.1). Classification (NCBI taxonomy): domain Eukaryota; kingdom Metazoa; phylum Chordata; class Mammalia; order Rodentia; family Sciuridae; genus Glaucomys; species Glaucomys volans. The sequence goes on from JAJEJO010003628.1 coordinate 155,525, forward strand.
TGTGAGAACCTGTCCATTCGGGCAGTCTGGGGCTCTTTGGGTAGCTGATAAGGCCTTCTCAAATATGGCTTCTTTTGTGTCAACATCCCGCGGGCATAATTACATTAGCTGTGCAAACACACAGGCAAAGAGCCACTGGGCTGCCTGTCGTCTGGCATGTATGGCCTCTGCCCAGACATCCCACAGAAGCCCCGCCAGGACAGCAGATGGGGCTGGTTCAGGTCCTCCTCCCCCAGGATGCCTCTGGCACCCCAGCTGGCCTGGCAGTGCCTCATTCATTTGCATCTGATCTCAGCCCAAGAGGAACCAGAGATCCAGTCAGCCCTGTGGCCCTGCTGCTTCTCTGACAGGCATTGAGGGCTGGTTGACATGATCATTGGGTTGCCAATCACTATTGAGCATCTTTTGTTTACTGGAGGTGGAGGGAAGAGGAGTCAGAGCGAAGAAGATCCAGACCCAGCCTCAAAGAGCTCTCAATCTGTGGAAAGAAGGAAAGTTCCAGAAAGGATTATGGGAAAAAACAGAACAGTGTTTACAAAGTAGTGGACACAGCCAAAAGCCACCCCACACAGGTTGCCCCAAACCTCTTTTCTCCTGTCCCTGGCCAGCTCCCTGACTCAGGAGGGGCAGAGCCAGCCCCCCAGAATTTGGAAGTGTTCCCTGTTACAGGCTGAATTATGTCCCCACAAAAAGGTACGTTGAAGTCCTAACCTGTGGTCCCTTAGAATGTGACTTCATTTGGAAATAGGGTTGTCACAGATGTAACTGGTTAAATAAAGACGAGGTCATATTAGAGTAAGGTTGAACACCCACTCCAACATGCCTGGTGTCCTGGGGAGACCGATGCGCAGGGAGCAGGCCACGTGATCAGCTCAGGCTGGAGCCTGCAGCATGCGCTGGGGGTGCCCAGCACATCAGGGGATGGCCCCAGCACGGCCTGCCACACCTCGGCTTCAGAACTTCCAGCCTCCAGGACTGTGAGATGATGCATTTCCATTGTTTGAAGCCACCTGGTTTATGGTACTTTGTCACAGCAGCCATAGGAAGCAGACACGTCCCCAGAACTCCAAGCACCACTGAAAAACATCTGCTCCCCAGAAGTTTGTGGGAATCTTTCTTGGCCTCATTTCCCATTTCGGCCCTGAGCACATCCCCCCAGGAGACAGATCCGCTGTGCTGGCTGTGCTGTCCCTCGCAGCGATGAGCCAGGGCCTCCCTTCTGGCTTCACACTCTTGTCCTCGAGCACTCCTTGTCCTTGGGGTCAAGGACCTTGTAACACCTAAGGAGCCCCTGTCATTGGGAAAGCTGCTTTAGGGGCAAGAGAGGCAGGGCGGTTCAGTGTTTAGGAGCATGGACCCAGACCCCCACACCCTGGTTTGGATCCCAGCACTGCCACGTCCCAGCTGTGTGACCTGAGGCAGGTAACTTGACTGCTCTGTGAAAGAGGTGGTAATATTAGTATTTAACTCATAGGACGGCTAGAAGGCTGGAATTAGTTAACACAGGGTTGGCAAACTTTTTCTCTAAAGGGCCAGATAGTCAAGATTTTTGGCTTCACGAGCCTCCTGTACTGTTTCTGGGGAACCGCTCCCCACTGCTGTGGCGGAGCCCGGGCAGACACGGCGGCGCACAGAGAAAGGGCATGGCTGGGATCCAGGACAGCTTTATTTACAAAACCAAGCGGCAGGCCAGATGTGGCCACGGGCTGGAGTTTGCCAATCTGTGAATAATCTCTCAGAAACACTTGGTCCAGTGTGCAGAGAAAGAACCCCTCAGTGTGTGGGGCTGTTGCTGCTCAGCACCATGGAAGTTGCAAAACCAGGACTGGGGTTTTGGGGTGCCGCTCAGAGCTAGAGCCCTTGCCCAGCATTTGCCAGGCCCTGGGTTCCATCCCCAGCACTGCAGTAAATAAATAAATAAAGCCACAAACCCTGTCTCATGAGCAAGTCTATTTGCTCTTATGGAAACCCTAGGAGGAGGGGTGCAACCCCACCACACAGACAGGAAAACTGAGGCCCAGAGAAATTATTCATCTTGTTCTTCAGGAGCCAGAGGCTGCATCCCTGCTCCATGCTGTGGCTCCTTCACTATCCCGGCTCCCAGGTGCCTTGATGGACACAGGTTACTCTCCCTCCCTGTGGACCAGACCACCAAAGACCTGTGTGCTCAGGGGCTGTGCTGAGCTCAGAGACAGAACTGGGAAGCAAGGGGATACCTAAGCCATGGGGCTTCCCCCAGTTTTCCAAAGTTGGCTTCTTATTTGTGAAGTAGGAATGATAAATCTGCTCACCTCAGAAAAGTGGCTCTCTGCTCCCTGCACTCATTCATAGAGCCTTGCTTATTTACATGCATTTATTGACACATCAGGACCTTAACAAGCAGGCACAGTCTCAGGTAGGGCTACTCCCAGCCTAAATGACCCCTTTGTGAAAATTGCAAAAGTGGCCCTTCCTCTGAGTAAACGCAACCCCATGCTAGGGTGTCCAAGGGCAAATTGAGGACTTTCTGGGTATCAGTCCTATTTTTCCCTTGGCCAGGTTTCTTGAGCAGTACACTCCTTCCACAACCGCGCACATGTTCCTGTTCTCTGGAACTTCTGTCCAGTAGAGATTTGAGGAAGTGAATGATTATAGAAATGGTATGAGTGCTCCCAAAGAGAAGTGAACAAGATGTTCTGGAATGCTCTCAACTTCCCCTCCTCATCTGCCAGCTTCAGATTCCTCATTTGGAGCTGCCACTTCTCTGTCCACATAACCAGCCTTTGACCTGGACCTGCATCCCCACCCCCACTGAAGAGTGCCTGCCGCACCTTAGAGGGTCTAGAGGGTCCCGCTCAGGACTGAGTGCACATTCACTGAGAAATACACTTCCTTGTGTACCAAATTTGCATTAATGCCTGTCATTAAAAGATAATTACCATGTAGGAAAGGGCCAGGATGCATCCAGGAAACATCTGGAATTGTTTTAGAGCCAGTCTGATGAAGAGCCAGTCTGAAGTTCCTCACTTTCTGCAGGCACCACTGTCATCAGCACTGACTCTGAGCCCCAAGACCCACCTGTGACTTGCTCCCTCCCCAGGAAGCCTCCTGCGCTCCAGCCCCTGGCTCTTTCCCCTCTGAGTGGCTAGTCGCTCACTGGTATTTAAACACTTCAGTCTGCCCTTAGCTACTGTCTCAGCTGGATTCTTTTGTCTTCTGACTTGGCCAATGAGCCCCTCTGAGTGTTCAGGGTTCAAAGGTCACAGTTTCAGCACCTTTACTGACCCAGGGAGCAGGCTGGCATGCCCTGTCTCCTCCTGGCCCAGCTCAGAACCTCCCTCCAGGTGGTTCAGCTCGGTCTTTGCTGGAGGCCCCAGGCGGTGGGACCATGCCAGCTTCCAGGATGCTGTGGCACCATGGGGAAAGCAGGGCTGGAGGTTTTGAAATCATCAAAACCCAGATTTAAACGCTGGCTGTCAGCTAAAGTTCGCAGAGCCCATTTCCCCATCTGTAAAATGGGGATGATGCCACCTGCCTTTGATTCCTGTGCATGTAATGGTGACAGTCACAGGTCTAACCCAGTGCTCTGCACATTAGGCAGCCCCGGGCTGTCCTCCTCCTCCTCCTCTTTAGGGGACTTGGCTGAGTTAGGCTGAGCACCCCTCCTCCTCCACTGTCACCTGCTCCCAGCAAAGCCTCTCCCACCTCTCCCAGAGTGGGCGGTCCCTGTGGTCCCCTCTTGGGACATTTGTCCTTGTTGGGCTCCTCACTGTGGAGTGAGAGCTCCGCTCCTGCTCTCATCTGCTCAAGGGAGCCTTTTCTTCAGTGGAGTAGTGAATCCTGGCATCCCCAAGATTGCATCACATGGTAGGCACCTTGTTACCTTACACAAGATGGACATGTTTATCATTCATTTCTGACTCTGTGGTTCTGAGGCAGAGCCTGAGACCCTGCATTTCCAACCAACCAGGAGTTATGGATTCAGGCTGCTGCTGGCTGGGGAACCCCAGCCTGAGAACCATTGCCTAGGCTGCACTGACAGGAGTGTGTGCCATGGATGAGCTGTTAGGTACCACGGATGCTGAAGGGTTAAACCAAGCTTTCCTTGATACTCCCACCTTTTCTCCTCTTGCTTTGGATCCAGGTGCTGCTTGGCACAGGTGCCAGTGAGACCCAGGTGATTGGATTAGTGAACTTGGCTCAATCCCCATCATCTGCTCTGAGAAACTGCATCATATGGTGGGAGGAACGCAGGACTTGGAGGCAGAAGCAGGTTCCACATGGTGCCTGTCCCACAGTATGCGTGACCTTGGGCTGCTAGTAGTTGTCATTGAGGCAGGGATGACCTGGCTCTCCTGGGTCTCAGTTTTTCTCATCTGTAAAATGGAGATGATAATGTTCTCCTGGCACACCTCTCTGTGATTAAGGGATGTGCTCTAGTTTTTGAAAATAGAGTGCTAAACAGAAGTATCATCCTCTTATCCACAGTGTGAAAGAGGGTGAAAGAGTGGAAAATGGATTTTAACAACACAAAGATGCCTTAAGCACAGAGAGGACTTTGGGGATGCCAAAATATCCCATTTTACAGAAGAGAAAACTGAGGCACCAAGACAGGGAAGGGATGCCCACAGTCAAATAGCAAGACCAGGGGAAGAATTCAGCTCCCCCCGCCCCGCCCCTTCCTCCATAGTGGAGTGTAAACATCTCCCCAAAGCTGGGCTCAGAATTCCACCTCTTCCTGTCACCCCATCTTTGAAGTGAAGCCAGGTGCATGCCTTGATTTATCGTCTCTGACCCTCTTAGGAGGTGTCCATTACTCATCTTGCTAATCACCCCGCTCCCTCCTCCCCCTGGTTCTGGGCTTGTCTCCTTTTCTGCCTCTCCAAGCCAAGACTGTAACAATTAAAAAGTTTTATTACACCTAAAACTGCTTTGGTAAGTGCTACCATTAGCTGGTAATAAAATGAATTTTCTGAATGCTGCTACCAGTTGTTTTGACGTTTCCTCCTGGTGTCACCTGGCCCTGGGGATGTCGAGGTGAGGATGCTCCATCCTTGTCCCCATCATCTCCTCTGCTGGAGAAGAATTGGCTCCAGGGAGGGAGCCCTGGGCTAGACCCTGGGGGCAGCAGCCAGGCTGCTGGGACCTGTTCCTACCCCTGGAGACCCCCAATCTAATGAGGAAGATGCTTTTCTTCTTCTTCTTCTTCTTCCCCACCTCAGGGAAAACCTAGTCTAATGGGTAAATTAAGATTCTGCCTCCAGAGGGCTCCCAGGAGGATGGGGAGACCACGCCAGGGGCAGGAGAATTTTTAGACTAAGCCTCACGGAGCACTTACAAGCACTACCACGTGATTACTGCTTTTCCCTCACAACAACTGTGTGGGGCAGTGATTGTCCTTATCCCTGTTCCACAGCCAAGGAAACTGAGGCACAGCGAGGCTATGTCACCTGCTGGAAGTCATCCGCTAAGAAATTGGCAGAGCTCAGATCTTTAAACCTACAGACTTATTTTGGCAGATAGTGGGTTAATTTATCCCCTGACTATAGTAAGTGTTCAATAAATGCTTATTGATTCCTTGACTCATAAAAGGATGAGATAGAAATGCAATTGGATTTGGTGCTTGGGGGAGTGAGGGAAGCCTTCCCTGAGCAGGTGGGGGTCTGATGGGAGGGCTGGGTGCTGCTGGGGCTGCCTCCCCATCACCCTCTCCACCACCTGCAGTAAGAACCTGGAGCTGCAGTCTGCAGGCCATCGGCACTCAGGTTAACAGGCGTGAAATGTCATTACTAGCGAGTTGTTCTAAGAAATAGCTCGGGTCATTGCTGGCGACCGTACACTGCATGGAAGGGTGCAGGCAGCCTCTGCCTCTGCTTTTCCCTCCTGTGGGAACCTCTGGGGTCTCGGAGGACCTCAGGGGAGCAGGAAAGAAAGAGGGGGAAGAGGAAGGGAGACGACAACATGCAAGGGGGAATAGAGAGGACGGGAAGTCGACGGATGGCCCAGTTACTGCATGGACGAGGAGTGGGCACCCGAGGGGAGTGGGCAGAGCTGCGCGGGACTCAGGCGTGTGGAAGTTGGCCAGCTCTCACCTGAATTTACTTGGGTGGATCAGTTTCCCTCCTTCCCCTTCCTCTAGTTAAGAAGACAAGGACGCCGAAGATTAGATGGTCATGCAAGGCAGCGTGTGGCTTGGTGTCAGAGCCAGCAGAGAACAGGAGGGCCATCAGGGAGCGGAGACAGCAGTGGTCGCTGCCGCAGCGTGGGTGATAACGAAATCCTGGAGGCAGCGTGAATGCCCATCAGCCAGGAAGCGGGTGTGTGTTCAGACCCGCTCTTCTGTAGAATGCTGTATGGCAGCGAAAGCAAATGAACCAGAGCTCTGTGGAACCATGTGGAGAGTTCTCCAAAGCCAAGTGGAGAGTAAAGTCTCAGCGCCTTAGCATGCGTTCCCTGAAAGCAGTGCCTAGGTGTTAGGAGTTCCTTTGGGATTATCCCAGGATGGACAGCAAGGGCCAGGAAGTGGGGACAGGGGAGCCAGGAAGGGAGGACTCTCTGAACAGGGCAATGCCTTGGGCACCTGGGATCCCTCTGGGGAACCTCAGAGCATGCACAGGAGATGTGGCCTTGGAAAGAGGGGAGCTCATCCAGGACTCCTGTCCCCTGCTGGGGGAGGGTTGCCCCAGGGAAGCCACCTGCTGGCCCTGCTGGCTGTGCTTGCTCAGGCTGAGCAACCTCTTGGGAGGAAAGGAAACCATGAGGCAGGAGACAGGCCCTAGGACTGCAGTGGGCCACTGGCAGGGTCCCCACAGCTGTGCTCAAAGTAGGTGGGCTGAGGGGCTGGGGTGCAGAGTACAAAAAGCATCTGCAGCCCTTCCAGGCATGCATGCCAAGCTTACAAACATGCGGAACTCTGATCTGTGTTGACAGTAGGTATTTATGTGATGAGAACAGAAAGCAGCGTGACCATGATGAACGTCACATTCAGATGCCATTACCTCTGGGAAGAAAAGAGGACCACCAACGGGGGGCAGCCCCAGAGATTTCAGTTGTAGCTGTGACTTTTTTTTTTTTCTTTTTCAAGCTAGGGTTGTGGATGTGTGTCTTATTTCACTCCCTTTTGTATGTTTAATATATTTCATGGTCATCATAACCATATGCAGAAATGCTGGGCTGATTCCTGGTGGAGGCTGGATAACAGCTTTGACCTTGAAAGAGGAATAAGATGTAGATAGAAAAAGGAAGAAGCTGCATGTCCCAGGCCAGGGGACCTCTTGAGCAAAGGCACCGAGGTGGAAATGAGCCTGGGAGACAAGTCTGGTGGCGAACAGTGGTTGTGTTGGGGAAGTGAAGGCTGAATAAGCAGGATGAGGCCACGCGGGTACAGGGTGCTTAGTGCCACGCCGAGAGTGAGTTTATTAATTTATTTAGGTACCAGAGTTTGAACCGAGAGGCACTTAACCACTAAGCCACATCCCCAGTCCTTTTTATATTTTATTTAGACACAGGTTCTCACTGACTTGCTCAGGGCCTTGCTAAGTGGCTGAGGCTGGCTTTGAACTTGCGATCCTCCTACCTCAGCCTCCCGAGATGCTGGGATTACAGGCGTGCACCACTGCGCCCAGCGCAAGGGGTTTAAATGCAGCAGGAATGTCAGAGTGTCAGTAGCAGGTCCAACAGTGGTATTAATAGTAGTGATATGAAAAGAAAGCACAATAGCATATTAATAATAAAACAATGACCCTACTACTGCCCGTGAAGCCCGTGCTCTGGGCCAGGCCCTTTGCTGTGCACTCTGCACATTTAAACTACTTAACAGCCCCATGAAGTGTGTACTGTCATTGTCCCATTTGGAAACCAAGGCCCAGAGAAGATGAGTAGTTGCTCAAGGTCACATGCTTAATCGGTGGCAGAACGTGGCTTGGAGTCCAGCTTGGCTTCATGCCCAGTTCAGCCTCTCCACGCTTCCTCACACCTTTGCCCCACAGTCGCTGCTGAAGGCTCTTAACCCCACCTCTATCCCTGTCGATTCCTGAGTATGGGATGGTATTGCCCCTGATGCGGTGGCGGTGGTGGTGTGCTGGGCTGTGGCGGAACCCAGCCTGGGCTCAGTGGGGGAAGAGGGTAGTAATCAGAAAGTGGTGTGTTAACCCCACCCAGCCCCCGAGGAGCAGCCTTGCGTATCCTATGCTGTCTCCCATGGAGGGAAGGCAGCCTGGGCACTGGAGGTTCTGGCTGTGCACACAGAGGTAGGTCACCTCCCCATCAAGGGACACACACTGGAGAACATCTCATGTTAGTTCACAGATACAGAGAATACGCTCTTCTCCATGCAAAGATGAAGGCAACCCATCAAAAGATGCCCACAACTGGGCACAATGGTACACACCTGTAATCCCAGTCACTTGGGAGGCTGAGGCAGGAGGATTGCAAGTTCCAAGCCAGCCTCAGCAATTTAGCAAGGCCCTAAGCCACTCAGTGAGACCCTGTCTCTAAATAAAATATGAAAAAGGGCTGGGGATGTGATTCAATGGTTGAGTGCCCCTGGGTTCAATCCCTGGTACAAAAATAAAAAATAAAAATGCTCACAGGACACCCTCACTCTGAGGATGTGGTCCAGATGCTTTAGAAAGGTGTTCAGACAGGAAACCCAGTGCCCCTCCACTTGCACAAGGTATTTGCTCTTCTCTGAACAAGCTGATCATTCCAGGTACGGGATGGGTCAGTACAGGTGGGTCCTAAGTCCTACTAACCACATAGGAGTCCTTTGAACTTTCCATTTATGTTCCCCTGAATGGAAATCAGGCCTTGGGTCAGATCCTCAGGCCAAGCCTGGGAATCAATTAGGCATGTAATGCTCGTTAGCAGTAATGAATGTTCCTTGCTGAAGTCCTTGTGCAGCTTGGTGGGGGACGTGGCTTCTGTGGTAAGGATTGAGTATATTTCCCTGCACAGGATCCTGACCCAGCAGGAGCCCCCAAACCAGCCTACCAGTGTGTGTGTGTGATTTGTGAGTAGGGTGTAATAAATGTGTGGTCTGAGTCTTGTATGCAACATGTATGGGATATGTGTTGTCTGCATGTTTGCCTAGCATGAGTCCAGGAAGCGTGGGCATTGTGTATAAGAGTTCTAGTATTTATGAAGAGCGTGTTAGGTGGGAATGTGATTCTGTTGGACATGTAGTGTGAATGCCTGCGAGTTTGCATGTGACATGTGCCTAGCACGTGGATCATAGATGTATGGTGTGTGTGCATGGGAAATTGTGCCTAAGTCTATGAGTGTGTGCCCAGGTATCTGAGCCTGAAGGACTTTGTCACCGTCAGAGCGATAGATAACTGAGAATTCCCATGACAGTGGGCAAAATTATGATCCCGCTTAGCACTAAGATAACATCAGTTGGAGAGAGGAGAGGTGAAAAATATCCCTGGGAACAGAGAAAGAATTCAACTGGCTCAGCAGAGGATGAGCTGGGGCTGGGGAAACAGGGAGGAGGACTTGATTAAAATGGAAAGTCTCTGAGGTCCAGCAAAGAGAACAGGACAGCTCAGCCTTGAAGAATACGGGAGGGAAGATTCACAGTCACTGGAAGCAGGAAGCCCCAGGAGGGGCATGAGTGTTGGAGAGATTCGGGAGGGAGATTCGAGAAGGGATGTTCCCATGTGGCCCCAGAACACATTACTCACAGGAGCTAGGATGTGAGCACAGGTGGCCCAGGGCCCATGGGCAACAGTTCTTGACGTCTCTGTGTGGGCGCCCCAGGAGAATTACCCCCGCCCCACTGCTAGTAAGTCCCAGACTAGCAGGGAGGAGAAGCAGCTTTCCTGTCCTCTCTTCCTGCTTTACAGAGGCCTGGGTAACGTGACTGTGTCCCAAATAAGACACTTGAGACTAAAAATGGCTATTAAACACTATGCTAGGACAGCAGGTGAAAACTGGGACCATGCCATGCCCATGGGATGTGGCATTTGGATGAGTGGGTGTGGAGAACGAGGCTCCTTGATCCTTGGCCAGGCTCAGCCCTGGCAGGGGAGGCCTTGAGCACCACCAGGACTTCCTCTGTGAGCATCCTCCAAACCCCTCCCGGGCCGGGTGCTCAAGCCCTGCAATCAGCATGGGCTTCAGGGAGACAGAAAATCATCCTTCTCCCCCATGTATGCAGACCCAGAATCAGTGGAGAGCACCCCCAAAAATCAGGGAAATTCATGGCCACTATTCCTAAGTCTCAGCTCCATCCAGAATTCCACTGTTTGTTTAGACCACAGGGAATTTTGCCAAGATTCTCTGAGTTCAATACCCAGCTGGATCCAGATTCCTTGAACATCACCCTGTCCCCAACCCCCACCTCTTTCTCTCTGTTTTTGTATTCATTTAACACAGAATTATTATTTGGCTACCCAAATTTTGTATTGTGAAAATGGCATTATACCAATATTCTACAAACTGTTTAAAAATGAAAATAAATGACCTCTAGTTTCACCACCTTAACACGATAATTAATTTTATTTTTGCAAAGTCCCGTCTGATCTTCGTCAGGATGCCTACATTTTTATGATATAGTTATAATGTGCATATAATTTTACATTCTGAGTTTTTTATTTCACATTTTATCATAAGCATTTTTCCATGTAACATAGTTTTCATAAATATTTTAAATGGCTGCATAATAGTTTGTTGAGTTTATATACCATAATTTACTTAACAACTCCCCTATTGTTGAACATTTAGGTTGTTTTCCGTTTGAGGCTATTATAGATAATGTTGCAATGAATATCTTCAAGCATATATAATACTTGTTATTCTTATGAATGATTTCCTTTGGATACAATATCACAGGCAATTACTGGGTCAAAGTAAATGAGCATTGTTATAACCCTTGATGTATATTGCTGCCATATCGCTTTCCACAATGATCATTCCCATTTTCAACATTATCAGTAATGTGTGTACCAGTTTCAACATGACATTGTCCATGGTGCCTCTTATCATTTTTTCCTTAAATTACTAGTTTAGGAAGTACAAAATAGACTGCCACATTGTGCTAATTTGCATCTGTTGAGTTTCTAGCAAGGGCAAATGTTTTCTGTGTTACAAAAGACCTTTATTGGGTATTGACTGTGGGCCAGTGTCTGTGCGAGGTATTTCAGGGGATACAAAGATGATAGGACAAGGTCCCTGTCCTCAGGGAGCCCATGGCCAGTACTGGTGTGAACCCAATGACTGCCCAGAAAAGGAAACTAGGTACAGGAAGAGACATCTTCCTGGAGAAGGTGTCGTTGAGGTGGTTCGTGGAAGGATGGATGAGTTTTGGATGAAAGGGAGGAAGAGCAAGCCATGTGGAGGTTTCAGCTTGAGCAGAAGCATGGAGATGGAAATGTGTCAGATGGGCATGGGGACCTGGGGTGGAGGACAGGAGGAGGGAGCATAAAGGCAGGGCACAGCAGCAAGGGGCACCAGCACTACTAGGTCAGGGACTCCCAGCTTTGATTCAACCCTCTTAGGAACCATGGGCAACCCTGGAAGCCTGGGGCTGAGGAAGGGACCCAGGAGGATGCTGGTGGGTACCCAACACCATGATCATCAGAGAACCTTGCATTCGTGTGGTTTGCTCGCCTTTATTGAGTATTTCCCATTTTTTATCTTTTTTGATCTTGACTACTCCCCCAAGACAGTTGTCTTCACTGTTCCCATTTTACAGAAGAGGAAATTGAGGCCCAGATCTATTAAATGACTCACATTTTGTTGTAGTTCAAGGAGGAGAGCCAGAACCCAAGCCTAGGACTTATGGTTGTAAGCCCAGGACTCTGATGGACACCAGGCCAGGGGAAAGGGACAGTGTGGAGGGTAAAGGTTCTCAGCCCTGAGTGCATATCAGTCCCATCTAGGGCTCAAAAAAAAGTTGATCCTTGACACCCCATCTAAGACCTGCTCAATCTGAGTTGTCAAGGGAGGGGCCCAGGATCTGAATCTCCAAACTCTCCAGGTGGTTCTGAAGTACTGCCTGAGTTGTAACCAAGAGATGTGTGATGGGTCAAAAGGTCAACCACAGTGGGGCAGAGGGTGGAGCTGGGTTCTGCCACTGTGAATGGGAAGAATGAGTGGCACCCGTGGTCTCAGCAAATGTGTGTGGCTCACAGTGATGGAGCAGAGTGCATTCCAGGTGACCTTGCCTTAGAATGCTCACCTGCCCTGCCTTCCTGTGTGGGACACTTTCTGCCAGGGGTCAGCTTGAAAAGGACACCGATGTGCAGATACCATAGCCCAGTGTGGCGTGAGAAGATGGTGATTTGGAAGCTGGTTGTTTATGAGCCCAAGTCTGGACCTCAGTCTGTGCCTAGAAGGTGCAAAGTCAGAATTTGAACCCAGGTCTTCTGAGTCTGGGTGTGCTTATAAATCTGGAAGCATGCTCTTTTCCAAGTGAGCTTGCTGGCCTGGCTGGGGCTCTGGAGCTGGCCAGGGAGGCCCAGGAGAGTCTCTACTGCTAGCATGCCCACTGCACACTAGATTTCAGAACTTTTGGGGTGCCTGAGTGTTGCCAAAGATGATCAGCAGCATGAAGATGCCCTGAGGGATGTGTGTCCATTGGCAGGTAAAAGAAGAGAAAAAGGATATCAATACTGATTTACATTTCATATGCATGATGCCATTTTACTCTCCCACTGATTTTATAAGATTCCTGGGGAAGTAAGACATTGCCTATTTTACAGGTGCAGATACTGAGGCCTACAGTGGATATGAACCGTGCCTGAATCCATATAGCTAGAGCAATAAAACTAGGGTTCAAATACAGGTCATCAGGCTCCAAGTCCATCGCCAGCTTAATTATGGGTGTGTTCAGTTTCACGAGTATTTACTGAGAATATAAGCTGCATAGAAGCCTCAGGGATGGACATGAGTAGAGCCCATAAAGCCACAGTCACTTCATCAGGACAGTGCCACTCAAAGTGTGGCCCTCATCACCTGAAGCTCATTAGAAATGTAGACTCTCAGACCTCTACTCCAGACCTCCGGGAAGTGGAACTTGCATTTAGCCAACACCTCCTAGGCAATTCTCATGCACGTTAAAATTCAAAATGTCTTGCTTGTCTCTACCCAGGTTCTGGACACTGGCTGCACATTTGAATCACCTGGGGAGGCTTGTGGATGGGGAGTCACCTGCCCAGGCCCCACCCCTGGAGGTCTGAATCAAGGTCTGGGGCCTTGGCATTGACATTTTTAGAGTTCCCCACTGATTGTCAGATGCAACCAAGGGCAGGCACCGCTGGTCCAGGACTCCCTAACTTAGGCTGGCCAGGCTGGGCCTCTGGGCTCTCCTGATTCCCCTGCCCTTTTCTCCAAGTAGTCGGTGTGATGTAGCTGAGAGATGTCAGTTATCATGTCTAGGAAATAGAACCAAATTCCCCATTAGAGAGGTTGGTCCCAGAGCCTGGGAAGCAAGTGCTTGGGATTTGGGCCAGAAATTCACAAAATCTTGGGTCTCACACCCCTTTTCTTTCTGGGGAGCTGTGAGGAGCTAAGGGGCAGAGAGTAGAAAGTTCTGGGAGGCCTGACAGGCAGACTGAGGTAGCAGACTAGTGAGTCACAGAGCACTGCAGGGTATAGATCTGGGTGACAGGTTTCATTATCGTTCCCACTTTATAGACTCAGAAACCGAAGCTTGGAGAGTTTTGGGTTTTAGTTCTAGTCACTTGAGAACTGGGACTTGAAGCCAAGTCTGCCTCCGCCATATTCCTCTATCCTCAGGATAAAGGCAGAAGACCCAGTGGACCCCACTCCTTGAGCTCTCCATCCCAGCCTCTCCCATACCCTTCAAGCCTCTAGCCTGGCCAGGGCCCAGCATGGAGTTGCAATAAGCCCAGCTAGAGCTGGCCAGGACAGACCCACCCTGGAGTCAGTGTGGGAGCAGCCCCTCCCTGAGGCGGCTGCCAGCAGCCAGGGAAGAGGGGCAGAGGAGAGGAGGAAGACGAGTGTGTGTGTGCTTGTGCACTCGTGGGCGTGTGTGTCCCCCGCTTTCTTGGGCACTGTCCCAGGTTTTGAATCTACTTGCTGGAAGAGAGAGTTCAATTTGGCGTGGATACAAACTCGGCCGTCACTGAGCTGCCATCTTCATTTAGTTAACGTTCTTTCTGGGCAGACCTGGCTGGGATTCATCTTCATTACCCAGCGAGGGGCCCACTCCAGGCCAGGCTTTGATCTCGCAGCAGCAGAAAATCGCCTCTTGCAGATGATTTCCCCTGAAGGCCATTAGTAGGGGTGGTGGGAGGCTGAGTGCCAGGGAGGGGCTGCGACAGTCTCTCATTCCACCCAAACCAGGGCCCCAGCACCTCCAGCAAGCCCCACTTGTCTCTGGCCTTGCTTAGCTCAGCTGGGAGGGGCTGGGATCCTGACTTCCTCCTCTCTCTGCCCCCACAGTGCCCCCTGCCCAGCCCCACCCAGCACTTAACAAAGCCCCTCCCCTTCGATTTTTTACAACCTCCAAGTCAAGTCCACCAGGGTTTCACTCCTGACTTGACACTTACACAGTGACCTTGGGCACGTGCCTTCACCTCTCTGAACCACAGTTTCCACATCTGCAGGTGGAGCGATAACACCAGCTGACACATTCTTGAAATGATGCTACAACAAAATTCAAGTCAAGGGCATAACAGTGTCTGACACAGTAAGACAGCTCACACTGCGAGGCCAATGGCCCCACACCTCTCTCACAAACAGGAACTGGGCTCCTGGAGGTGCCCCCTAGCCAGCCAGGTGACTTGTTCTGAGCTTTGATATCCTCCCACTTGAGGTCCCAGTAGTGGCATCTGCCTCCCTAACTTATTGCAGGGCTGGTGGCCATGTGTAGGCCAGTGGGCGAGGGGCTGCAGGGCTTCTGGAGGTGGCAGGATGGGCACCAGGCTCCCCAGTGCACCTTTGCTCCCCAATGCACCTGAACACTCAGCAGAGCCCTGGGGCTTCTGGAGCCTTTGTGGCCTTTAAAATTCTTCCAGCATTTGGCTCGTGCACCAGGAGCACACGCACCGCAAGGTCAGCAAGATTCTGGGTCTGGCTCCCAACTCTGCTCCCTAGGAAGGAACATTCCAGCCCCACCCTGAGTCTGCAGTGCTTGGCCACTGCCCACCTGCCCCTTTGCCTTGTTTTTGCTGGTGACCTCTATCCTCTTTGTCCCAGTGCTTTCCTGCCCTGTCCCAGTCCCAGCTTCCTCTCTCCTCAGCCCAACAAGGGCAGCCCTGTATCCCTCCACAAGGCCTCCAGACGACCCCGCCCCACCATCCCAGCCCCATTCTTGGCTGCCAGCCCAGCCTCAGGCCTTTCTCTGCAGGCCGTGCCCCCAGCTGGTTTTAATCCCCTGTGATTGGCACTCTCTGACAGTGCAGGGTAAGGACATTTGGTCTGAGCAACTGGCGCTTCACTGCTATTATCTGCCCACGGCGCAGGGTCTGTAATCCAGCCCATTGATTCAGCCGCTTTTCTTCTTCTGCACACGCTCCCAGGCATGCTGACCCCACTTGGATTTGTGTGAACTCTGCAGCAAGCAAAGACAGAGGAGCCTTTTCGCCACTGGGGCTGCCAGTCTTTGAGAAGCTTGTCCGTTCAGAAAGGCCAGCTCGGAGGGATTCATAAAGTGCCTCACAAATCCAAACAAATGCCTTGTGTTCCCCAGCGTGGTGCCTTGGCCAACTGCCTTGCACCTGACCACCCATTAATCTGCCTTTTAACTGGGTCTGCATGTGGCTGAGGCACATGGTTACCATCTCCAGCCCCAGCTGGGCCTCCTACAAACTGGGTCACCCTGCAGGGCCACGATTAGTGGCTCGTGGACATAGCCCTGCCTCTTCCAGGCAGGATCCAGCCCCTAACCCTGAGCTGACAGGCGGTTTTACTGCAACCTGGAACTCAGGGCAAGAAGCAGCTGCTACTGTGTCCTGAGAATGGGATTTCTAGCTGGCCAAGTCCAAGGAACCTAGAACCTCAAACAGAAAACTCTTAACTTGGAGTCTGTGCACTGCAGCACAGTAGGGCCATAAACTCTTTCAAACTCTGTGCAAAATTATATGCACATGTGCAAGCATGTACACATGCATTTTGGTGGAGACGGTCCACTGCTTTCATCAGATTCATATGAAGGGCTGAGGTCTAATGGTGTGGTCAAAGCGGGGCTAATCCTAGACCATTGGTCATGACTGTCAGCTCTACAAAGGAGCTCAGAGGTCGCCCAGGTGAAGCTATCACTTTACAGGGAAGCCAAGGTTGACCCCTCTACCACGCCCCTTTCACAGTAAACATCCCACATTATCTTATGTGGGGGCCTGAGAGAGTACATCGGATAGACCAGCCAGCAGGCCTGAGGCCTTTAAACCTGTCTTGGCCTCCAGTCACCACATCCAAGCCCCATGTCGCAAGGCCCTGCCTGCTGCAGGGCTCCACCAGCTAAGGCCCAGGGCCAGGATGGCACTCTTCCCCTTGTGGGGGTCTTTATCTCTAACCTCTTGCTTAGCCCTGATCCTGGACCTTGCCAGAGTCTGAATGCCCAGGCCTTTAATCTGTAGATGACCCAGGCACCCTCACCTGGATTTTCCTTTCCAATGCCAGCCCCTTGCCAGTCTGTCCTCTCTCCCGCTCTAGTTGCAAGCATCTTCTGACTCTGGAGAGGCATTTTTCTCTCTTGCCAGGAACCACTTGGAAATCTGCAAACTCTTGCAAGTGGAAGAAATAATGAAAGTAGAGCAGAAAGGGACTCTCCTCTTTCCCCTTCCTTTTCCTGAGTTGTCTATCAAGTGCCAGCTCACCTGGGTCTTGGTTCCCCACTTAGGACAGTGCAGAAGAATGGGGACATCTGGGAAACTCCTCTCAGCCCAGAATCTCCTGTAAAAACCTATTTGGGCCTACGCCCTGGGCTGGTGGCTGAGTTTCTCATCCTGGAACACAGACTCTTTCCTTCTCAGATTCTCTGGGCCAGTTCTCTACTTCAGACTTTGCCTTGAGGACAAGTATTCTTGGTGTGTTTGTTTATTGATAGATGAATGCCTTCTGTTCCCCCAAAGATTGCAAAGTTAAGGATAGAGTCCCAAAGTATCTGAAATAGAATAGAGACTCAGATGTAAAAGATGATAGAACTGGGTTTGAGTCTATCTTTCCAGCACCTTCATCTCACTGACAGGGAAACTGAGGCTCAGAAAGACATCTGACCTGCCTAAGGCTCTCCCAGCCTGAGCCCAACCTTCCACTACATTGTGTTGATTGAGTGATTGACTGGTGGATAACACTGAGGAACAAGAGCAGCAGGCGACATAGGGTAGGTGACCACAAGCATCCACTCTATAGGGTCCTGTACCAGTTCTCTGAGGGATATTGGGAATTTCTCAGGACACTGTGTCCTGGATGGTGCAAGGAGCCAATATCACTGCCCCTGATTGCATTTGAATTCTTAAAGGCCATTCCAGGGCTGAGGGGACAGACCAGATAGCAGGAGGTCCTGCCAGGTTTTGAAACCTGACACTCTTCAGTCCCTAGACATTTCCCTGGGGAGGACAAAGGCCTTCATTAGTGAATTGGAAAGACTCAGATTTCAGGCATTAAGCCTTACTTTTTATTGCAAGTGACAAAAACCAAACCTAAGGTTTAGACAGGGACTGGATTTGTTGCCTTTTGTAAAGGAAAACAAGAGTGGATATTGCTTCAGGCACAGCAGCATCAGGGGACTCAAATGTCTGCAACCTGTCTCCACCTTCCTTTGTGTTGGCTTCTTTCTCAAGTACCCCCAGGTAATCGCAGCAGCTCCAGATCCATGGTCTCCAGCCCAACAGTCCCAACGGGAAGAAAGCATCTTCTCACTTGATTGTTCTGCATAAGTCCCCAGATTGAATCCCATTGGTCTGATTGGGTCCGGTGCTGCTCATGGGTGGAGTCAGTGTCAAGAGTTTCACCCACATTGAGACTGGGGATGGGTGATGCTTCTATGCTGACAAAACAATAGCTGCTGGCCAGCAGGGTGGCACACTCCTTATTCCCACAGCTTGGGAGGCTGAGGCAGGAGGATCATGAGTTCAAAGCCAGCCTCAGCAACTTAGTGAGGCCCTAAGCAAGTCATTGAGACCCTGTCTCTAAATAAAATACAAAAATGGGCTGAGGATGTGGCTCTGTGGTAAAGCGCCCCTGGGTTCAATCCCTGGTGCCAAAACAAAGAAAGAGCTGCCCGCTCTTGCCGCCCCAGTGTAGACCCATCACAGCCCCACCTGGACCTGCCCCCTGCAGGTGCCATGGCCTTGCTTGGAATAGGCAGAGAAAAGATTGGAGGAGTTGTGGAAATGCTTTACAAGCATGGAGCCAGCGCGGGTAGGTTTGTTGTAGGGATAATAACTGATGTATGTAAAGCTTTTCACATCATTGTGTCTCTATTGATCCTCATAACAATGTCCTAAGATGGGAGCGGAAACTGAGCTCAGAGAGTAAGGGAGCATGCAAAGGGTCACCCAGCAAGTCAGTGTTCAAGCCTGGCCTCCATCTGAGTCAGTGTCGCCCCATTCTTGAAGCCACCAGGCCTTGGGTGATGGTCTGGTGATGGCCAGCAGACCAGAGGCCCCACTGTGCTCCCCCTACTCTCAGAGCTGCCTGAGTGCTGGAGTAGGGACCCAGCTGCCCCCAGGAGAGGGGGGCAAAACTGGCCTGAGCCCAGCGCCTGCTGCAGGAGTGGGGCTGCGTCTTGCCAATGAAATATTCATGGTGGTTATTGAATCAAGTTTTATTGGAATAAAAATACACTTGCTGAATACATTTATTTCCCCTGGTTCCTTTCAACCTCCTTCCTTCCCTGAGTGATTTGATTTGGGGGCCAGGGAAGGTTTTTCCCTAGTAAATTGGACTTAGGTCAGCAGAAGAAGGATGCTATGTCAGGACTGGAGTCTGGCAAGAGAGAAGCCCTCTGGGGGCGCAGGAGGCTCCTGGGAGGACTGAGGCGGGCTGGGGGCTGAGAGGCAGGGAGGAAAGAGTCAGAGCCCCCTCAGGGTCATGCCCCGGGTTCCTCAGCACAGAGCCATGCAGGTGTTCACAAATGTGCACTTCCCCCTTCTAGTGCCTCCTCCTTTCCCCTGCTACTGAGGGACCAAGGTCAACACGGAACCAGGGAGGTCACAGGCCTGAGCCCTGCGCTGTGGCAGGTCTCCTGGTAGGCCACCATTCGGCGCCATCTTAGAGGAATCCCATCTCAGGGGAGGTGCAGATGACTCTACCCTCTCTGATAAGTAGCTCTCTATCTTTTCATGCTTTCTTCCTCTGTTTGGCTCTCTCAGTGTCCTTTTCCCCTCTCCGTCTCTACAGATCTCCGTTTGTCTTTATTATATGGAGTTCCCAGCCTCACCAGGGCCTCTCTCGCTCCAGATATTTCTTTTGGTCTCAGTATTTCTTTGGTTCTGTGCGTCTGCCCTGCTCTGTCTGTAAAGGCCTCTTTTTCTCTCTAACCTCACACTCAATCCTGCTGTACACCCCCAAGCCCCCCGCCCCCCACAGGCATGCACAGAGTCACAGACCCCCTTCCCGTCCTTACACACAGTCTCACACTCCCACACACCCGGCACACTCCACTCCCCCCGCCACAGGCACTGGCTCCCACACGTTCCTCCTGCACACTCATGACTGCACACTTACCTCACATACCGTCATGCTCAGTCTCGCTGCTGACTGACTCAGCAGATAGCACTCCTGTGCTGGGGTGGGCATGTGGGGTTCACCCACTGCTCTGTAGCCACCCCACCAAAGCCAAGGGGTGTCTCTGAGGCCAGCCCAGCAGGCCTATCTGCAGGGCGCTCTCTTACTGCACAGGGAGGTGTCACAGGTGAGAAGCAAAAGGTGGAGCACAAATGTGTCGTTACCTCTCCTTCAGGGCACAATTGGCAATGTCACCTGGCTGGCCCTGCCCTGCTCAGTCACTGGCATGAGGTGGGAGGACAGATCTGGAACTGTGAAGGGGCTTTGTTGACCCTGAGATAGTCAAGCACCCAAGGGAGACAGTGTTCCTGTGGAGCAGAGCCTGGCTCTCCTTGCTCTGTGACCCCATCAGCCTTTCCTGAGGAATGCCCTGCTTCCTTAGGCTGAGGGATCCTCCTTGGGTGCTAATACCCTCCTGGGGAAGGTGCTGCTCCTCAGGACTGCTTCTTCCATATGCCTGGCCTTTTTTAGCCCGACTCACCACACACACCAGCACCCCAGGTCCCTCCCCTCACCTCTCTCTCTTTCCCCTACTTGAATGTTCTGGCTTCAATCCCACCAGCTCCTCTCTTGGAGAAATTGAAAAATCAGGCTTTTCGCCTGAATGGCAGGCAGCTCCTTCCCCAAACCCTCTCAAGTCTTGTCTTCCAGGGCCCATCTCATCTGTTTTTCTTCCTGGTGGCATCCCAGTCTGGCCACCCTCTGCCTCAGATCCCAAGTCTCACTGAGCTCTGCCAGCTGCCTGACAAGTCAGAGTTCTCTCTCCCTGTCCCTCTTCTGTGCCCGGGGACACTCTTTGAGACACCTCTCTCTGTGAGGACCAACCATCAGCCCTTGAAGGGTGGGGAATCCAGGCAAGTTATTTCTACATGGGCAAAGACATCAGCAGACACCTCTGGCTTCAGCTCCCCAGACTCCCCAGGCAGGAAGATCCCACGAGTAAGGAGAGAGATATGACCCTTGGAAGCAGGGAGTCAGCAAGCACCTCATGGTCGGCCCACAGGGTGTCAATGGTAAGAAAAACCAGCTAAGCTAGGGAACATGGCAGCTACTCCTGGCCTTAATCACTTTGCTAACTATGTGATCTTGAGAAAGTGACCCAACGCTTCTGAGTGTCATTTTCCCCTTCTAGAAAATGGGCACAGGAATATCCATGTATGTGCTAAAGGATGAAATGGGCACAGAAGGTGCTTAGTGAATGACAGTCACTATTGTCACCATCATGAGTAGTGTCCCAAGGACCTAAGGGTGCCAGCAGTACCATGAGGTGGCACTGAGTCTGCCCATCAATCTGACCATGTCTGCCAGGTCTGACATGCTGCTGTCTGCAGATAACAGCTCCATCTCAGTAATAAGGGGCCTGGCCGGAAGTGCTCCCCTCCTGCCCCCCTGCTGCTTATGATAATTTAATTGATCATGCTCACAGTGCTGTGCAGCTCTTGGTGGCCTAACTCAGGAAGGAAAGAAAAATAATAATAACTCCTGTCCCTATAATTAGGACTTTGGCTCTGCTCTGAGTCAGATGACCACGCAGGAACTGAAGAGCTGCGGAGTCTCCCTTGGCATCTGGGGATGTCAGAGGGCAGAGACATCAGCCCCTGCCTGAGCTGGGCCACCTTTGGGACAACTTCCTGTCTCCATAGGCAGCCCTTTCCCCATTCACAGAGAGCAGATAATTAAACCAGCGTAATGAAGACTCATTCACTGCTAATTCCTGCAGTGTTGAATTTACATTCCTGTGCAAAGGGTGGGGGGGAATTGAAAATTTGAAAATAAAACCTTAAATACTTGTATCAAGCTTACTACGTGCCAGACACCATCCTAAGCCCTTTACAAATAATAACTCATTTAAACTTGTCATTTTGAAGGTGATATTCGGCTGTCAGCCTGGATTTGTAGCTGGAAGCTTTGTAAAAGAAGGCAGTTTGGATCAGACACAATTTGTCAATGCTGCAGGTTGTCAAGGGCGTTGCTAAGAGGAGTTGCTGTGTTTAAATGTTGTTTAACTCCTTGCTTTCAGGAAAAAAATGGATAGATGGAAAGAAGATTCTTCTTTTAGAACAGAAGGACAAATTGTTTTGTTTTAATTGGAAAATTCGGATTGTAATTCTGATCCCAGATAAACTTTGAACCGTGTCATGGAGACAGCCTGCTGCTCTCTGGTGGCAAAGCACCCAAGGGGAAGTTTCTTTGGCAAACCTGGAGCCATGGGGCAGCAGTAAAGAACTGATCCTCACCAGTTTTTCAAAGAAAAACAAAAACAAAAACTCATGCCACACAAGGGGTGGGGGGACGACATACAGTTGATTCATGATTGACCTTGTGCTGTCCACTATAGAAGTGGAGTAAAGTGGGGGCTTTTCCCCTTAATTAAATAGAAGAAAAAGATAATTCTAGAAACAAGCAACAAATTCTTTGCCTGGTCCCATTCTATGTTTTGATGCCTAGACAGGTGGAAGGCCTTCTCCAATTGCAAAAATAGGATCCCCCGGCCCAGCCACCCCAAATGGGAGGGTCTGAGGAAACTTGAACCCCACAACAGCACTAAGGAACAAGACGATCTGTGGGTGAGCAGAGCTTCAGGCTGGGGAAAGGCTCCATCTTCCCATCATCCTTTCAGGCTGCAGCCTAAGGCCACTTTGCATTCTCCAAGGCTCCTAGCTCAGCACCACACCACACGCAGAGCAGCTGTGTGCATCCATTTGGCGAATAAATCAATTTGATTGCCTGTTGCAAATTTGCTTCCCAAGATTTATCAAATATTTTCTGAGCCCCTCCTCTATCCCAGGTACTGGATTGGGAGCTTTCTCTGAGTGTTCTCTTTCCATTCTCTGGAGTAGACTCTTTATTCCCTTTGCATAGATGAGGAAACTGATACCTACTGAAGAATATTATCATTTTTATGACTTTTCACCAGGATGTGAGTTTCTTGACCCAGGATCCAGATTTTCTTTTTCATCTCTATTTCTCCATCACCCTATCACAGTGAGTAGTCAGCAAATCTTGACTGAATGATTGAAGTAGTGATTAATTGTTCAACAAGAGGTTATATGACGTAACCCAGGTTAAACAGCTAGTATGTGGCAGAATCTGGATTCAAGTCTAGCCCAGAACATCTTTGGTAGTGTCATAGCTGCCAAAATGACCTTTAACTAACTCAATTAATAAGACTCTTGTGGCTTCTAGGTTCATACCAGTTGGCTAATGATCACTACAGAGGCAATTGATCCAAAAGGGTGCTGGCTGGCAAGGGGCCAGGGGCCCTGTGTGTGTAGACCCCTCCACATGGCTCCCAGGTCCCCAGCTAACTGTGTGTGGTGGTGCTGTGGACTGTCTTGCTTAAGCTCGTGAGAGCTGAGTACACACATCTCCTCCAAACACTATGTTTTGTTACTTCACATTGATAGCTTGAAATAGCCCACACTGGTCGTATTTACACCATGGGAATTGGCCAATGCTATAAAATCGGGACTTCATTTTACTTTCCTGAACAGCTTGGCTGTTGGGCATTTACCAGCACACCACCAACAAGTTTACAGTTGGCAACAGGAAGATTTGCTGAGCCCTTACTCTGTCCCAGGTACTGGATTGGGAGCTTCCTGTGTGTTCTCTTCCAGTTTTCTGGAGTAGACTCTACCCACTTTGCATAGATGAGGAAACCAATACCTGCTGCAGAATGTTATCATTTTAAACCTTTTTCTCACCATAATGTGAGGTGTGAATCTTCCTGTGGCTATTTTTTTCCAGGAGCACTATTAGGTCATGTAGTTTATTCCCCATCACTTTCTGCAGGTTATTGCAGGTGCTGGGTACCAACAGGAAGTCCACAAAGAGGAACGAGGAGAATTCTCATTCTAACATTCTAACTTGCACCTCTCAGAAATTGGCATCTCCATGTTGGGGAACAGTAGGGGGTTACTCTCTGTCCCTGGGACAGTTGTCCCAAGGGCAATTAGTGACTGATGGGCAACTCCACTGCTTACTCCTGGAGTGACCAGGGAATCTCAAGGCATTTTTTGGTGATCTCCCTCTCTCTCTTGGATTTGTCCCTCCAAGTTGTTGTTCCAAGACTTCTGAACTGGGGAAGTGCCTGTAAGTGGAATAACAGAAGTGAGGTAATTGTTTCACACAATGGAATCCTGCTGAGTCCTACAAAAGAGCCACCCTACAAGGCAGATCTATTCCCCCAGTACTGGATTGAATAGTGTCCCCCCAAATTCATGTCCATCTGAATGTGACCTTGTTTGCAAATAGAGTCCTTGCAGATGTAATCAAGTTAAAATGAGATCATACTGGAATGATGTGGGCCCTAATCCAGTGACTGACACAGGCGCCTGCCCCCAAGGCCAAGTCTAGTAGTGCCCACAGCCAATCTGCTGCCGGCCTGTCAGCCCTCCTCAGCACTTGGTTATGTCTCTCTTCCCCACCCACCACCCCTGCCTGAGTTCCAGGTGTCCTTAGCTTGTCCCTGGACCACTGCAGTAACCTCCTATGGCCTCTGTTTCCCATGCCACTTCCCACCCAGACCTCTAATCATGTCACCGTCCCTGAACCAGCACCCTGGCCATGGCCCTCTCTGCTCGCACCTGCAGCCACTCTCACTGCCACAAAGAGGAAGTTCGAACTTTCTTGCTGAAATCCCTAAGTCCCCCAGGGTCTGGTCCTAACCTACTCCTCCAGCCTGGGTCTCGCCTGGCCCCCTCGCTCCCCTCAGCCAACCTGATCCCAAGTTGAGCCACTCTTATTTAGTCCCCGTGTGTTCCTAACTGTGCCAGGTTAAGTCTCACTCTGCTGTTTATTGCCAGGTCTTCTCTGGACCCCTTCATGGTGTTGCTATGAGCCTCTATACATCCCATGTATCCCCACCGTGACATGTCCCTCCCAGTTTCTTTGTTTTCTTTCTCCTACAAGGAAAGGTGATGGGCTTGGAGCAGGAAAGCCCAGCTTCAAATACCTGCCACTTGTTCACTGTGGGAATATGGCAAGTTATTTTCTCTCTCTGGGTCTGTTTCCTCCTCCATCTGCTCTTCACTGAGTTGTAGAGATTAGACTAGGTCATGCATATAAAGTGCCAGCACAGAGAAGTCCCTTGGGAAACACAGGCTCCCTTGGGATCTCTGAGGACTCAGGACACAGGTGTGTAATAAAGGTTGCCATATTGATATCAAGAGCAGGTGTGGTATCTGAGGTTGGGGTGGGTGGAGGTGTTGGCTTCTTGAGGCCCAGGAGGAGAATAATGGGAAGGCAAGCACAAAACCAAGGTGGGAAGGTGAGACCAAGTTCAGACAGGACTGCCTTATCAAAGCCACACTGAGTCTCCCTGGGCTCAGTTTACCTGTGGGTGGGAAAGGGCTGGAGGCCAAAGACTTGTGTTCTAGCCCCAGCTGTGCAGTGGCTCGGTGGGCCATTCTGAGCAAGACCCTCTCCTCTGTGCCTCAGTTTCCTTATCTGCAGAATGACAAGGTAGGAGAGGAAACTATCCAAGGCATTTACTACAAAAAGTGGACAGCAAGACAGAAGCATCTCCCCCCAGGGACACAGCACCAGAATTTTAAACACATTCTAAACAGCCCAGCCCCAGTGGCTGGCCCTTTCTGCAGAGACCCTGCACCAGGGCCGCCCTGCTGCTTTGGAGAAGCTAACAAGTGCTGGGGTGGCCTCCTCAGGGCTCCTAGGGGCAGCGCTGCCACCTGGTGGCCTCAGCTGCTGTGACTGCTGGGGGAGGATGGAGGGGTAAAGGGCAGGTGCTTCCGGGCCCAGTTTAGGGCTCCTGGCACCCGGAGATGACAGCCGTATCTGCCCTACGTGTGTTTTCTTATTTGTTCCCAGCAGGAAATCGATGATGTCAGAAACTGTGGGATAACTCTGCAGCCCCAATCAATAGACCCTGATTAATTCAGTCATGGCTGTTGGGTAAATTTGCTGCATCATAATTAGAATTATTAATTAAAAATAGGAAATCGATGGGCACAAATTAAGCCAAGAAGGAGTTAGCTGGGCTGCTTTGACATTGCTGGGGCAGGTCCCTCAGGACATTCCGTGCCCAGCTCTAGCTTTGGGGTCCCGTATTGCATGTGACCCTCCAGGATGCCCCACAGTGAGAGCTCTTTCCGCAGGATCCACCACTTACAGCAGGGCAGAGTTCCTAGGCCTCCCATGCCAGAGCTGGAGGCTCCCAGGAGCATCTCTCCCAGGACGAATTTTAAAAGGAAAACATCTTTGTTTATGTCCATTATTTTGCATTCTCTAGTCACAATCATACATTATTTTATCATCATAGTGTATACATATGGTATGTGATATCATGTCCTCTTTTCTCTCAACAGCATGGCATAATCCTTCATTTACTGCATAATTGTCTTTTTAATGGCTGCATAATATTCTCTGGATATGCCATCATCTGCCTGACTGATTCCCTTTTTTTGGCCGCTTATGTTGATTAATAATTATTATTATTACAGTATGATATGATGATAGATATTATAATTATTTTATTAATCAACTTCATTTTTTAAATTTTTTTAGTTGTTGATGGACTTTTATTTAATTCATTATTTATATGTGGTGCTGAGAATCAAACCCAGTGCCTCACACATGCTAGGCAAGCGCTCTACCACTGAGCCACAACCCCAGCCCTCAACTTCATTTTTATTGTTGTTATTATAGCTAAATTCACTGGGTCCCTCCTCAGGGTTTGCACTGTGGGCTCCACATGCATTATTTCATCTAAACCTCCCAGCGATCCTATGACACAGGTACCATCATTATCTCCCTCTGATGGGGAAACTGATAACTCAAGTGACCTGTCCAAGGCCACACAAGGCTTGTTGGAGTGGAGCCTGTGGGAGGCCAGGGTTCCTGAGCATGGCATGTCCTGCCTCCAGCTCCTCCTCATTCACCTAAGCAGGTGGCCAGGCACACTCCTCCAGGCACACTCTCTCTTCTCCAGATGTCATTTTACACATGAGAACACTGAGGTCTGCAGGGATGAAGTCAAGGTCCTGCAGGACCCTGGCCCAGGTCCTACAACTGGGCAAGGGCACATCCAACTCCTTCCTTCTCAGCCCCCTCTCTCCTCATTGCTTCCTTGGGGTCTTCTGAAATCTATGGTGGCAGAGAAATCCTATAAGCACATCTATCCCCAACTGGGTACAGCGGTGACATTGCTGGAGGAACCGAGCTGCTCCTGTCCTATCTGGCATTTCTATACCAGGCATGGGACAATCATTTCCTATGACCACTTCTGCCAGACCCCCTCTATGCACACCCCATGTCATGCCAGTGAGTGTGGATGCCCGGGGACCAGCACTCTGGCTGGGGAATTCCCTCCCTTCACCTGTACCTAATAGCGTCCCATCAGGAGTAGGCCACCTGACCACATCCTTGAAAATGGTTTTCTCCATATTTATTTCCCTGAGACACAGGACCCATGCAGCTCCTGCGGGCTGAGCCCCAGTTATTTGGGCTGTGGGTTATGAGCAATCTCAGTGGTTCCTGGTGGTGGAACTCCATTTTTTCTCCCCCATTTAAGAAAACAACCAGTCATGCAAGCGATAGGGAAATCAGCATGAGCTCACAACCTTGACACTTCTGTTATTTAGCATGAAAAATAAATTATTCACCAGCCTGGTACTGTGTTAGCAGCACATCGCTTGTGACAAACCCACACTCCATTGTGTCCTGCTAGTTTGTTGAGCGCAACACCACAGGAAGAGCACTAGTCTAAAATACACAGATTGCTCCAAAAATTATTTTCTAAAATACCTGCAGTTTGGGGCAAACTCTTTCAAGGAGTTTTCTTCAGAAACCAAATATAACCAGTTTTCACTTACTAGATTCCACCCAGCAGCCCATCTCTGCTTTCCCCGTGCCCACCTCTGCCACTTTCTTCCACCCTGTGATGCCTCTCCTCCCAGGGAAGGGTCCTGGGACTTGAAGAAGATGGTCTTGAGTCACAGATGGGTGCCTGCCTGGCCCTGTCATTCACATCTTCACCTCCTCCTCCACCTCCTATTCCCACCCCGCAATCTGCATCCTGGCCCCTGGGGAAAGAGTCCCCCAGGATGCTCTGTCTTCTCAGGATGAGGTACATGGTCCCTGATGACTGTCAAGAAGTATCATTAAGGGACCAGTCTTCCCTCCACCAGTAATTTACAGCATTTGTGTGCTATAAAAAAAAGTTAGTTTGAAGTGTTCTCTAACCAACTTAATTACCACAAGCCTCCTTCTGAAGATCGTTCCAGCTAGTTGAATATTAATCTGCAATTCAAAGAGTCCCCAGGCACAGATTGCAAGATCTCGTACACGCAAGTAATTAAGACCATGAGTAGACAGACTCCAAAGAACCAGGGATTTTCTCCCAAAACAGAGGATCAACAACTCTGGGGAATTTGGGTGACAGTGCTGTCTTTTTCTCCAGTCTCCCGAGCTCACCTGATGGGCCAGTTTGGGACAAGAATTGAAGTGTTGGTACTTCATGGGTTCTAAACAGGGGGTGTTGTTAGACCGAGGAAGGACAATAGAGTGGAAGAGCACTGGATGGACAGTCCAGAGACCTGCTTCATAGCCTGTAACTCTTTTACCTTGGGCAAGTCACTGTCCCCCCAGACCATCCTCATTTATAAAGGAAGGAAGCTGGACCAGAATGTAAGTGTGTGTGTGTGTGTGTGTGTGCGCGCGCGCGTGTGCAGGAGTGGGTGTGGTGGGAGTGTGGGTGTGTAGTTATCATTGTTGACCTAGCATCCACACACTGCTCAACTTATGTGAAGTGGGTAGTTTTCCACTTTTGCTCTGAAGAAAGGTTGAAGGAGGGCCAAGCAGGCAGGACTCAGGGACACCTTCCTCAGCCCTGCCCCTGCTCCCGAGAACATCTCTACTTCTGTCTTATATTTAGAGCTCTGCAAAAGGTTTCACTTGAAGAAGAAAAAGTTCCACTGTTTTTTTTGTTTGTTTGTTTTGTTTTAAATCACTGAAAACCACTGGCTGCAGTGACATGTGTGGTTCCTGTCACCTTGTGACCTCAGAGTGTAGACCCTGGACTCTTGGTTGGCCACTTCACTCTCCCACACACCCTGCCCGGAAATGGCAGGAGAAAGTGCTTCCAAAGAGTCTGAGACTGCATCCTGCCTCCCTGCAGCAAGAGACTGCCTCTGATCCCTGTCCGCACTTCTCCCCGGCACCCAAGCCCTGCCCATCCTCCCCACCACTGCCACCTGGGCTCCTAAAACAAGTGCAATCCTGCAGTCTGTGCTCAGCAAATAGTTGTTGCCTGGGTGAAAGGGTAGTGAGAATGTGATATCTGAGCCATCCCTCTGTCCCTGTTTACCCTCACACTGACCCTTGGAAATTATCAGGCTTTTCTACAGCAAGAACTATAAAAGGGGAGCAAAATATTTGATTGAGGGGAAGTCATTTCACATGCAGTTGGAATGCCAAACAGGCGTGAGTGTGTGTGTGTTTGTGTGTGTGTGTGTGTGTGTGTGTGTGTACGTGCACACCAACATGGTTCCAAGTTGGTCATGGCTACTGCTTGAGGCTAAGCTGTGCATAAACCTCATGCTGATCATGACGCATGTTAACACTCCCATCACCGTGAGGAGGTGACCAGGGCTGGCAGGAGTGCATGGTGACTCACCTGTGCCTACCCATGAAACTTCCTAAGTCAGCATGCTCCATGCTGGCACCAGGGACCCCTGAGCCCCAGGCAGGTCAGCAGTGTGCAGTCACTAAGTCAGAAGCTGAGGTAGTCTTGCTGGTAGCTGCTGAGCCAGCAGAAGAAGAATTCAAACCAGGCGGATATGGAGAATGTGATGAGGTCCCTGGTTGAGGGCCCGGAGCAGGCTTGTTCATTTGCAAGGCTGGGTCAGCTGGCTTGGTTTCCTCTGCTTCCCAGGAAAGCATGAAGGTGCCTCTCCCATTGCGTGCCCATGTGTGCATGTCCCTTTTCTTGGCGATTGGACAGACTGCCAGTGGGGGCTGCCAATGGGCCACTGTCCTTAGCTCATCCCAGCCTGCATCCCATTCTTCTCTGCTCACACTCTAGTCTTTAGAAAAGACTTTTATATACAGGTTACTTAATGTCATTCAGATATCTTATTCCTGGGATATAGACTGGAAGAAAAGTCAGGATGACAACAGCAATTAATTTTCCTGTCAAGGATGCCAGCAGTAGGCAGAGCCAGGCCAGAGCCAAGGAGCTCAACAGAACAGTGAGATTTCAAATGCACAGCCCTGGAGTCTATCTGGACTGTCTGGGTGCACTGTGTATAAGTCACTCCCATGTGAAGAGAGGGGAGGAAGTCTACTTTCAGGACCTCAGTATTTGACCCTCTCATCAGAGATGCAGTAGGAGTGAAGTGCCTCTTGACTCCCTCCTCATGTCCCTCAGAGAGATTCAGACCAGCATTGCTCTAGCTCTGTGGGCTCAGTGAACTCCTTGGGGGAAAGCCCAGGGCTTGTGTAAATAGAAGATAAGAGCTGGCAAGAACCAAGCACATCTTTCATTCCAGAGTTTTGGAAAACCAAGGTCAAGTTGCCTGAGGCCCTGCAGTTGAAACACTGGCCTTCTGGCTCAGCATCTCTCCACTTCCCCATCCTGCCTTTCTTCTCCCTCAGAGTGATAACAAATTGTGTAGGTGTGTGTGGTTCTTCTCATTCTTATCCCACTCACTGCTCTGTGAGGTCCAGCCCCATTGTCCCCATTTTGCAGATGATGAATGCCTAGTTTCGGAGAGATCAAATACCACCATCGCATGGTGCCACAGCTTAGCTCTTTGTTATCTGATTTCATTTTACTCTTATAGCCATCCTGGTGGACCAGTTTTAGAGTACCCATTTTCTCTTAGAGAAAATATAAGGTTGGGGAGGTGAAGTGACTTTCCCAAGGTCACACAGCAAGCCAGTGGGTAAGTTGGACTTGAGCCCAGCTATTCTTCACTGTGTAAACAGGTGAGTGGCTGAGCCAAGACCAAACGTGGGACCTTGACACTCAGCCTGCCAACGCTTTATGCCATCCCAGGTGGGCCCCATTTCCCTGACAGTGAGACTGCCCCTCGATCAATGAGTGGAATGACACCACAGCATCCTTTCCACTTAGAGATGCTTCACTGCCCACCTCCACTCGGAAAGCCTGTGAGGCTTGCAAATGTCACCAGGCACCATATGAAAAGGTTTTCATTTACTCCCAGGGAAGCAAACTGGACAGGTTTTCCTGAAAACTCAATACTCACTACCCTGTTTGCTCCCCACCCTGAGCGATTGTTCCACTCTGGACTTACTGGAGCAGAAATCATAACACTTTCACCAATTAATAATTATATTGCACTTAAGTAATTTTGCAGACATGTTTTCAGCATTTGCCCACCTGGTGAAATGACCTCCACTTGGCAGGTGATGGATCAGAGGCAGGATTTGCAGTCTGTCAGGGACTATGCTAGAGTTCAGTCCCAAGCCTTCTGGTTCCCACTTCTGAGCTTTTCAGCATAAGGTTGGAAAAGACAAGTAAAGACTAGCAGAAGGCAGAGCAGGGAGAAGTTTCGGCAAAGCAAGTGCCAGAACCCCCTCTGTGACGGAATTACTGTCATTTTGGTCACCAGAATGTCCTGGAAATTGTAGCATTATTTTGTATCTTGAAGCAACAAGAATGGAAGAAAGCATTTCTCTGCTTTCCGTGGTCTGTGTTCAAAAATTTATTAATGTGGAATTCAGCACCAAGGACAGTGCCCCCACTCCCTGCCGAAAGCAGATAGCCCTGGCATTATGAGACTGGAGAACTGGGAAGGATCCCCTTCGTTCAGAGTCCAACCTGCACCCACTGCTTCCACAATATGTAGTGCTTCTCTGGCCTCTATTTGAATACCTTCTGCAATGGGGATCTTACCATCCCCACACTCAATCCATCAAAGATGGCACCTTCAAAGATGGCGCCACCTATAGTGAGTGCAAAATCAGGGAAATGGTTACTGCTGAGAAGAGACTCAACAAGTTCTTTTTTCAATTATACAGTATTTGTGACATCCCAAAAGAATTGAGAAAATAATATGAAAAATACCCACCACCCAGATTAAACAAATACTAACATTTACTTTATTTCTTGAATCCTTTTTTTTAAAAAAGAAAATGTTACAAAAATATTTGAAGTCCCATTTGTGCCCCTTTGTGCTGATTGAATGCTCCTCCCTCCCTTTCTACCCAGAGATCATCTGTATGGATACTAAGACCCTTCAGTCCAGAAAGCTGTTTCAGGGCCAGGAGGGTTCCAGCAGGTCTCCTCTTCCAATCCCCTCATTTAACAGATGAGAAAACCAAGGCCAGGAGAGAGGACCTAAGATCTCAGTGTTGTTCGTAGGTCCTTTCATGGCCATTACCTTCTCTTTAACTTCATCTTGGTTTTTGATGTGGGGTGGGACGGGATGAAGATGTCCATTGTACAGACTGTTGGGTTGTTCAGCTGCCTTTTTTGCCTCTCCACATCAACTCCAAGGTATCAAGTCACCCTGTGCTGCATGTGAAACTAGGAGAGGAATCACAGCTGGATCAATTCCTTGGCTTACCCATTTTCCACATGGGGAATTTGAGTCATGGTTAAGATCATTAAATAATAAGGAGAATCAAATCAACTTGCCCTGGTGGGGGGTGATGGAGCAGGGGGAAGGCTAGGCCTAATTGAATGTCAGACCATCATGCTCATGGACTTGAGCCTCAAATCACTGTGAAGCCATGAGAGGGCTCTAGGCAGAGCAGTGATGTCATCAGATTGGTCACTGGGAAAAGATCACTCAAGAAGTTAGGCAGAAGCCGGGCATGGTGGCGCACGCCTGTAATCCCAGCAACTCAGGAGGCTGAGGCAAGAGGATCGCGAGTTCAAAGTCAGCCTCAGCAACTTAGCAAGGCTCTAAGCAACTCAGTGAAACCCTGTCTCTAAATAAAATACAAAATAGGGCTGGGGATGTGTCTCAGTGGTGGAGTGCCCCTGGGTTCAATCCCCGGTTCCAAAAAAAAAAAAAAAAAAAAAAAAAGGAAGTTAGGCAGAGGTAGCTTTGAGGGGACAGGCTAGAAGTGGGGTTCTGGCTTGGCAGCTTGTTACAACCATCTGCAGCTGCTTGTGCTGCTCTTTCTCCTGGTGCTGCTGGGTTGTTGGGCAGATTCCTGCAGCTCAGGCCAGCTTCACCTCCCCAACCCCTACGCATTCAGCCACTCCCAGGGAGAGAAAATTTGTTTTCACGAGCCACTGAAAGAACGTGGCAAATGAGGGAAAGCATTATAACCCACTCCCACATGGCAGGGAGAAGGCAGACCAAGGGGGTGGGGTGGGACTGTTCGTTTCTGGCCTGCATCTGTTCAGCTCAAGTTTTGTGGAAGAAACATCCCTGGGCCTCCGGAGACCTGTTCCAGGCTCAGCATCACCCCCAGTGTTTCATGGGACCTCAAAAAAAATCATTTGCCCTTTCTGGGTCTCTGCTTCTTCACCTTCAAGGAGAGAACTGGACTGGCTGGTGGCCAAGGTGTCAGTGGTTCTGATTCCTCGTGCTTAGACCTCCTCACCGTGGGTGTGTCAACTGTGGGGTTCTTCACTCTGAGGTCTGCAGCTAATCTGCTCAACCCTGACCCTCCATGACCAAAACTGCAACAATTCATGGTGCATTTATCAGGTGCTAGGCACCGTGCCAGTCCTGTGCCATCACGTTTACTCCCCGGCCCCTGCCCTACTGCGTAGGCACCATTATTTTTATTTTACTTTGGGGAGAAACTGAGGCACCAAACATTTTAAGAATTTTTCCAGGATCACTCTGCAGAACCAGGACGTGAGCCCAGGTCTATTGGCCTCTACACCCTAATGCTCAGCCCCAAGCTGGGCCAGACCAGGTTCCCATTGTAGGGTCTTTTCTTTCGCCCACGTCACATCATGAGGGAAAAGCTTGTCTATAAGAGCCTTCTTTCAGCTGTCAAATGATGGCAGGCAGACATCTAGAACTAACTGCAGTGTTAACTTTGCCTTGAAACCTTCTGCAAGCTCTCCAGCTGGAGTCAGCTGGAGCCATGAGCTCAGGAAGTGTCAGAGCTTGTCCCCACCACCCAGAAGCAAGCAAGAAAAACGGTCATCAGTGGGCTTTGCATGGAGTTGAAAGGTCCAGGTTCACCCAATTCCAATGTCTCATTTTAAGGTCCCTGTTCCAGTCCCCCCCACCCCAGCATTCAATTAGCTGTCAATTAGTCATCCAGCCCCCTGACAGCCCCTGAGCTGGGACAGGAGAGGACCATAGAGCCCTCAGCCCAGGTTCAAAGACTTTAACTATGCACCTGGGTTTATCCTGTTTCCCTTTGAAAGTAAAATGCTTTAAAAGGAAGAGAAGAAAACCCTACACATTGGGGAGGCCTGCTGTGCCCAGTGGGTTCAGACATCCAGTTCCCACAGGCTGCCACCCGCATTTCCCAGCATGCCCGTCTGGGGCAGCCTCACCTTGTCCTCCCACTGACCTGGCTCCAGACCCAGCTACTGGGCCAGGAGGGGGTGGGGATGAGGGAGAGAGATGGGTGGGGCAGAGGAGAAGGGGGCCAGGGTAGGGAGGGAGGCAGCAGAGCTAAAGTGGAAACAGGTAGAGGACAATGGAGAAGCAGCTTCTGGGTCTCTGTCCTCCTGAAGTGAGTGTGAGCCACAGAATGAGAATGACCTTTGAGTAATTCCAGATATTCTGATCCTTGATGGCAATAGCATCCTCTCCTGGGTTCTAAAGTTCTGAGGCCTGAGGAGATCCAGCTTGAGGAGGTATCCCTTCTTCCTCTCCTTGCTTATACCAGCCAGCCAGAGTCACTTGGTACAGATGTTCAGGTTGTGCACTGCAGAGACACAGAGAAACCTTTATGGAGGAATATGGCTGGGTGTGGGAACTCCAGCCCTCCCAGCAGCATCCTGAGAAGCAGGGAGCCTCCCGTATGTGCACTCGCCCCCACACACTGGCCAGCACTGTTGGGAACTCTGCTCCCAATCTCCACTCCTCCTACTCACCCCCTGAGGCCGTTTGTGACCTCTCTAAGGCCAATTTCTGTTCCCTTCCTTCAGCTCAGAGACTCTAACCCTCACAAGGTTAGAGACTCTAGAGATTCTCCAGTCAGACTCTCCTGCCTGTCCTTTCCCTGCATCCTGGGAGGACACTCCTGCCTCCAGGCTGCCCCAGTCCCCTCTGGTCTAAGCCCACTCTTCCTCCTGGCCCAGCCCTCGAACCTCCTCTTTCAGCCTCCCCAGCCCCAGGCCACCCCTCTTCTGAGTGATGTGTGTCTTCACCTCTCCCTGTCCATTAGCTCCTTGACTTCTACTGTGATTTATCCTTTGTCCTTTGTCATATGTCATTTTGCCTCCCCCATCCCCACCCCCGGGTCGTGGGGACCTGAGGTCGGGAACCATGTCACCAGTTTTTTATCCTTACCTCCTCTAACCATTTCTCACATAGAATTCACAGATGAATTATTCACTGAACCAACAAATACCAATATTGAGCCCCTAATACAAGCCAGACAGCAGGTCAGGCCTGTGTATACAGGGGAGACAAAACAGACCTGATCCCTGCCACTGAGGCTCTGGGTTCCTGGACAGTTCAGGGCTCACCTCTAATGCCAAAGGCTGCCCCCCACAAACTCCTGCAGCTCCACCAAGGCACAGTTGACAGAGCTAGCAGGGTAAGCCAGAGAGCCAGGGCCAGGATCCAGGGCCCATGGATAAGAGCCCCTAGCTTCCTTGTCCCTGGATTGGGGCAACTATGAGGCCACTTTCTGAATTGCATTAATCCCAGAGGCCCAGGTGGAATTCAGCTCCAGTGGCCCTTTTCCTGCCTTCCCCCCACGTCCCCTTGCCCCTGCTTCCTGGAATCCTGCAGGGTCTGCTCCTGGGGAAGCCCAAACAAATCACCCTCCTGAAGCCATTTAGAGCCAGGTGATGATGATAATGACCTGTTATTAATCCCCATACTAATTCAGCTGCCGAATGAGTTTACCCTCGCACATAGCATGGCAGCTTGATGGATGGCTTGCTTTATCTGCTCATTTATCTCCACGTTTTCCTGAATGTTTTGTCGCCTCTTCCAACACTCCTCTCACAGTCATGGAATACGATACTTCTGCACCATATCCTGGTGACAGCTCAATCAGGCACACGAGGGCCCCGTTTCCTAGGTGAGGTGAAGAAGCTAAACCTGAGCAGGTGGAGAGGCTTGCCCGAGGTCACACAGGTGGTAAGGGTGGGCTTCCAACCCAGGCCTGTGGCATTCTGCAGCCTGACCTGGTGGAGTGAGAAGCCACTAGAAAACCAAAGCAGGCACTGCTGGGTGCTGAGAATGAGGTGGGGCAGGGAGGCTGCTGAACTCCTCTGAGGAGGAGGAGTGGATCTGAGCCTGGTGGGAGGGGGGCTTCCAGGAGATGGGAGCTCCTCTTCTGTGTGGGGTCTGCAGGACCCGGATGGAGTGACAGGAGGAGGTGCTACGGTGGAGGCTGGCCCTGTCCAACAGAATGGGACTTCTAAGGGAAGCTCATTAGATTCCCTCTCAAGTCCCCAGCCCCTAAGAGCTCAGAGAATGATTCAGAAGCATAAAATGTAGATGTCCTGCTTAATGAGGCTGCCAGCCGCTGCTGGCCATGCCTGCCGTCATCAGAAACCCTAAGGGTCATTAACCCTTCTGCCTTGCTCAGTGCTGCTCATGTCCTGGCTGAGGAACGGAGTGTGCAGACAGCTCCGGGAGGGGACTTGGCCTCCACCGCACTCCCCAGCCTCCTCCTCCCCATCTTAGCCATGACCTGCCCCTGACCTCCCAGCACCTGGCAAACCCAGCACCTACTTGTAGTGATGAGTAAGCCAGACTTCAGGAGTCATTGCTTGGCACCCAGAGACATAAATAACGAGGGGAGCCATGTTCAGTGAGGCCTCTGCCGCTACTAAAGGGTGGCACTGTGGTTCATAAGATCTCAGTTTGTGCACAACTGTCAGCACGTTTCCTGAGTCATCTGGATGCCAAGGAGCCCTGACAGTCCTGACTG
Organism: Glaucomys volans; assembly: GCA_020662805.1. NCBI lineage: Eukaryota > Metazoa > Chordata > Mammalia > Rodentia > Sciuridae > Glaucomys > Glaucomys volans. The sequence continues at coordinate 192,224 of JAJEJO010003628.1, forward strand.
GTACCCTTCCCCACTCGCCCAGCCCTCCTGCTGGCTCCTGCCTGCCAGGTGGACCATCTCCCTGGCACTGGGCAGTGCTGGGAGTAATCAGAGGGACAGAGGCTCTGGGCCTACCCAGGGCACAAGGATGGGCTGCAGAGAGGAACTACCTCCCTCCTGATCCAGGCTTGCAAGTCCTGCCACAGGGAAGCCCTGCTTTATCACTTCATGAAGTCACAATAGAACACTTGAAGTGCTTCTCATTGCTCCCAAAACAGACACCAGCTCCCTGCCACAGCCACAGAGATCTGGCCCCATCTCCTCCTCCAGAGCCACCCTCCTCCCATTGCTGCATGCACCCTGCCTCCTCCCCCTGTGTCACCTTCCACCTTCCACCTTCCACCTTCCAAGCTGTGACTCTGCAGAGCCTTTCCCTGCCACAGGACCTTTGCCCATGATCTTTCTTCAAGAAGGCTCTTCTCACTTCTCACTCTTCCCATGGCTGCCACCTTCTTGACCTTCAGCCCTCGGGGTCCATGGCACTTCCTTGGAGAGGCCTTCCCTGTCCTCTCAATAAAAGGAGGCCACTCACAGAGTTTTCTATTAAGCTTTTGTTTATCCCTTCACACCCTTACTGCAAACTTATAATTACATATCTACCTGTTAATGTCTTCACTCATCCAGCAAATATTTACTGAGCATCTACTGTATGCCAGACACTGTGCTAGGTGCTGGGGATACAGCAGTAAATAAACAAAGCCCCACCCTCATGGAGATAGCATCCTAGCACTAGTCCCAGACAATGAACAAAAAGACAGAAATAAATATATTTCCATTAAATTTCCATTATATTTCCATTATATATCAACAGTGATTCCATTATATCAGATCGTATCAGTACTGTAAAGAAAAGATAGAGCTGGGGGCTGGGGAAAAAGTTTGGAAAGGGTGGTCCAGGGAGGCTCCAAGGAGGTGGTGGGTGACATTTGCTGATTTTTTCCCCACGGCTGGACTTCAGAAAGGTGGCAAGGGCACATTATGCCCACTCCATCCCTAGTACCCGGGACATAGTAGGGTGTTCAATAACGTTTTATAGAGTGAATGAACACGTGAGCAACACATGAGACCTCCCTCCACTGCAGCAGAAGTGTCTTTCCTTGGCCTCATCTTTAGCAAGTCTCAGGCGCAGCCAGTCCCTATCCTTCAATAATAACTCTTGGTAGACAGGGTGGCTATTTGTCACTCACCCTGGGCTTCCTTTCCAGGGGAACCAGAGGCTGTCACCAGCGGTGATGGATTGAGTGTCACCTCTGCCTGGCAGGTCAAGCTGGGAGCTGTTCTCAAAATCCCTGTCCTGCTCCAGGTCAAATGGACCATGACACAAATGACACAAATAATAAGACAGAGTGAGCAGGAGGTCCAATACTAAAGAGATGTGGCTTCCCACTGAGAGGTGGACCCTGTGTTAGGGGAAGGAAGCTGTGCCTGGAGAAGGGGGTGCCTGGAGAGTCTCCACTCTTCTGCAAAATAGACTGGTGACCTCAGAAAAGCTGCTTCACCTATTCTGGGTCTCAGTCTGTCCATCTGAGCAATGGGAGTGCCAGTCTTTGCTTTGGGGACCTGTAAGCTTAGGGATGCTTTGGAAGGCCAATAATGCTCTGTAGATAAACAAGACTATTCCAAATAGCAAGTTTCCTACAGCATTTAAAGGGTAAGCTAACTGCACTAGGTCTTAGAGGAACAGTTACATAAAGTGAGACAAATTTTCATTGGTTGTATTCATTGTGAAGATTCTGTTTTTGCCTGTAATTCACTGGACCCTTTGAGCAGAAATCCAGAGCACACGTATGGGCTCCGAGAGCCGCACTTTGCTCTTTTCCACAACCCTGCGCCTCCGGGTGATTCAGAGACATGGGGATCATCTAGTGCTAGTTTCTTTATTTTACAGTTGGGGAAACTGAGAGCCAAAGAACAGATGTGACTTGCCAGAGTCCATACAGGAAGTCAGCAGAGGGGCTAGACTGACCCCCAGGGTCCAAAACCCCCAGACGAGGCCTGAGGCAGGGAGGGACGGAGGTCAGGAGCTTCCCTGGGAACATGGTGACATTAGGGTGTTCTGCTTAGGTGGGTTGCTTTCCTGTCTTCAACTCAGTTTGCTCATCCACCAGAGGTTACAGGGTCGTTGGAGGATTTAAGAAGATACAACCTGTGAAGAGCCCAGACAGGGATTGTATCTAATGGCCCACGACCTGTTAGCTGCCACTGTCCTGGCAATAGCCAGCAGTCACCAAGGCAGCCTGACAGCCATGCTGACTTGGGTGTCCTCCTCTTCTAGTTAGTACTTTGAACATTATCCTTGGTTATACTTATTCTCAATTTCCTGGTCCCTTAGGAAGCACAGCAGCTTTTGGGAGTCCTCAGAACTTCCCCCATGGAGATAGAAAGGCCTGGGATCTTTCCCAGCCAGAGATCCCCAGGGAAGCCACCTGCAAACCTGTCCCAATTAGCTCCTCACCTCTCCTTGTCTAGCCCACTGGTATTCAAAGTGCTCTGTGGAGCCAGGTGTGGTGGCTCACAACTCTAATCCCAGTAGCTTGGGAGGCTGAGACAGATGGATCTCAAGTTCGAAACCAGTTTCAGCAATTTAGCGAGACCCTAAGCAACTTAGTGAGACCCTGTCTCTAAATAAAAAATAAAAAAGAGCTGGGGGTGTGGCTCAGTGGTTAAGCACCGCTGGGTTCAATCCCCAGTACCAAAAAACAAAAACAAATAAACGACAACAACGAAGTGCTCTATGGAACTGCAGCCCAGCAGTTGTTACAGGCCAACAAGAAATTGAGAGTAAGTGTTTAGAGTTGTTATAAAAGACAGCAATGTTGACATGGCCAGGAGAGCCAGGCACATGGCTGAAGGACTCCTCACTGTACAATAATGCAGGTGTGGTCACATGCTCATGGTGGGTCCCAGGTGGTGTGACCAGCACATGAGTCTTGCTCTGTCAGGACCATGTATCTGTCTGAGAGGGACTGGGACTGGTCCTTCCCGACAGCTAGAGAGCGACCAGCGCTGTCTAGCCTTCACTCTGCAAAATGGACTCCTCAGCCTGCCTCCCAGGCCCTCTGCACCCCCTCCTTGGCAGACAGTCCCCAGCCGTGCCTTCTCCCTGCCTTTGCTTGAGCCAGTCCCTCCATCAGACCTGTTTCCCACCCACTAAAAACCTAGCCCTTCTTCATGATCTTCTATTGAATCCTGTTCTGCAGCCTCCACCCAGCCCCAGCCTCCCACGGCACCCTCCCCTCCAGCAAAACCTCCCCTGCTGTGCTATATGACCCTGCAACTGCCTCTGACCCATCAGTGGCCCCTGGGGGGGACCAGGCCTTCCCCTCCCCTCCTTTCCAAGCCCACCGAGTGTCGTCCTTTCATTCCACTGGGTCTCAGTGAAGTTCTGTCAAACTGGCCCAAAGCAACACTAGGCTCCAGGTACTGCCTTTGCCAAAAGAAAAAGTAGCTCAGCTGTGAATCCCTTTCCTTGGGGCAGTTGTCACATGTAAATCCAGGGGGTGATCAGCAGAGCTGGTGAGCTGCGTGCTGGGAGAGCGCTTCTGCCTTTGCGGCAATGACTTCCAGAATGAGTGCTGTGTGCGGGGTGAAGGATGCCAGGTCCATCCTGCCCTGCCCAGGGCCCTTCTGGTTGACTGTCCATTTGGGCCGCTCAGATCCAAGTGACCCTGACCAGCCTCTGTGAACTCATGCCCTGCCTGGGGCAGCTTCCGCGGCCTGCCTGGTCTCTCCTCTAACTCCTGAGGAGAAACACCACCCCCCCATCACCACCAGGGCCACGGGCAGCCAGGCTTAGTCCCCCATGCTCTGTGGGTCGGAGGGAGCCAGGCCTCTGCTTTGCTGTTTCTCTCTGCTTCCTGCACGTCCTGTAGGGGGTTCAGCCTGCAAAGCCAGACAGGAAGTGCCCTCAACATAGAGACCAGAGTCCCACACTGCCTCCCCAGGAGCGCCGTTGCCTGCTGGACCCTGACATGACTCGGCTGAAGTGTTCAGTGAGAGTGAGGGAGAAGAAGTTACTTTATATTGCCCTAAGAAATCCCTCAGTGAGACCTTTCTGACTGAGAGAAATTAAACACAGACATTTTAAGTAAGAAATCAGGCTTTCACACACTCTTCCCCATTTTGGCTGCTTCCTCATGTGAGGATCCAACAGGAAGCCCGGCAGCTCTGGAGCTGTGGAAGTGGTGCCAGAGGCCCTGCCTAGGCCCCACCTCCACCCCCAGCACCGGGCACCTGTGGGCTCCATGGGCCACTGCTTGGTGCCCACATTCATCTGGGCAAATTCTGTTTGGCACAGGCCCAGAAAGGTGCCTGAGGCCCATGACCAAGTCAGGGAGAGGCTTTCCTCCAGACAGACCTTACTGTTGGAAGCGAGTGCGAGGCAACCGTTGTGGTTGGGAATGGTCACAATGTCCGGGCCTGAGCTCACTCCCCACAGGAGACTAGGACCACACGCTCAACCTTCCCCTGTGCTTCCCTTGAGTGCACAGCTGGGGGTCTCATTCCCACACTGGGAAAAACAATCACCAAATTCCCTTTGATCTCCCCATCTCCAGTCTGAGGTTAGCTCAGAACTCTGGGAGGGAGGTCAGGGGTGGACATGGGGAGGGTGCAGGGCCCTGTGGCCCCCAGGCGGGTCTGTGGTATCTCCTACTGCCTTTGAAATTTACCTCTTCCAAAGAGGTAATTCCTTTGTGCACAGATGTGATTTATGAGGCTTTCTAGGCAAATTGTGGAGATAAATGGTCTTTGGGGCTGGGAGGCTTCAAAGGCAGTGTGTGGGTGGATCAAGCAGCCGCAGGCTGCCCCTGCTTAAAGCCCGCAGGAGGGAGGGGCTGCTGGGCAGAGCTAAGGACGCACAGCTTGGGTGGCCAGCCCCTGGGGCCATTTGGGACTGAGGCAGCTTGCCTCTCCCCCAGGGCACACTGACCCCATTGCTGTCCAGGAATAGGCAGAAGTGCCAGGGTCGGGGACACCCGTTCATCCCAGATATGAGTGTAGCCACAGGCAGAGGTTTGCAGGGAGGACGTGTGCGTTCTGACGCAGACTCTAGACAGCAGGGAGGGTCAGCATGGGGGACTCCTGCAGGAGACTGCGAGCCGCCCAGCGTCTCTGATCAGTGTGACCCAGCTGCCTGATGAAGGCTCCAGAGCTTCCCTCCCCTCCTGCCTCCAACTGGTGACCTGGACAGGCTGCCTACTCTCTGGGGTTGGTACCCCTTCTGGACGAGAAGGACACAGGTCGAGCCTAACCCCAGTGTTCCAGCTCTGCGTTTCACTGTAGCTGTGGAGAAACAAGCCCAAGATCACCCTGGCAAGTACCCCCCACCCCCAACCACAGCCCCTTTCTCTTTCAAATGGGGATAACTAACTATCCTGAGGAGTGTGGCTTAAAATGAACAAGATAACAGCCACCAGGTATCTAAGACTTGCTATTCCTCCCTGTTATCTGCCCATGCAATATGGTGGCATTCTATATCCAGAGCTGTCCCTGATTTGAGAGAGAGAGAGAAGTCCCTGATAAGGTTCCCGAAGTTGATAAATTTGACTTTCACACCTTCTCATCTCCTCTCTCCTAACTCAGGCTAATAAACACACACACACACACACACACACACACACACACCCCTTCTTAATCTGGCTCCCGGATCTGCTAATTGCCACTCGGATATTAACAGATAGCTGAGGAATTAATGGCTGATAATGCCTCTTGATGGGATCTGCCCCCCCACCTACATAAACACGAGCCTGTTGGCATTTTAATAGGGATTCCTCCCCCCATCCTGCCTCCTTGGAGTGCTAACCGTGCAAAGGCCCGTGCTGGCTTCCATTCACCCATCCACAAAGATGTCTGGCTCTGGGAAAACCTTAGCAACCCTCCCCGCTCCCTCCTGGTATTTTGATGGTGAGACTTCTGGTGGAAAAGGACTTGGCTGGCTGGAGTTGGGTCCAAGGCAGAGGTGGTAGCGATGAGGAAGGTGATGGGCTGAAGCCACTGCCTTGGCTCAGGGCATTTTAATGTCCCCATTGCCTTTGTTCCCTCCTCCTTTCTGGCTACTGCCAGGCCCTGCCTTCCCAGACCTCCTGATCCGGGGTCCCACAGCTGCCCCAGTGACAACCAGTCCAAGCTCCTCCTGCTTCCCCACTTTCTCATGGGACAGCAATTTCCATTAGCTTATCTTTTCTCACTGACTGTGGGCTTCTTAGCCCTTTGCACACAGTAGGGACTCAATAGTTGATGATCAAATGATCCTCTCTTCTCCCGAAAGTCAGTGTGGTAGGGATCAGATAGACATGGCCTCCTAGTTCATTCTAGCCCTCCCATTTATTTGCCATGAAGCCACAAGAAAGCCATTCAGTCTCCCTGGCTCTGTCACAGAGCTGGGGCCTTCCAGGAAACCAAGGCAGCTCAAAGACACACCACCACACCCGGTTTCCAACACTCATTCTTGGGATCAAGTCAGAAGGATTTCAGACTTGTCACTCAGAATAACAGGAATAAGTCTATTGAAGGGATAGGAAAGGAGAAAGGGGACACTCTCAAGGGAGAGAGTGGGTCCTCTCAGAGAGGAGAGGGACGACATGCCTCTCCTGCACTCCAGTTTTACTGGGGCTCCCAGGAAAGTTTCCAGGGAGTTCCACCCAGGTCCACCTCTTAACTTTTACTGACAGCAGGGTGACATCAGACTTTCAAGTCCCCCGTCATGGCAACTCTAAGTTACCTTGGTCCCTGCTGACCAGTTTTCATTGGATTCTTAAACATACATTCTGACAAGTTTTATTGTTAGGAGGAATTATCCTTATCTCCCTGAGTTTCAGGATCTCATCACTGGAAGTCTCCCCCTTCAGGGTAATTTGGGTTCCTCTTATCAACATCGCTTGGACCCTGCATTTCTCCTGCAGTGGACAGGTAGTTTGCTGAGGAATGTAACCTGTCCTGTCCACTCAGGCCAGGCAGGGCTGCAGGTAAATTGCTTCTTGAAAAAGAAAGTATGTGGGGGTCAGCACAGTGGCCCATATTTACAGAATGATTCTCTTAACCTCGTGTTCCCACCATCCTCATCTGTCTGTCCCCTAACAGCTCAGACCTGGAAGATGTTTTGAGGGGGAGAGGTGCATGAGGCAACTTCAAAAGCCTGTGAGTAAGAAAGTCAGTGTCTGACTCTCAACTCTGCCTTTGTAATCAGAGGTGATTTTGCCCCCTCCCCCCGAAGGGAACATTTGTCAGTATCTGGAGCCACACTGGGTTGTCACAATTGTATTGGTGTGTGTGTGGGGGGGTGCTACTGGCATCTCGAGGGCTGGGATGTTGCTGAACATCCTACAGAGCACAGGAGAGCCTCACAACAAGGAATTTTCTGGCAGCAAATCTGAAGAATTGAGAAACCTTGATTTAGTTCTTTAATGTACCTGAAACTCCATTTTCTCTGTTGGAAAATGGGTGCTAATCCCACCTCATGTGGTTTTTCCTCAAATCCTGCAACAGGCAGGGTGTGAATAAAAGGAGCAGCTATCAAGGATGAAAGGAAGTAGCCCAGGTGTGAGCATGGCTGCTCCTCGGGCTAGGGCTTCTCCCCTGTGTATGTGCTTACACCTAGGTCCCTGTCACCACAGGAGACAGAAGGGACTCAGAGGTGCAGGCTGCGCTCAGCATAGCACTGGGAGCCTGGCTTCCCTTGGAGGTGGAGGGAGCTGTAGAGTGTGCGTAAGGAACACAGAGGAAGTAACAAGTGTAATAAATAGATCACTAAGAGCTAATGATGCCTCATTATAATCCTGTGCTGTCAGCATCTTCTAGGCTTAGGGACTGTGTCAGGAGATTTGGGGTTTAATCTATGGCACCTCGGTCTATTAATATTTAATTCCAACAATCTAAGTGGTGGAAAGATAGGGAACTGAGCCATGGCTCAGCTCAGAGCTCGGGGAACCACCTCGCATTTGTCTTCCACACGAAGGCAAAAATGCACCTTCCACCTCCACCCTGTCCCCTTTGGCCCATTTCTCAAGTAGATCATTGAGCAACAGGGCATAGAATCACATGATATGTAGACTGGAAGAGACCCCAGCATTTACCTACCAGTGCTTCTAAATGGGGTCTCCACTGGCATTTGGAGGGTACAGTTCCATACTATGCATGAACGTCCCCTATCATTTGTGACGACCTAACCCCTCCACATACAACATTTTCAGGTGCCCTCTGGAGGAGAGTTACCTATACCAGGCAAAAACCACTGATCCAAATCTGTCCTCCACAGGTGTGAAAACAGGAGCCCAGAGAGGGGTGGGTGCTGCCCCAGGAGTGCACAGCTTCAGTTCTGACTCATCCTTGGAGTTGCAACATGGGACAGGAGAGGGTGAAGGGTTTACCTCTGAGAACTCAACTGTGCTTTATTTGGGGCAAGTCAGTTGACAAATGGCCTCTCTCCCTTGGAAGTCACTTTATTTATCAACTGGAATGGTTTCAGGCGGCTGCACCTCCACCTCTGCCTTTGCGCTGCAATTCTAGAGACTCGGGAGCAATCCATGACCTGTCAGCATCCCCTCCCTCCTCTTAGGGGAATGGGGACCATGGACCATTCTGTGACTGCATCAAACCTTTCCATTGCTGGGGAAGGGGCTGTGGCCCAGGTCATAGTACAAGCTAAGGTAGCTCAGGTTCAGGGACTTCCAGGTCCATTTCAGCCCCTTGAACTTCACTGCTATGGAACATTCCTCCTCCTTGCTGAGTCTCAGGACTCTGGTCTGTGGATGGGAAGACCAACCTTCTTTCCCACCACCACATTGACCCAGCATCCTCCTGCCCATTTCTCTGTGAGGACCAGTGAGAACAGAAATCATGGAAAGAAGGCAATTTTGGCCCAAAGAGCTTTCCAAAGGACCTATGTTTGGCCCCACTACCCCTGGCTGATTAAATCAGCACAGCCAAGGGCAGTCCAGGCATGAGTGCTTCTTAAAGCTTCCCCTGGTGATGCCAACGCGCAGCCAGGTTAACAACCACTATCTGAGGGAGTGAACTCTCACAAGCCCCTGGGGTGTTGACTCTTGGTAGCTGGGAGACAGGCTGGTCAGACTCCTGATCAGCCCTGTGGGCAGCTGTTCCTGTGCCCAGCTGTGTGGACAATGTGTGTGTGGTGTGGGGGAAAGTAATCACAAAACAAGGACACACCCCAGCTCCCCTCCACCCCCAGTCCAAGGAGCCTCCAGGGCTAATGGAAGAGCCTGGACACAAGGCAGCTAACAGAAATTTACACAGTTTCTGTAAAGAAGCTGGTACAAGCCAGCCACAGTGGTGCAGCTTATCCCAGCAGCTTGGGAGGCTGAGGCAGGAGGATCACAAGTTCAGAGCCAGCCTCAGCAACTTAGCGAGGCCCAAAGCAACTCAGGGAGAGCCTGTCTCTAAATAAAATATAAAAAAGGACTGGGGATGTGGTTCAGTGGTTAAGCACCCTTGGATTCAATTCCTGGTTACAAAAAAAAAAAAAAAAAATAAATAAAAAAAAAAGAGGAAAAAAAAAAAAGAATGTGACCAAAGATATGCTTAAAGAAAAGTAGAAAAATATACAAAGGCATAGAAAGTATACCTAGTGTGCTTTTAGTAAATGATCCTCAGGAACTCAAAAAGGTGTTTGTGGGCTGGGGATGTCTCAGTGGTAGAGCATTTGCTGAGCATTCGTGAGACCTGGGTTCAATCTCCAACATTGCAGAAACAAAAACACAGTGTTCGCAGGTGGCAGCACTGTTCACGGCAGTCGATAGGGTTACCACCCCAGTGTTCATCAACAGATAAATGGATGAACAAAATAGGAAATATTCAGTACTCTAGGGAATATTCAATACTCCTCAGTCATTAAAAAGAATGAAGTACTGATCATGTTACAACATGGATGAACCTTGAAAACGTTGTGCTAAGGGAAATAAGCCAGACACAAAACACTAACATGATTCCACATGAAATATCTAGAAGAGGAAAATATATACATAAAGAAAGAAAATTAAAGTCTCCTGGTGCCTAAGGGGTTGGAGGAGGGAGTTATTGCTCAATTGCTAATGGAGTTTCTTTGGGGGTAATGGAAAAGTTTGGAAGTGGTGATGTTAAGGCACACACTGTGAAAGTAATTAATGTCACTGGGTCATACACTTAAAATGATGAAAATGGAAAATTTATGTTCCATATCTTTTAATAGGGTAGAAAAATTCTGAATAAATCAATCAATAAAGTAACTGAAGAAAATAAAATTATGGGAAATAGGGTCACCTGTGGAAAACCTGGGACCTCTCACAACCATTCGCACATAAACCCATCTCTGGATAAGGCATTCATGAAAAGTCTCATCTCTATGGATTATTATTTAATTATTTAAGCCCAGGCGGGCTGCCAGAGCCCCACGTCCCCCTTCCATCAACCTCAGGCCACACCCAGCGGGACAGCAGGAGTTTGCAGCTCAGATTTCCAGTCACTCTCTAGCTGTGGGACCTGGGACAAGTTATTTCAGCTCTCTGATTCTCCCTTCCTTATCTGCACGATGGGAATAATAATAGCACCTGGTACAATAAATGAGAAAAATTCCCTTTATACCTTTATCTCATGTCCTGGCGCATAGGAACTGCTTAATCAATGGCAGTTACCAATGGAAAAGCCTGCCCATGGTGAGGTCATTGAGAAGCCCCTCCCCCTCGTGAGGTACCAGGAGCCCACAAGGCTGATTCCCAGAGTCTGACTTGGTCAGCAGGGAGGGGGACTCACCAGTCCGGGTGCCCCTTAAGCCTTTAGTAGCTGCCCAGAGAAGACACAGCCACTTGAAAAATCAGCCAGGGCCAAATATAATTAGGAAGGATAGTCTGGGACAGGAGAAAAAAAAATATTTGAGAGGGTGACATTCCAAGGCAAAGTTGGAAAGAGTTTGTGATAGTCTGTAAAGGAATGCAGCGTCCTATTGTAATTATAATAATGATAGTTTTTATTCACCTTCAGCAGAGTAGATAATTGACTCACTGCAGCTCTGCCTCATTTCTCTGTCATTGCTGGGGAATGAGGTGTTTTTAAGTGAATTTTCTAGATAACTGGAGTTTATCCCTGTGAACCCTAACATTCTCTTCCCATTTAATCACTCCAGGGAGAAATTTCTCTGGAATGGATTATACACCTCCCTGCTTCCCTAATCAGAATATTCTAAATTGAGTGTAATCTTTTCCTGTCAATTTAGGGATGAGGGGCTATTTGCCCTTTTATTAATGGCTCCAAGTAGCTTTGCTTGTTTCGTCTACAAATATTTTCCATTTATTTCCATGGTTTCCCACTATGCACAGAGCTCTTCCCACATATTTTGGGATTCTCATAAAACACACACAGGTGCACATACACACCAGTCAATGGTGGGAGAAACCAGAGCGCCAGGCTGGATAGATGGGTATTCACACGTGCTTCTACAACCCCTGAGCCGCCTTGCTATGGCCCTTTCAGAGTGCTTGATCTTCCCCAGGGCCCTGCTCCTACTAGACTGAACACTCCAAGAGGCAGCACCCCATCCAGCACTCACAGGAGCTTGGTAAATGTTGCAGGGGAAAGAAACAGAATAAAAGTGCCCAAGTGTTATTGCCTGGACTTTGTGATGACATTCCGCCTTCCTCATCAGAGGGAGTTTTGCTCCCTACTGGGTTTTGGCTGTGCCAGAAAAAATGGAGGTCACCTGATAAGCAAAGTGTAGCTGTATGCCCTGGGAGGCACTGAGGACAAACTGACTTTGGACTCCAGTGCTTTTCTACAAAACCAAGGTCTTAGGGCAGTAAACTGTGACTCCCAACAAATGAAGAGAATCCCTTATTCTGCAACCTGAGGTTGTTCGCAGTGCTGAGCAGAGAGGAAGTGGTCAGGCTTGTGGTATCCCTGGCCTTTTGCTATGTAGCTGCTGTCCTGTCCTCAGTGTCACCTTTAAGTTTCTCTCCTTAGCTATCCTCCAGAAAGTGTTCTGTTTACCTGTAGTGGAGAGCAGGAACCAGAAAGACCTGGGCCTGACCTTTTAGAACCTTGGTCAATCACTTAACTCCTATGACCCTTTATCTCCCCATCTGTAAACTGGGGAAATAATTAAATCTAAATCACAGGGTTGTGATTTTGCTAACATACATAAAGCTTCCAGAATGGCACCCAGCATATAACGTTAAAAGTGTGGTTGTCATTACGATGGAGTCAAATGTATATTAAGCTTATGTGAATCAAACACTTGTGTTTGGCAACAAAGGAGAGAGAGAAATGTCCAGTAGTAATTCTGAGAGTCTTTCTTCTCCATGGATATGTGTCCCCAAGACAGGGTAGTGTGGGGCTACACGGGTTGCTACTGTCACTCTGTCCTGTGAGCCCCTTTCAGTGTGAGTAGAGGTTATAACTATAGACAGACTTGATTTTTGCCTGCTGTAATACCAAGTGCAGATATGGGGTGCAAATCACTCATAATTTGTCATCTTAGTTTGTCTGTGTGAATATTTGGGGCAGAAATGAAGAAGGGATGAACCAAGTAGGGGATTCTGGGACTTAGGGATTCCATCTACTAAAGGATGATGGGCAGGCTCCATGACTTTGACCACCTGACCCTAGTCAGCTAATGGGAGGGACAGGTAGGAGTTGGTGGGACTGATGGAGTGATCCCTTCAACCAGCCCTCTGGCCCCCAAAGAATCCAGGTGTTCTCTGGCCACACTCAGCTGTGCTCTTGCACATGCTCCGCACTGAATGCCCCTGTACTGAGCCCACCCCATGACACCTTCCTGATCCCACTCAACTATTTCCTCTCTGAGTTTTCTAAACTCTAGAAATCAGGAACACAAAGATCAACGGATCATCTGTGTCTTCAAGCAGTAGAGCAAGGAGCCATTCCAGCTTGCCCAGGACCAAGGGACCTCCTGGAATGTGGGACTTTTAGTGCTGAAAGCAAAGCTGGTGGTCACCCTATCCAGCAGTCAAGTGAGCCATTTTTTATAGCCCACTTGAGATGCTTTCTCTCCTAGGAAGCCTCACCTGATCTAGCTGGAAGCAATCTGCTCTCCACTGAACTTCTAGAACATTATTTCTGCCTGTCCATGCCTGAGCCCACACCCCACCCTCACCCCAGAATTCAGGGGAATGAGGCTATGGTGCCAATATCTTGCTATTGTGTGTCCTGTGCACACCAGGTGAGGGTCAGAATGGAAGGTGGCAGCAGGCAGGAGCTCGCTATTCCTCCCCTTTCCACAGTTGTCAAGTGAATGTCTGTAAAGCTGGCTTAGTGATCACTCTTTGAAACATTTAATTACATATAAAGATTTTGAAAGCCATCTCTTACCTCCCAGGGAAACATTTCTTTTTCCTGCCTCTTCTGAAGCTGGCTGCTTGGAAAGGAATGAAATTGAATTGAAGATGAAGCAACCAGGGGGCACAGGTGTTACTGAAAGGGAAAAGTGTCAAAAGGATGATGGGGAGATGGAGCCAGGGGAGGGGCAGGGAGTTAGCAGAAATGTTCCCAGAGCGAGGTACGAGAGATGAGAAAAGCAACAAGTGTGGGGAAGAGAGAGAAGAGGGCAGGAAAAAGAGAAATTGGAGCTGGACTGAGCTGGGGAGCAGATAGGAGGAGGAGGAATAAAGCCACAGAGAAGAGGGGTGGTGGATGTGGAGAGGAAGGGTCTGACTGAGAGGAACAGAGAAAGACAGTCAACCAGGGAAAGTTTCAGAACTACAGAGAGGCAGCTTGTCACTCCAGCATTTCAATACAGGAGAGAAAGAGGCTTGGACATTCATTTGATTGGGAGAGAATGGCCAGACTGAAAGATGCTTTTAGAAGCTGGGTTGAGGGAACAAGCCCCCCGCCACGGTTAGCTGGTTGGATTATCTGGGTGGCTTGGCGGAAGAACTGGTGGAGGTTATGAGGCGCCAGAGCTTCTACCCGGACACCTCTTACTCCTTCTCCAGGGACAAGTGATGCAGAGAGAGGAAGGACGCATCAGCATTGATTCCCGACCTCCTTTCCAAGGAAAGTCCGCGGGGAACCTTCAACCCTGACCATCCCCTCTCTTGCAGGCTGTGACAGCGACCACTGGGGTCCCCACTGCAGCAACCGGTGCCAGTGCCAGAACGGCGCCCTGTGTAACCCCATCACCGGCGCCTGCGTGTGCGCCGCCGGCTTCCGCGGGTGGCGCTGCGAGGAGCTCTGCGCTCCGGGTACCCACGGCAAGGGCTGCCAGCTGCCGTGCCAGTGCCGCCACGGTGCCAGCTGCGATCCTCGAACAGGAGAGTGCCTCTGCGCACCTGGTTACACCGGCGTCTAGTGAGTAGAGCGGGGCTGGGGCGGGGCGGGGTGGGGCGGGGCCTGGGGCGGGGCGGGGTTGCCGCCCTCACCAGAGCTGCATTGCGGGTTCCCAGTTCCCAGGATGAGTCTGAATATTCCTGGCTGTGACATCTTCTGCCTTCTGACCCCAAGTCCAGCAGAGTCTGGCCTTGCCCACGCGGGTCTCAGATCTAGATCTTGAGGTGACTGGTCCAACCTGAAACTGTGCCTGGGTGGCCTAAAACGCTGGTTCCCAGAGGGCCCTTCCTGGTGAGGGGCTTCAGACGTTAGCTTGGAGTCCTTTTCGGACCTTAACTCATATGCTTCCTGCCCACCTGGGGCCTGATTGAGCCTTCCAGGCCTTCTGAGATATAGAGAGGGGTTGAGAGCCCTGGGCACGTATCATGTGCCAATTTGAGAGGGTTACTGTGCCTGTTCCTTCCCCCACTTTCCCTTGTCAGACCCCCAAACAGCCCTTCACCCCAGCTCCCTGGAGACTCCACATTGACAGGGGACCTCCAAGATGGCTTTGCTGAGACCTTCTCACAGATGATGAACTTCCTCCTCCCAACCCTGTTGAAGGTTCTGTGACCTCTCCAACAGCCCTAGATCCCAAGGGAGTAGCGGAGGATTCTGACCAGAGACGTCCTTGGTTGAAGGTGCTCCCTGCCCTAATGCCTAGCCAGCTCCCAGGACCCTTTGAGCTAGAGGCCAGAGCCATTGGATGAAGACCCACGGCTGAGACTCTATGCACATTCTCTCTGACGCCTGGTAGTTGGGAGCCTTCCAGAGCCTGGAAGAGACAGGTCCTAGATTCTGCCCCTCTCTGAATATAGGCAGATTCTTGAAGGCAGGATCCCTGGGCCCTTCTCAGTGCTTTTGCTCATGCTGTTCCTTTTGCCTGACATGCTCCTGAAATTATTTTCACCAAGCCCCAAGAATAATGTCTTCCTCTTGGAAAGACTTCCTCAGCCTCCTCTCCAGAAGAGCACTCTTTTTCATACTAAGAACATTAAAGTCATCCCTCAAGTATTGGCCCAAGTATATTATCTTATATCTGAGCCCTGCTTCCCCCTCCTGGCAGGGATCGGTACTGCATCTCAGCTGACCCTTATGCCTAATACAGTTCACTGTGTCTGTGGACACACTAATTCCTAAGTAACTTGCCTCCTAGGGAGCCCTGGATCATTGGGACTGGCAGCACTGGGGCAGTGATCCAAATGCTGCTGAATCTAACGCTCTACTTCTCCATGCAGCTGCGAGGAGCTGTGCCCCCCTGGGAGCCATGGAGCTCATTGTGAGCTGCGCTGCCCCTGCCAGAATGGGGGCACCTGTCACCACATCACTGGCGAGTGTGCCTGCCCTCCAGGTTGGACGGTAGGTGTGCTCTCAGGCTCTGTGTGGGACCCTATAAAGGTCTAAGCATCTCTCGCATGCACCTTGAAAAGTTAAATTTCTCTCCCACCCTGAGTAGCCCCCCATTTATGGTCATAAGTATTACTAGATTCTGTCAATGGTGTCATGGATACAGTTTGGATCCCCAAGTCTGCAATCTAAGTGCTGTGTGGCCAAAGCAAGTTACTTAATGTCCCTGAGCCTGTGCTCTCTCATGTGCAAAAGAAATAAATTTTTCTCATAAGATTGGCTCTGAGGTCGGGCAGGGTAATCCCAGCACTTGGGAGGCTGAGGCAGGAGGATCGCGAGTTCAAAGTCAGCCTCAGCAACTTAGCGAGGCCCTAAGCAACTCAGTGAGACCCTGTCTCTAAATAAAATACAAAAT
>JAJEJO010003628.1:208434-237051 GCA_020662805.1 Glaucomys volans
AAAAAAAAAAAAAAAAAAAAAAAAAAACCCCCAAAAAAAAAAAACAGCCTCAGCAACTTAGCAAGACCCTGTCTCAAAATAAAAAGTTAAAAGGGCTGGGGTTATGGCTCAGTGTTCGAGTATCCCTGAATTCAATCCTTAGTATTAAAAAAAAAAAGTGTGTTTTGCCCAGGTGGCAGCATGAATCTGTGTCCCCAGACCTTCCATGTTGGGAACATGGAAGCCTGTCACCATCGCTTCCTCCACTCCATGAGGTTTACCAAAGCCAGCGTCCCCATTTCAGAACTGGGAGATGGCCTACTGCTTGGCTTGCATGAAGCAATACAACTAGCTTAAATAAATAAATAAATAAATAAATAAATAAATAAATAAAAATAAACAGATTGGCTCTGTTGGGCTGGGGTTGTGTTATGGCTCAGTGGCAGAGCACTCGCCTTGCACAAGTGAGGCACTGGGTTAAATCCTCAGCACTACTTAAAAATTAATGGCTTTCTTAATTAAAGGTATTGTGTCCATCAACAACAAAAAAAAAAGAAATTTTTTTTTTAAAAAAACAATTGGCTCTGTCTTTGGGCATAGGTGCTCATATGAGCTGCCAAATATGGAGCGAAAGGGCTAGGGAAGGAGGAGAGACAGGATATTGTTCACCTGAATTCATAAGACTTCACCTTCATGTGTTCACACATATTCAGATGCTGTGGGCCCCAAGATCTGTACTTTAATGAGCATCCCAGGTGCTTCTGATGCAGCCTCTACCAACCCAGGTCTTGTATTGCAGGAAAGGGGGAGGATTTATAACCTTCCAGGCCTAAATTCAGGTCTCATGTCCAACATGACCCTGAAAAAAGCCTCAGTTTCCCTGCTCTCTGCTTCTCATGTGCAGAACTGATTTAACAACAGTAAACCCTGCCCTGCCTCAGATGAGACCATGCATGTCTGAAGTGCTTTGCAAATGTTGAGGCTGCTTTCCATTTCTGGATGCCATAGTCTACCCACAAGCCTCCTTTCAGCCAACTGGCTCTGCCCGTGGGTTGCACCCCTGTGGCCTGAGGCCCCACTGCAGCCACAAGAGCACTGAGGCTGACTCTCCCAGGCTGTGTCCTGCCTGGGTTCCCAGAAACACACCCCATTTTGGTAGGGGGCTCATTGGTACAGCTGGCTGCCCTCCCCCTGGGACCTGACGAGAGGGCTACTGAGCAGAAGCAGGTATTTCAGGAGGCTGTGAATGCGGAGATCACAGGGCAGCCAGGATGAACAACTGCAGGCCCAGGGATGTCGGCACAGGCTTGGAAGAATGTTTTGGAAAAGGAAAGGACCTTGGACCTTGAGCATCTGGTCCAGCAGGATCCAAACTTGGCTGCACACCGGAGTCCATGACAGGATGGGATTGGTTAAATACAGATTCCCTGGCTCTACCTGAGTCTTCTGGGATCTCTGTCTTTAATAAGCTCCCAGATGACTCAGAGGAAGGCAGCTGTGTCTGCATTTGGAAATAATTGATCAAAACCATAGGATTTCTTTCTTTGTTCTATATAACCCTCCAGTTTCTTGGGTTGAGGATGGGAGTCAGAGGCCTAATAATTAGGACTCTGACTCCCACCCCATCCCCATTGCTCTCTTTTAATCTGTTTTCTGTATTTAGGTTCTAGATAAGAGTTCACATAAAAACAGGGTGTCCTAACTGGGCACTGTGGTGCACATCTGTAATTCCAGTGGCTCAGGAGGCTGAGACAAGAGGATAACAAGTTTGAGGCTAGCCTCAGCAATTTAGTGAGGCTCTAGGAAACTTAGTGACACCCCATCTCAAATTAAAAAATAAAGAAAGGGCTGGGTATGTGGTAATGCAATCCTGGGTTTAATCCCCAGTACCCCCTCCCCCCCAAAAAAATGTGTCCTAGCTTTAAGAGGTTTCTCCACCACCACTGGTACATACCTTCCTTTCTTGGCTGATGGAATTGAGGGCAGGGAGGGCTAGGGACACCAAGGCTACGTGACTGGTTAAGAGTGAGGTGGACCTAGAATCCAGGTTTCTGGACTCCTGGATCCCAGGCCTGGCTGGCTGTGTTTGTCTTTTTGGAGGAAGACAGCTGATGCCAGCCCTCACATCCCTGGCCATTTCTTTTACACTGAACAGTTCTCTGGAAAGGCCCTATCAGAGATCTGCTGATGGGCAGGCTGGATCCTTAGAGGCCCAGGAGCAGGTGGTGAGGTAGGATGGGGAAGGGGTGGAAGAGAATAAGGCACAACAGACCCTGAGCTCATAAAGGCCTCTGGGGAGAGGCTGGCAGTGAGAGAGGGGAGGAAGCCACCGTGCATAGGAATTTTTTTCTCTCCCTAGCAGTGAGAGGTTTGTTCTTCTGGATGATGGGAAACTCTGTCCGTAGAGATCTTTGGATTTGAGGACTTTATGTTTTTAATTTTATTGTAGACAATTGCATTTCTATTTTTGACATAGCATTTAACTTGCAGATTTGCATGCATTATTAATACCCCTCTTGCATGCACCGTCATAGTATAATGAGGCTGCAGCTCAGCCCTGAGGCTCCTCCCAGGGAGAGTTGGGGCCAAGGAGGAGACACTGGGGAGAAGAGTCCCTCTTATCATCTCCCATTGCCTAACTTTTCCATTGACCCCATGTGGCTTCAGCCACACATTTTCCAACTCAGAGACCATCTGGAATATGATTTCTTATTCACATCATGCAGCTCCCAAAAGGACAGAAGCACTGTGCTGAACTGTAGAGGAACTGCCTGAAACTCCAGCCCCCAGGCCACCAGGTCCTGACAATGACACAGGACACTCCACTTGCCCAGCTGTCATGAACCCTACCTAGGAGGGGCCTTTTCAAAGAGCCTGGGAGTTATTTCCCACCTTTTTCTGGTCTCTGAGAACTTGCAAAGCAGAGAAACTATGAGTAGTTTGATCAGGGTGAGTGGTAGAGGCAGGTGGGAAGGGAGAAAGGAATGCCATCAGATCCCCTTGGAAGTTCCCAGTCTGATGGTAGAGGCTAGATGGAGTGTGTGCATGTACCTCACAGCATGTGTACACAGATCTGCAGACCCCATGTGAAGGAAACAACAGGCTGGAAGAGAAACAGGGCTGAGACGCTGGGAAATGGGCTCAGTTATCACTGAGGGCCAAAGAGAAGTTTCTGGAACTGAGGGTGCAGAATCATAGATACTGAGGTCCAGGAAGGATGGTTTGTGGAGGCTCATGGCTGGGCCCATGGTTGGGATCACAACAGCTCCACCAACCACTGTTCACTGCCATCCTGGGGCAGCAGCCATCATTGGAAATGAGCAGAACTCTTGACTTACCTTCTGTCCAGCCTTCTAGATGCCACACAAAGTTCTCACTGCAGTTGGAGACACACCTGACCAAAAGGCAGGTGCATTAGTCTGCTCAGGTCATAACAAAGTAGGCGGCTCAAACCACAGGAACTCATCTCCTAGGAGCTCTGAGGGCTGGATTCTAAGATCAAGGTGTCTGCAGGGTTGGCCTCCTCTGAGGTCTCACCCCTCAGCTTAGCAATGGCCATCTTCTCCCTGTGTCTTCACACGGTCTTCCCCCTGTATATCCGTCTCAATCTCCTCTTCTTGTAAAGACATGAGTCACAAGGGATCAGGGCCACCCACATGACCTCACTTTACCTTAGTCACCTCTGTAAGGTGACCTCCAAATATAGCTATACTCTGATGTACTGGGAGTTCAGACTTTAACATTAAAATTTTGAGGGAACACAATTCAGCCTATCACAGCAGGAGAGAAACCCCCTCTTAGGCTAACACTTTCCCATCTGCTCTGTGCCCTGGTGCTCCCCAGAAGGCTTCTCTTCCAACCAGCAGTTGACGATGGATTGCACAGTTTTCTTCCCCTCTTCCAGGTCCCAGGTTCTGCTGGGCTCCTGTCTCGCATCACCTCATCAGCTGTCAACTTGGTTCAATTAATATTCATTAACAGCCAACTTGTTAAGGTGCTGTACCAGGTTTCTTCACATCTCTACTTTACAGCCACCCAGGAGACCAGGGATTACCATTCCCATTTTGTTGATGAGAAAACTGAGGCTCAGAATGACCACATGACTTGTCCTCTCTCAACCATCTAGGGAGGAGGTAGAGCTGAGATTTGAGCCCAAGTCTGACTTTGAAAAGTCCAGTGTTCTTTCCACCCTACCAGATAACAAGACTCCAAGGAATCAAATTCTTTCAGGCCCAACAGCCCCAAGCCAGAGGGACTGAAATTCAGGGACCTCAGGTGCCTGATGTCTGGGAATTCTGAACAGGAGTTCAAGAGAAGCTCCCTCACTTGACCAAAGAAATCTGAGGGCTGCTTGATTTCCTCAGGGAATGCTGAAGGCTCATTCTACCCACCAAGCTTTCCTACTGGTTCAGAAGCCCTGGCTAAGCCCATCAGGGCAAGGGATGGATGTGTGTGTGTGTGTGTGTGTGTGTGTGTGTGCGTGCGTGCGTGTGTAAGTGCACAAAGCCACACTGCTTGAGGATGGGAGTGTAGAAGGCATAGCATCCTAAATTGGCTTAAAATGTCTTTTTCAGAGTTAGGGGGTCCTATGCAGCTCAGAACTAACTTGCACAAAACCCAAAAAGACTCCTTGTCACTTATGAGTACCTAGAGTTTTTGGGGTACCTAGTTTTTTTGAGGAAAGCAAGGGTCTGCCACACCTAGTACCCCACCCCCAGGAGGAGGCAGTTCCCCCACTCCACCCACCCGCTAGCCTGGTGGTCTCCACCACTGCCTCTACCCTATGGGGCCTCCCGCCAGAGCCTCAGTGGCAAATGTGTGGAGGAAAAAAATCTGAGCTAAGCAGTCTCCCACTTAACTCATTACCCCGCAATTGGATCATCCCAGAAAATGACTCTGCTCTGGCAGGCTTTTCCTGACTAAACCAGCTTTGTCAGGGTCGGCGGTTATTGGTGCTCAATAATGGTGTGTTGAACTAATTGATTAATTAATTGGAAAATCATCCCTGATCTCCATAAGAGAAATGATTATCTCTGGTGTACAAGAGGCTAAAAGGGTGGCAGGAGACAGGACTGGGCTCAATGTTCATTTGATAAAGAACTAATATCTCTGTCTGGTTTAAAGTTACATAACACCACAAGGCTACTAGTGAAGGCAGGGAGGGAGAAGGGGAAACAGTTCCTGGCCCCACATACAAATCCCTCAAGGCGAACAGGTTTAAACCTTTTAGATGTTTCTTCCGGCAATTCCCTCCATTTTTCTACCTAACTCGCTTCACTGCCATTTCTCGATTTTTCCATTTTAGACTTTAGCTGAATCTATTGACTTCCCGCCATAGAGTAAGATTTAGCTCCACCACGCACACCAGCAACCCTCCTTCCACCCTCCCAATGGAATTCTATTACACCTTTTGGTTAAATCATGTTTCATGTGTATGTTAACATGACCACACACATACTGTCACTAATTTATAT
Source organism: Glaucomys volans (assembly GCA_020662805.1). Taxonomy (NCBI): domain Eukaryota; kingdom Metazoa; phylum Chordata; class Mammalia; order Rodentia; family Sciuridae; genus Glaucomys; species Glaucomys volans. Next base: position 213,888 of record JAJEJO010003628.1, read on the forward strand.
CTACAACTCCTGGACAGAAGCTTGAAATGCCTCCCAATAACGTCAGACACATCAGCTTCTCTTATTTAGCATTTTGCTTTGGATTTTGAGGTTAAATTCTCAGAAACCTGCATGCTTCCGCTTCAGGATGGACTCTTGCTTTCCAGGTCTGCTGCACGGTTGTCATCTGGCACGTTCTATTGCCGCCACTCTGAAATTCCTTTCACCTGACTCTTCTGTTGGGTTCCCTATTTCCTGGAACCCATGCCTTTCCTTTTCTTTGATATTTCTTTTTGGTGGAAAAGAAAAAACCCTCTAGTACCTACCTATCCAAGAAATATCTGTGGAAGGTTAATTTTTTGAGGTTGTTGAAATCTGAAAATGTGTTTATTGAACCCTCCACTTGGATGTTAGTTTAGCTGGATGTAGAATTCTAGGCTGGAAATTAAATGATTCTCTCTCTCTCTCCCTTTTTGGTACTGGGGATTGAACCCAGGGGTACTCTGCCACTAAGCTACATCCCCAACCCTTTTTATTTTTTATTTTGAAACAGGCTCTCACTAAGTTGTTGAGGCTGGCCTCCAACTTGTGATCCTCCTGCTTCACCCTCCCAAGTCACTGGAATAACGGGCATGTGTCACCATGCCCAGTTTTTCTCTCTATATTTTTAAGGTATTTCCCATTGTCTTCTAATTTTCTGCTTAAAACTCTAATAATTTGCTTCTTGATTTTTGTATGTGACTGCTTTTCTCTTTCTCAAAAGTTTAAGGATCACTTCTTTATCCATGATTTAAAACTCACAATAATATGCCCTTTTCCCTCTTTCCGTCATTCTTTTCTGCTTTCCTTCCTTCCTTCCTTCCTTTCTCCCTTCCTTTCTTTCTATTATTTTCTCTGCTGTTTTTGGTCCTCTATTTCTCTCATTCTATTTAGTAGGAGATTTATTCAACCTAACTTCCAGAGCTGGGGTATAGCTCAGTGGTAGAGAACTTGCCTAGCATGCATGAATTCCTAGGTTTGATCCCCAGCACTGCAAAAACAAGCTAGCAAATAATTTCCTGCTGTCTTATTTCAGTTTTCAAACTTCTGCCATCTTCTTTTTTATTTTCAAGAACTCTTTACTAGGGCTATAACTGTAGCTCAGTGGCAGAGTGCTTGCCTAGCATGTGTGAGGCACTGGGTTTGATCCTGATCATTACATAAAAATGAACAAATAAAATGTAGGCAATCTGTCCAATTTTTTTTTTAAAAATGCTTTACTCTGGCTATCCCTTTTATAGCACTCTCTTCTTTCATGAATACTTTCTTAAAACTAGCTATCTGAGTATATTCAGTTTAATTATGATAGAGGGTTTCTCCTTCTCTTCTTTTAAGTTTTCTTTGCTCCTGGCATAGTTCCTGATTCCTCTGTGTTCCTTTTGTCTGTCCATTTATTTTGGTCTTCATCTTTCATGTGAGAACCTATTCCAGATACCACGTGATCTTTGACCCTTTGATCATGTTTTACAGTGAACCCCAGAAAAGCCAACTAAAGGCAGAAGGAGATGCTAGGTTGACTGCCGGGACCCACAGACATCAGTATCTGTGGGTCGTTTCTCCTGAGCTCATCAGTGTCTCCCAGAAGGAATCCTCAGCCTCCTGCCACAGGAGGGGTAGTTTGGAATCGTCATTCTGGGATTGATGGGAAGACAGCAGGGGTGATGATTCAGCTGGTAGAAATACACCCTGCGTCCCTGAACCCAAAGCCTGTGTGCTCAAGCTCTCCGAAAGGCTTGGAAGTCACCTAGTTGTTTGAGGTGGGGACAAAGATCAGGGTCTGGTTCCTTCTTTTATAAGCATTCTAACAGTCCTGTTCACCACACCTTCCTGAGCTTTTCTGAGGCTAGAAAGGTCTGGATCAGCCAGCATTGTGATGGCTTCCCACTCTTGCTTGGTGGGCACTCAACATTGTTGAGAAAGAAGCCGAAGCAGTTACTGCTCCTCTGTCTGCTTTCCCATCTTCCAGCATGTGACATCTCTTGTCCTCTATCCCTTTGTCCTTGTAGGATTGTACCTCTTAGGCCCTTTACTCTCCTGTCAGCTAATTTGAGGAAGGAGTGGAGATAAATGCGGGGCTCTGCATCAGCATGTTCAGTTGGGGGCTCCTTCCTGGTGTCTGCTCAGCTCTTTATTGCATTTCTGTGCAGAATACCAGTGTCTTGTGCTTTTCTTGGCTCTCTCCCCAGTGGACTGGGAGGTCAGAAATCAAGTCTCATTTTCTGTGCCCCTAGTGCCTAACCCAGCACCTCAAATACAACACACATGCCCCAAATGTGTGCTGCATAGTTGGATGATCATGTTGCCCTCAGTGTCTCCATCTCTAAGATGAGGGCTTTGGAGCCTTGGTCCAGATCTCTTTGTTTCCACTGGAAAGATGGGGTGGTCCCTGGGGTCCAACAGCTGTATCATTCCAAGGAGAGTGTGGCCTCGGTATGACATCTCTGAGCACCACCATGTGTGTCTTCCTGCCTCTGTTTCAGGGAGCAGTGTGTGCCCAGCCCTGCCCACCAGGGACATTTGGCCAGAACTGCAGCCAGGACTGCCCTTGTCACCACGGAGGGCAGTGTGACCACGTGACTGGACAGTGCCACTGCACCGCCGGATACATGGGAGACAGGTAAGGAAGGTGTTGACTCTTGACCGACTCTTCATATTCACAGCAGCCTTGCCGGGAATGTTTGAGGTTTACCAGCCCATGTCGCTCTGTTTGCCCACCTTCCAGTTCCTTCCTCAGCAAACATTCTGGGTCCTCCTGCCAGGGACAGCCACCCACTCAACCTTCCTCCTCAAGAGAGTGCCTCCCCTCCCCCAGCCCAGTGGCCCTGAATTTGCACAGGTGTGCCAGGGGGGAGGAGTGAGCCCCTGCCACCCACTGTCTGAACTCAGGGAGGGAGACACTGACACAGCCAGTCCAGGGAAGCTGAGTGCAACATCAGTTCCCCCAGTTTGCCTGATTCCTTCTAGAAGTGGATCTTTATTCTGAATTTGAGTCCCCCTGGAAAGATTCTGGTATCAGTTTGCATCCTCTGAAGGTCTGTGGCCTGAGAGCAGACTGAACAAAGGGCACCGGTGTCCTCAAATGAGACCAATTCTGCAGAGTGGATGATCCACAAAACACCTAACTGGGGGATTGCCATATGTCCACATTTGCCACCGTTGGAGGAAGGAGGCCACGCTGATAGCACAGGGGCAGAGGAAGAGAATGTGTGTGCCGTGGGGAGGGGTTTGGAGCTGGAGGAGGGCGTTTGCTCATGGAACCCAGGCCGAGCCTCCTGCCCCTCACTCTCCACTCTCCACGTGGGTCTCTTCCAGCAAGAGGGCCAGTGAAGAGGAGGCTCCCACACCCTTGCCTAGCTCCAGGGATCCATGTTTCCCTTCTGGCCCCTGGGTGTTGTTACTCTGCCCAGACAAAGCAAAGCAAGAGCAACATTTGTTGGCCATCCCTCTGCCTCCCTTGCCTGGGCAACACCAGGAAGCAGGGATTAAAGCTGAGTCAACCAATGCGTCCTCTGGGGCCTAATGGATGAAATCAAGCTCCAGCTCTCACTGGATTTAGCCCCAGTCCTCAGTGATGCCCAGAGGAGAGACTGTCCATTAACCATGGTTCTCTGAGGCCTTTACACCCCATCTGACTCTGCCAACCACTGTTCATCTACACGACTTCCTGGCCTGGAGTGTGGGGTGTGGCATCTGAGGATCCCAGACTAGAGCAACCTCCCCATTAACTAAGGCAACACTAAGGAGGAGCCACTGTGGACAGGAACCAGGAAGACCCCAAATCAGAACAGGACCCCTTGGCTTCAATCCACTTCCATATGAGAAAGAATGTATCCCTTTTGTCGTTGGAAACAAGCAGGCCCAGGGTTCCAGCCAACTAGACCCTACCCGAGATGACCCTGCCTCAGTGTTCACTGCCAAGATGTACTGGGTAGAGAGAGGGTCCAGAAACTCCTCTTGGAACCTGGCCCATGATCTGTGGCCAAAGAGAAGCCCCCAAAGCCAAGGGCCCCTTTAGCAATCTTTGCCAATCAACCACAGGAGAATTCAGAAGGCCACGTAGCATTTGGGTTTCCCACCTAAATAGGCTGCCTGGTGTTTAATATTTTGTAAAATTGCCTCCATTTATTTTGTAGGTGACAGCTGCATTAACCCACCCCAAATCATCACGAGCATATTAACGCTGAGCGGGTATAATAACTCGGGCCTCCCCGGATAGGCTGAACCCAGTGCAAATTAAACACAAGACGTAACGAGGGCTTTTGCAGCTCATTTTGTAATTTAATTGAGCAATGTATCTGGTTGTTAATGGTGATATTGGACACATTAGATTGATATGTTGCAAAGGAAGGATGTTTAAGTAGAGAACTAATTCCTGCTGTGATTACCCTTCTGTTCCACAGGCCCTGTTATTAGCATGCTTTGTGCAAAATTCATTAGCCATCGTTGCTTGATCTCTAAATAAATAAGTTGTTTAAATTGTAAGAAAAAAATAGAGGCTGATTATGTAAATGGATTAGGTTGCCATTATTTCATTTCTAGATCCTTTTTGTGGGACTGTGGATTTAGTCACCCAAAAAAGTATGGCTGGGAGCTCCTTCAGAGGAGCTTTGTGTCCAGGCTCTGACCAGTCCTGCTAGGCAGAGGACAGGAATGTTCAAATGAAGGGGAAGAGGTGTCTCCTGTGTGAGTTCTCTTTCCTGACATTTGAGACATGTGAGGTAAGCAAAGCTCAGTGACTTCTGGAGAGATCCATTCTGAGGCTGAGCCAGGGCCAGCGAGTCAGAGTGATTCTGCAGGTCTTTAACTGTCCTCGGTCCTCCTGTCCTCCTCAGTTTTCCTCCTCATCCTCCTCAGCCTCCTTCCTGTCCTCCCTCTTCCACTCCTTCTCTAGACATCACCTTACCTCTTTCCCTTTCTTCTCCCTCTTTTCCACTGGCCTTCTCTTCATGAGGCCTCAGATTGGTTGGCATGCAGCAAGATATGCAGGAAGATGATGTAGTGTCATCTTGGTCACCTGCAGGCTACATGAACTTGGAGAAGTCACCTTACCTGTCTCATCTCAGCCTCCTCAACTCCAAGTGAAGGCAATGAGATTATCTGTGACTTTCGGGGGTTGGGGACAGTTCAACCTGTGCAGCTGGAAACCCCTTTCTCTCTGATGTTTGGGGCTATTGCCATTGTCACCCCTGCTGCCCGCCCTTCTCCCAGATTCCTCCTTTGCCACAGTGACTCTGAAGGGAGGCAGTGGTGGCACCTTCCTGTGAGGGAAGCTCTCAAGGCCAGACACTAGTCACTCTCCTCTCCTTGTCATTGTGAGTATAGAGCAGCAAAGAGAAAAGACAGACAGGACAGACAGGGACAGACAGGGACACCCTGATCTCGAGTCTCCCTGACATACTGACTGCTCTTGGCCCCATGCACAGCTGGCCTTCCCGAATCTCCTGGAGTGTGGCCACTCACCCTCATGTTGGGCTCACAGGGACACAGGCTCACCCTACCCTGCCTGTGAGGAAAAATGCTCACTTTCACCCATAACCCTCCGAGATATGGTAAAGAAGCTTGGGCCATATTAAAAAAAATAAAATAGAATGTCTATTATTGCTTTTCCCTCTGGTTACTGTAGAAGACATACAGAACCCCTGAAAAATGGGGAAATAAGGTAATTAAAACACTTATAATTCCTCAAGTCCACCCCACTGTTCACATGAGAATTCTTCCCTTTGAGCTTTTTCATGCCAGGATCCAAAGTCAGAACATCAGATGGGCTCTGTTTTAAGAACTGTAAAAACAATATTGACCAGAGTAATAATAATGACTAACGGTTCATAATGAACACTGAGCATGGGCTGGTGCCTCTCTAAACATTTACACACATTATCTCATTGAATCCTCAAACAAGCCGATGAGGTTCCCTGAGTGTCCCATTTTATGGTGAAGACATGGATGTTCTTTGGGTCTGCTCTCCACTGTCCACACCGCTGAAGCAGCACTGGGTAGCCTGTAATCCAAAACCCAGAGGCCAGAGGCCGTTTCCTTCTGTCCTAGGGATGCAGGAGTCACCCCCAGGTTTACCCCTTACCTTGTCAAGAACCAGTCGCTAAGACAACGAATTTGCCTCCCCTGGGAACTAGCCCTGAGCTGGGGTAAGAGGCCCGTTCAGGAAGCCAGGCAGTCAGCCGAGGGGGTCACACCCACCCACAGAGGATCCACACCTGGTGGTTGTGAGTCACATGAAATAGAACAATTGTCATTATGCTGGGCACTCCAAGCGCCAGCCCAAGCACACGCAGGACACAAAAGGGCCCAGTCCTCCTCGTTGGGATGGGGGTGGGCACTCACAGGCAATGGAAAGACCCAGCCCTGGCCCCGGCATTGAGGAGGTCTCCAATCCCAGGAAGAGGAAATGGCGCCCATCTGATGAAGGAGGATGCCTCTTCTCCTCGGGGGAAGCTCCACCTAGGGGAAGAGAAGCATCACTCAGCAGAGAAGAGAGACTGTACGTCTGCCCCAGACTCAAACAACACGGTGCATAGAAACGAAATTACCCCATTTCATCAAACCTAAGATGCCACTGATTAGAAGATGCGTCATTATTTTATACACTGCTAAGAATGAAAAATACCGATAATTAAACTATGTCACACCATCAGTTATACGACTTATCTGATTTCAGACATGTTAAGATATATTTTTAAACATAAGGTTTATTATTAATTGGTACAGAGTTTCAGTTTGTGAAGATGAAACAGTTCTGTTAAGTTGTAGGATAGTGTGCACGTATTTAATGCCACTGAGCTGTGCACTTAAGTGGTTAGAATGGTAAGTTTTCTATTAAAGATTGTCTTAGTCCATTCATGCTGCTATGACAGAATACCTGAGACTGGGTAACTTATGAACCCCGTTTTCCAGTTCTCACAGTTTGGGAGCCCGGGATGTCCAAAATCAAAGTGCTGAACTGGTGAGGGCCTGGTCTCTGCTTCTAAGATGACACCTTGGTGCTGTGTCCTCCTGTGTTGCAAGAGATGGAAGAGCAAAGAAATAGACCTAGCTGGTTTCCTCCAGCCCTTTTATGGGCACATGAATCCATTCACGAGGGCAGAAGGCTCGTGACCTAATCTCCCAAAGGCAGCACCTCTTGATGCTATCATACTGGGGATTAAGTCCCATCGTGAATTTTGGAGGAGATGCAAACATTTAAACCACAGCATATATAGTTTATCACAATTTGAGAAAACATCGGGTTTTGGCATAAGTGAAAGTTAATTGTACAAACTCATTGCTAGGGTGCTAAGGAGACCTGGCCCCAGGCAGGGAGCTACCCGGTAAACTATACCATGGAGTGCTTCCTGGAGGAGGAGAGAGGAGGGAAGGCTGTGGGGTGGGGAGGCAGGAAGGGGTGCATGCTGGGAGGATCTGGAAGAGCAGGTGAGGGAGCCCAGCCCACAGCCCTGCTCTGCTGTTCCACAGGTGCCAAGAGGAGTGCCCCTTCGGGACCTTTGGCTTCCAGTGCTCACAGCGCTGTGACTGCCACAATGGGGGCCAGTGTTCGCCCACCACGGGTGCCTGCGAGTGCGAACCTGGCTACAAGGGCCCGCGCTGCCAGGAGCGACTGTGCCCCGAGGGTCTGCATGGCCCAGGCTGCACCTTGCCGTGCCCCTGTGACACTGACAACACCATCAGGTGGGCCTGGGCAGGGGCAGGGCGGGCTCTGGTGGACGGGGGTGTCTCAGGTCACAGCCCCACCTCCAGCATGGCCTTCCAGATGGGCAAGAGCTGGGAGACCTCAGCCATCAGCTCCTATAATTGCCTTGATTAAAAGGGGGAAGCCAAGGCCACATGGCCACAGTTAGGACCAGAGCCCAGTTGATTCTGTCTACTGCAACCAGCTGCCTGCATTTCAAACTGGGGCTCTCTGACACCCAACACAGCAGCAAGGAAGGGGCTTGGTGACTGCAGGGCCTTGAGCCAAAGAGAGCCAGTACTAGAAGGGACCTTTACAGTCTGTATGACCCATCCTGGGGCCTAGGGAGCATTGTCCCAGGAGGCCCTGGCAAGGTTGAGCAACAGGAGGGACAGAAGCCAGCCCTTCATCAGGGCCTTGGCATAGGATTGGCTCTTCCCTGCTTCTGTGTCTTTTGTGGCTTGGGGCACCTGAACAGAAGCTGGCCCCTGCTTCCAGAGCATATGTCACAGCTTAGATGAAAATGGTCCTCAGTCCTCTGGCTGAGTGGCAGGGGTGGTTCTAGGCAAGGGTGGCTGTTGGGAAGGAAACTGTCCAGAGAGGTGCTGGAGCCAGAAAGCTGCCTGTATGTGACCTGAGCATTCATTCGCTCATTCATTCATTCAACAAGCACTGAGTGCTGTAGGGCTGGCCCATGAGGCAGCCCTCAGGACCTCAGGCCTGAGTGCTCACACTCACTGAGGCACTGACACCACCAGAGGCACAGCTCTATATATGTCCTGCTGAGAAAGGAAACTTCTATTTGCTGAACCACCACCTACCAATCGTTGGAGACTGTTACCCTGGTTCAGGAGGGCTCCCTGGAGGAGGTGGCTTCCGGACTGGGTCTGCAGAGAGGGCATGAACTGCAAGGCATTCAACACAGGGCCCCTGTGGCTGGTCAGAGAGTGGGCACTGCCTCTCTGTTGCCCGTGTGGCGGACACCACCGGGACACCCACACCTGCTGGGAAGACCAGGAAGGCTGCGAGGCTCCCACAGGTTTCTGCTGGGGTCTGGAGCCCGGGAGCCTCTACCACAGAGATCCAGCCAAGCCCCAAATTAAAGAGCTATTGTTTTCCTCCTGTGCCTGAGCAACCGTGCCCTGCATAATTTATCTCTCCTTTGAAGGAGTCCTCGATGCATTATTAATCTGGAAGGACTCCCTCTTCTCCGTCGCTAATCTCAGCCCATCCAATATTAATGATTATTTGCTTTACTGTCTTTACTGCACGTCATGTTTCAGGGACTGGGAGGCAGTAGCCATTCCTAGGGGTGGGGGCTCTGAGGGTGCCTGCCAGGCCACCCCCAGGCACGCTCCTCAGAACTCATGTCCTCACTGAAGGCAAGCTTTGTCACAGCCTGGTCCCTGAGGGCTCGAGCGGCCTGGCTTGTCCGTTTCCGTGGCTGCTGTCAGTATTGCACAGCGCTGGGCACAGAGCGGGCCTTCAGCAGAGAAGCATCACCACAATCGTCTTGACCTGCCCATCCCTCCGGGTGTTCTGCCCAGGACCTGATGTCTGCCTAGTTTTAATATTTCACCCCTTTCGCCCAGCACAGTGCCCCAGTGGCGGAGCCCCCGATACAAAGTTTTTGATTCCGTCTAGCTCTGGCTTTCTCAATCTCGTCACTGTTCACATTTGGGGTTAGATGATTCTTTGTGGCGCATGGCCATCCTGTGCATTGTGGAGGGTTTGGCAGGATCCCTGGTCTCTGTCCAGTGGATGCCAGTAGCTCCTCCTTCCCATGCCCAAGGGATGACTATCGGAAATGTTTCCAGTCGTTGCCAAATGCCCAGGTGGAGTGCGGGTAAGTCTGTCTGAGGTTGAGGGCCTCTGCTCTAACTGGACTCTTTCATGCTGCATTTGGCTTTGATCTCATGGACACGGAGACCGGCTCTTCCCTCTGAGTGGACTCAGGTCAACCCCTCCTTTCCCATGAGTCTTTGACCCATTATAGAGCCTTTACTTGGGATTCAAGGAAAGCAAAGGAGTGACTCTCTGACTCCCAATCTCAGAGCAGTTAAATCATAGCTATGGGATAGGTGCTGAGACCCGGGGGTCCTGGTCTCAGACTGAACTCTACCTAAGCAAATGTCCTGACTCTTCGCCCCTCTATGCCTGTTTCCCAGTCTGTCCATCACTTTCCATCAGCCTAGTGGGTGGAAACTTCTCTAGTGGTCTTTGAAAGTGAAGTTTCCACCCAACTCCCCAAGGGATGAAGGTGAGATCCCTAGAAGCCACATCTCATTTCCCCTCAGCTTCTGCACAACTTACCACAAAGCCCCCACCCTGATGGCTTGAAAGTCCTGAGTATCTTCCTAGGAAGACAAAGTACTCCTGACACCAGCCAAGGCAAGTCCTGCCCACCCAGCCCAGCCTCTCCGGGCTGCTGCCCCCATCCAGGCCATTTCACAGGGTTGAATCACACCCTGGGGAGGAAGAAGTGGCTGGTGAGCTTCCTAGCACTTTCCTCCATCAACTCTTTGTAGTGCACACAAAGAAGCCACCCTCCTTCATACAGGAGTAACCTGAGGGAAGCACCCTGAGCATCAGGCCTCTTCAGCGTCCCCTCCACAATTGGATTGTCATAGACAAAGGCCTGCAGCCACGATTGTGTTTTACCTTTGAAAGATCTGATTTAGCCCACAGATGAGGCCTTGATGGAAATCTCAGCGCAGCCAAAAGGAAGACAGGAAAATCCACTCTGAAAAGATTCCTGCATTGTTCCGCTTTCAGTTCCTATTAACCTGTGATTAATCTATTTCTGGGGAAAATGGGAGAAAGATAGGGGAAACCCAAGAGAATGGAACCAGCCTGAACACCAGTGATGGCGAGTGTCGCCTGAGCCTCACCAGCAGGGCCTGGCCCACCGTGGCAATGGGGACCCTAACTGGGAGGAAGGGAGGCTTGGGAGCAGGGAACTTGCAAGTCCCTCCACTTGGGACAAAGGTGTGAGCACAGTGACCACAGTTCCGAGCTGTCCATTCCCCATCCTCTTTTCAAAGGGACTTTTTGAATTTCATAAGACAAGACAAATAATCAAATTAAATACAGATATTTCATTTTTGGAAATAGTATCATAGAGATGTGAATAGCAGAAAGAAAGGAATGGTTTTAGATCTGGTCTTGGGCCTTCTGGTTCCCAGAGTGGAAAGTGACATTAGCACTTGGCCAGCCTCCAAGCAGCCAAAGATGGCGGCAGAGATCAAGGCGGAAAGCGAGCTCTGCACAATTCCTGTGCGATCGCACTGTGAGGAGTGTGCTCTCAGGAGGCTGCGTCCTGGCCGCAGTGAGAGCCTGGCCATTCTTGAGGCAGAGAGAGCTGAAGAATCTACAGATGAGAAGAGCAGAAAAGTGCCTGAGACCTTTTTAGAATCTCCAGGACTAGGCAGGGTCAATGGTGGCAGCCAAGACCTGCTGGGTCGTTCCTGGGTCCAAGCATGTCAGCCCTCGTGACCTTTACTGAGCTGGTCCCTCTGACCCTAAACCTGAATCCCAGAGGAGGCCCCTAGAAAGGCTGGGCCTAAGGGCTTTGCTCAGATTGTTGAGAGAGAGTAGAGCTGAGGGTCAGGGACACCAATGGGTTCTGCCGGTGGCACCTGTGCCCATCACCCATATGAGGGGGCAGTTTTTCTAGAATTGTGAAGGGCAGAAAGTTTCACAAACTCAGCCCTTACATCCATGCTGCTTCATTATATATTTACAGTTTTTATTGCTTTACATCTGCTCATAAATTTGATAAATTTGATTGACAGTTTTAGAAAGTTAGAGAATACAGAGACATTTAACAAAAAAACTCAGTCACTCATAATTTCTCAACCTAGAGGTAAGCACAAAATTCATTTCATTGTGATTTGTTCCTGTCTGTATCTATCTCACTTTTTCATATTTCAGACATGACTTCGTATGTAATTTACTTATTTCACTAACAATATGTGTTGCTCAGCTTTTCATCACTGGACAAATACCCAAGAAAATCAACTTAGAAGAGGAAGGATTGGTTTTGGCTCATGGTTTCAGAGGTTTCAGGCCTTGGTCCACTGGCTTCATTGCTTTGGGCCTGAGGTGAGGCAAATAATCACGGTGGAAAAGCATGGCGGAGGGAAATTTCTCAGCTCGTGGCAGCCAGGAGACAGAGAGAGCAGGGTAGAGAAAGAAAAGAGAAAGAAAGGGATCATGTACAAGAAATGCCCTTCCAGGGTGCACCCCAGTGACCTACTTTCTCCAAATAGGTCCCACCTCACGGTTTCCACCACTTCCCAAGAGTCCATTCAAATTATGAATGAACCCGTCAAATGGCTTAATCCCCTGATGAGGTTACAGCCCTCATGATCCAACCGTTTCCTAAAAGCCCTACCTGTGAACATTGCTGCCATGGGGACCAAGTCTTCAATACAAGACATTGGGGGACATTCCAGATCCAAATTGTAACAACTCTGTATCATATCATTAAATATTTTGAAAATAATGGATACCTCTCTAGCATTCCTTCATGCAGATGACTGTAATTCATTTAACCATCACCCTGTTGTCAGAGGCAGCCTGAGCCAGGGGATAAATATGGCCAGACAGACCAGGATCAGAATCCTAGTTCTACCACTCGCCCACTTAGCTGTGTGACCTTGGACAAGTCACATAACCTCCAGTTGCCATTTGTGAAACAGGCTTAAATTCCTAATTCACAGGCTTACTGAAGATTAGAAATATGTGTGTAAAGTGCCTGGTGATTTAATAGCCTGGTCACATATTATTTATTATTATTCAAATCACTTCCATTTTCCACTGTTATAAATAATGCTTCAGGGAACATCTCTGTGCATAAATCTTTCTGCATGACTCTGATTATTTCCTTAGGATAGATTTTTAGAAATGGAATTATGAGACCAAAGAGTCAGAACATTTTTAGGTCTCCTGATACATAACCTCAAATCATTTTGAAACTTTTACCAGCATTTTTAAAAAACCTTTACTGTTTTGATAGAGAAAAATTGATATCCAATTGTTGTTTTGACTTGATGATTAATGAGATTAAACATTTTCCAAAATGGATTATTAGCTACTTGTACTTACTATTCAGGAATCGTCTGCCTCTGTCCACCCCCTCATTTTCTGTAAGAAAACCAGAGCCCCCAGACGAGCAACTGCTTGGCTGGGCTGCACATAATTAGTTTGTTCATTAATTCATTCGTCAAATATACATTAAGCACCTCCCATGTGCCAGGAACCCTACCAAGCCCTGAGAGGTAAGGGAGACAGACAAGGGCTCCCCCCACCCCAAGAGCTGCACCCCATTGGGGAGACCTGACAGATATGTCAACAGACACAGAACACAATTTAAACTCAGTGAAAGCTGTGCTCGTTCACAAATATGTAATTGGGCAGTGACTCTGAGCCAGGGACTGGGAACCCATCAGTAGCCCAGAGAGATAAAGCCCGTCCTCATGGAACTTAGCAGAAAGAGGACTGGTGGGGCCCCTCCTGCCAGCCCAGCACACGCTGCCCTCGATACTTTCCCTTGAGCTGGACTCCAGAGCGGGGTAACACATGGGGAATCTAGGTGACTTGTTTCTACCATCCAGGTCCTTTTCTGGGGTGTTAGTCTGAGTGGGGTATATCAAATGCAAAAGATTTACTAGGGGACCCATCTGTCTGCAAGGAAAATGGGGAGGGAGCTGTCAGACTGCAATGCAGGTCTGACCCATGTGAAGGAGAGAGAAAAGAAAAGAAAGGTGGGTGAAACAGTCTTAGCTCACTGCAGTTCTAAGAAGTGTGGTACCACAGGGGACCTTGAAACCAAAGGTGCCCACCAGAGAAGGTCAGTTCACCCAGCAGAGGGCCCACCTAGTCTCCCTGATGTGGAGCAGCTGGAGGGAAACTTGGCCTCAGGATTCCAGACATGGCAGCTGTGGCCTTGAGTTACACTCCTGTAGGAGCTCTGAGCAGCATGTGGGCACCACATCCGGCATCCCCCTGACCATGAATGGACAGTGGCCACTGGATCACACCCCTGCCTGTTAGAGGTTGCTGCCCTCTCTGGGGACAAGCCAGGCAGGACCTGCCTCCAGCCAAAGGGTCCTTTCTCTGGCCTAGATAGATTAGAGAAGAGCCCACCAGATATGAAAGAGCCTTAGCAACACAGGTGTGGAGGACTCTCTGTAGTGCAGATATTGCCAGAGAAGGAAGGCCACCTCTGTTTGCCACGAGGTTGTTTAACTCGTCCAACGTCCATCAAACACCTGAGAGTTAGAGAGGCACCAAGGAGTCATTGCTATCTTCTCATACTTGTCACCACTCAAGGGATCTGCTTCGGGTGAGGCAAGTGTGAAGCTCTGGACCCCATAGCCAACAAGACAAGAGACTGGTCTCTGCATATTTGTACATATGTCAGAAGGCCTGGGTTCTAATCCTGATCTTCCTACCTTCTTGCTGTGTGAATTTAGGCAAGTTACATAACCACCCTGAGTCTGTTTCTGAGGAGGACTAATGAGGCCATTATGTGGTCTGGGCTTCTTTTGATAAACAAACAAGGCACTGAGAAGTCTAACCTCACAGGTCCTTCAATCTGGCTATGATGGGCAGACCAGATTTGCGGTGGGCAGAAGGTGGGACATGGCTACACCTCTAATGGCTGTCCTCTCCCCCTTCTCTCATTGACTCAGCTGCCACCCAGTCACTGGAGCCTGTACCTGCCAGCCAGGCTGGTCTGGCCACCACTGCAATGAGTCCTGCCCTGCCGGCCACTATGGTGATGGCTGCCAGCTGCCTTGCACCTGTCAGAACGGAGCCGACTGCCACAGCATCACTGGGAGCTGCGCTTGTGCCCCAGGCTTCATGGTAAGATGGGGGACCCTCATGGCCCCCCGACCTCCTCCAGGCCAGCCCCCCACTACCTCCTGGCAACAGGGGTTTGGCCTTTGGCCCAGGGGTGAAGGACATGAGTATCTCCTTGTGTCCCCTTAGAGAGTCCATGAAGGGAGAGGCCCTGAGGCTGCTCTCAAAGGGCTGGGGTTGGTCATTGTGAGAGTAGCGGTGGAGGAGTTCTCTCCATCACCCTCCGGTCTGAAACACTAGCTTTCTTCTTTTGTGCCCAGTTCCTCCCTGTCTGCGTCCTTGCCCACACGACATTTTCACATCACAATGACCGCAGTGCACATATGCAGTTTTCCGTTCCACTTTCTTTCACCTACATTTCTATGTTGCTGCTTCTTAATTAGCATTTTTAATGGCCGCAGAACTGCAGAAGCCAATGACCCCCCGCCCCAGTTTTCTCAGCCATTCCCTTACTGCTGAATATTAAGTGGATTCCCAAGTTCCCAGCCGGCATCGCAGTGCTCGGGTTCCTACAACTTCCCCGCACCTACTGAGTTATTTCCTTAGGGTGAATTCCCAGGTCAGTGCACATAATATATTTATAGCTCTTGATGGATGTTGCCATATCACCTTCCTCCAGGGTTATATAAGTCTACACTGTCACCAGTAGTCTATGAGTATACCTATTTCAATTTTGCTAACATTAAAAAAAAATCTTTGCTAATTAGAAAGGTTGAAAATGGCTCCTCACTGTTGCTCTAATTTGCATTTCTCTGATTACTGGGGAGAGTGAACGTTTTCCCCATGTGTTTGTTTACTATTTGTGTTTCCTCATGAATTATGCTCATCTTTATGAGGTTTGATTCTGGGGAACTTGACACTGGAAGTAGAATCCTGTTCAAAGGTGGCGTGTGCACAGTTGAGCCGAAGGATCCACGCATGGACGTCCCCCAGACTCTATTTTTTTTTTAAATTGTGCTATGGGAAATGGTTTATGCAGTTGTGAGTGTGGCCTCTAGAAACAGATCTGGGTCACATCCTGGCTGTCAGACTCACTGACTGTGCAGCTTAGGCCAGTGGCCTCGCCTCTCTTAGATTCTGCTTTCTCACCTGTGAAATGGAATGCCTACCTTCAAGGTTGCCTACAGGTATAGAGAAAGGATATACAGAGACCCTGTAGCAATGGACCTTGTTGAATGTCAGATTCTGATCCAGTAGGTCTGGGTGGGGCCTGAGGCTCTGAGTCTTTGACAAGCTCCCAGGTGATGCGGTTGCTGTGGGTGAGTGGTCCCCGCCTTAAGGAAGAAGCGAATGCATAGCTGTGCTTTTTGACTCGGATTGCACTGATGCCTGGTTCCACTCCCAGAGGCGCTGGTGTTCTTGGTCTGGGTGTGATCTGACTGAAGCCAGAGTGCTGCCAAAGTGGTGATCCACTAGTCTACAAGAGAGCCCTGTCATGATGATGGCAGGGAGGGGCTTGCTTGTGTGGTGACACTGTCTTTGAGGGCAGTTCACCCCTGGTCTGCAAAGTGGGACTCAGGACAAAACATTGCCTAGCTCCTCTTCCTCCTCCTCAGTGAACTCTTTGGCATCTTTAAAGGGAAAAATCTGTTCCTTCTAGAGGTTTCCTCTCTAGTTTGCCTGAATTCGTGTGAGTTGTGGTCCATAACTCCCACAGAAAAATGGTAGCACCCTAGTTTTGGGGTTTGGGTAGGAGAGAATAGGTATTTGGGGTTAAGAGTCTCACATAGGCAAATGATCAAGATTGAGGCTTACTGCACCAGACTGTTAATGGGGCGGCTGGACCCTAGCCAAGTCCCAGCTTGGCTACTGTGGTGGTTCTGTAACTGGGACTCATGGGTCCCAGTTCTGTCATGTGTAAATGGTGAGTGGACAGGGAGAGATGAACCAATTGATGTCCAAGATGATCTGCTATGTGGACTCCATGGGCCAAATCAGGAAAATATCCACTTCTGGGGGACATGAGGGAAAGTAAGAGTAAGAAGGCATGTGCACCGAGGAGGTGGGGCTCACTGAGGGGTGTCACAGTCTGCTCATGTGCATTGTCATGGGCATCCTGAGAACCCCACCTCCTTGTTCCCCCTTTTTACCCCAGCTGCCTGCTTAATCTCTGCTCCTCAGAAGAAGAGAAAATCAGGGCCTGGGAGGGCCTGGGGAACACCAGCGTCTGTGCTCACTGCCTCTAGCAAAGCTCCACTAGTCTAGAGGCCAGGCCACTGCCTCCCATCTGGGATGCAAATGACTTCCTGTCCTTGAACTTCAGGGGCTTGATGCTTGCTGGCATCATCTCACAGTGGAGTCCTTCCTGCCTGGAGCTCAGGACTAAGACAGATTGTGAGCCATGCTGCCCTGGTGAGACCCCACAGATTCCCATTCATCTCCTGCTTAGCCTCATTATACCTGGAAAGGCTTTCTGGGGCCCTGTTGGGTGTTAGGCAGGGTCCCCTCAAGGTGATTACAGCACAGTCAACTGTTCTCAACCAGCTAGTGACTCATTTCTGCAAGCACCAGGCTCCAAGGGGGATACTGTTACTCTTGCCCTCACTTCAGCTTCCCAATGAATGTGACTTCCTGCAATTAGCCAGCTCTGGCCAAAGTGGGGGATGGGGCAATCAATCTGCAAAGCAAACTCAGCTGAGGCTCCCCTCAAAATATCCCGCAGTCAGTAATAATTAGCTATGCCTTTGTCTGTTGGATGGTTTGTGAATTTATATACCTGCTTATTTCCTGAAAGGCTTTAAGATAGGGAATTGGTGATGGACTCATTAAAAGAGCCTGTTTCTGGGCATTTGGAGACTTTCATCCTAGGCTCAGTAACCTTGGACTCCTCACTTCACCTTCTTGGGCCTCAGTTCCCTTATTTGTAAGATAGAAGGAGTCAATCCTTCTTGCCTGCTGTTGGATGTGAGTAGTCGACATGCTTGGCCATGGATGGCAGGCCATGTCCTCAGCTGTCCCCTCCCACCAGAGCACTCCTCACCGGGGCTCTGTAAAGAGGATGTTGAGCAGCTTTATGAATGCCAACTCTCTGAGGGCTGAGAGGGATTTTGGACTCAACACCAACATGAGCAGTGCTGATGAAGTAGTGGACCACCCCTGGGACCTCAGTGACGTGCCTGCTCCAGCCAGGTGGTCCCCATCCCTGGAGGGCACAGGGATAAAAGGCAGAAGTAGGCCCTGCTTGGCATGCTGGGCCTCACACTCTCTCCTTTCTTGCCAGAACACTGGATTTTTACTCTGCTAAGGACTGGGGTGGAGTGTGTATGGAAAGGCTCATTGGACACCCATCCAGCCACCACCAAGGAGTGGTGCTCTGATAATCATCATATCCTCACTAGCAGTGACACTCACTGAGTTCTTGCTGCATGCATCATCTCCTTTATGCCTCACAAGAGCCCTGCTGTGGTACGCTTTCACTTTCCTCAATTTGCAAATGAAGAGCTGAAGTTCAAACAGGATAAGTGACTTGCCTAGGATTAAAAAGCCAGTAGTGGTGGGAGCCACTGAACTCTCTTATGTCAGTTGATGAGCTCTTATGGAAGGGGCACTGTGGGACCACACAAATACGGGTTCAAATCCTGACTTTCCAACTCCTGCTCTGCCTACTGCCAAGTCACTTGTCCTGCCTAAGCCTGAATGTTCTCATCTGTTACAGGAGACTTTAACTGTGAGAGTGGGAAACTTCACAGAGAAAATTCACAGCTTAGTGCCTAGAACATAACAGACCTCTGGCGAAATATTAAGTTGTGAAGTAAGTGAGAGGACTTGCTTCCCCAAGTCCTAGTGCATGCACACACATGCACACACACATGAACACACACACATATGCACACAGTGTCAGAATGAGCTGTTGCAGGCAGGTCCACGCAAGAACTTGTGGGTCACCCCGAATGGTCAGTCGGTCTCAGCAGGCACTGTGAGGTGTACATGTTTGTTAGTATTTGGGGCGCAGAGATGGGGATTGGGGTGGGAAGAGACTCTGGGCATTTTACATGTTAGCTTGACAGCAGCAATGGCATTATTTGGGGCATCCATTGGTGAATTTCACTAGAGCTTCCCAGAGAGGGAAAAGAGCCTTGGGCTGGAAGGTTGTAAAATGAGTTCATACCTCTGGTTCTACCTCCTTTGGGATTTCTAATTTTCATCTGTAAAATGAGAATGAAAGTCTCTGCCCAACAGAAACAGTGGTGGGGGCACCAGTCATTCCAAAGGGAATACTTCAAAGAGGGGGCATTGTTTCAGCACCATGGACAGCACCATGCGATCCCCCTAGGCTCCCTACAGAACCCAGGGTGAACAAGAGGGCAGAATGAAGGATCAATGACAGAGGGATTTGCAGCCCTGTCCTGGCAGAGTCTCTCTGAAGAGTTGAGGACCTTTCTTTCCATCTGCCCATCCTGGCTAGAGAAACAACTGAATTGAGGATGGGGGACCAAAGGAGGCTGCCCATCCACTTGTAGGTTTGGGTCACATTACCCTTTTCCATGGCTCCTCATCCCACCAAAGAAAATACAAACCTGTCCTTTGTAACTTGCTCTCAGAACTAAGTAGCCCAAGCCAGGTACTGTGGCACGTACCTGTAGTCCCAGCTACTCAGAAGGCTGAGGCAAGATAATTGCAAGTTTGAGGCCAGACTGATCAATTTAGCAGGACTGTCTCAAAATAAAAAGTGAACAGGACTGGGGATGTGGCTCAGAGGTAGAGCGTCCATAGGCTCAATCTCCAGTATCAAAAACCAAAAGATTAAAAAAAGAAAAACTAGTTAGTCCACCTAATCTCATGTCCTGCTAAGTCCTGTCACACCTGTGTGGTGGCCACACATGGCTCCCTTTTCCCCACCTACATCTAGGCCTCTTTGCCTTTTCCAAAGCTCTTCCCCTTCCTAGAATGCCCTCCCCACAATCCTTGTAGAATCCATGAACATCCTTCTCAGCTTTCAGGCTAAGATCCAAGGCTGGTTCTTCCATGAAGACTTCCATAAATCTCCTCTTTCAGAGTTAACCGTTCTCTCCTCTCTCCTAATCGCACATGGCCCATACTCAGAACATGTCTCCCTGAGGACAAGGCCACGTCTCCCTCTAACCTTGTGCCTCCTAACCTCCACCACCCACGCCTACCACATGGACAGCTTGCTTAATGCACTATCTTTGAAATGGAAGAAATCCTTGGTAGGAGTAATGTCGTTAGAGCAGATGTTTCCAGATGACATGCATGGGAAGGGCCTTGAGCAAGACTGGGACTTGAATCTACCTGTTGGTCCCTCTGATGTTTAGATAAACAGGTAGCTGTCCTCCAGCACCATCTCTGCCTTCTTTGGACGATGGCATGAGCTTCTGCCTTATGCAGTGCTGTGTGGTGGCCATGCAGAGACTCGAGAGCCTCATTTCCTGCCCCTATTATGTTGCATGTGAAAGGGGAATAACAATAAAGCCCATGGGATTGTTGGACTGATTAAATTTATAAAGCCATTTATAATGCCCAGCAAATTAGTCATTTCAACAAGTTTTACCAATTGTTAACCATTTTTAAAAACATTGACACTGTCACTGCTGTTATTTACCCCAAGGTAAGAAGAGGCTGACCAGGCCTGGCCCCAGGGCCCTGTTTGGAAGCACAGGTGGTAGGCAGAGCCCAGTTAGCCAAAGCTTCCTCCCGGCCGGGGCTGAGGGCTCCTAGATTCCCAAGAGCAGCCCCAGAACTGAGAATAGACTTCTCCACACAGGGGGAACAAGGCCGTGCTCCTCTGCTGGCCAGCCCTCCTTGCCTTAATTAAGGCCTCACCTAGGTGCCAGCCTGATGGAGCCTCCTGCAATGCTCTAGGACTAATTGCTGCCACCTTGGTGCCTGCAGTGAGCAGCCTGTGAGGTCACTAACCAGGTTGCAAGACTTGATTTCCCAGGTCCCCTCCTGTGCACTCCTCCCGCATGGAACCCCATGGCTGGGAGAGCAGGGCCCTCTGGCCATTCCTCAGTAGATGCTTCCCCTCAGCTCTGGCTGTAATGGGGACAGGGAGCTCAGGAGGTGGGGGAGGGGCCATGCCCCCCCTCCCAGGGGTCTGGGGCACATATTTCTCCCCAGGGATGACAGCATTTCTATTACCTTAAAGGGCTCATCTATTTATGCCCCAATTTTTTGAAGCCCTGTCTGCTGTTATTGAACCCTGCTCGCCAGCGACGGGAGCGAGCACTCCATCACCCAAATGAACAAACTCGTTTCCGCATTTGTCTCGCCTTCCTGCGTGCTGTCACTGTCGGTGGCTCATATGCAAACCTCAGCTGCTTTGGCCAGGAAGGCAGGAGGGGGCCAGAGAGAAGAAACTCCAGATCAGTGGGGCAGTAACTGCATTTCCTCCGAGGTTCCCAGTGTCCTTCACAGACAGCCCCTCCCCAGCCTCCCCCAGCAGGGCAGAGTGCACCTGCCTGTTGGGTGGCCCCTGAGCTTGAGGCTTGGGTGCAGCCAGGAGGGGATGCAGACTGAAGGGACAGCCAGGTGACGTGATGATGATGTGCTTCCTGTTCCTTGTTTCATTCTTCATCAAAACGGAGGTCTATAAATTATTAGCCCTAAGAGCAGAAAATCAGCTTCCTGTTCCCCACCACCACCACCACCATTGACTAATTTCTTAATTATTGTCATAAAAGATTTTCCTGGATGCCGTGCTGGAGATGAGGAATTTACCCTCTAGCTGCTGCAGCCCCCTGAGCAAAGAAACCCAGACAGTGCTAAATAGCAGACACAATCCAAAAATATAATGCACACACACTCCAGTACTCAAATCCCAGCTCATGGTCACCTGCCATGGTGGGGTTATTTAGGTATCTCAAACCCTGATTTTTTTAATGACCTTTATTAGAGAATTCTCACTTTTTTTTTATACTGGGGATTGAACTCAGGGGCACTCAACCACTGAGCCACATCCCCAGCCTTATTTTGTATCTTATTTAGAGACAGGGTCTCACTGAGTTGCTTAGCACCTCACCATTGCTGAGGCTGACTTTGAACTCTCAATCCTCTTGCCTCAGTGTCCCAAGGCCCTGGGATTATAGGTGTGTGCCACCATGCCCAGCTCAAACCCTAATCTTTTATCTATAAGACAGGATAAATAATAACACTATGTTCTAATGTGATTATTAGGATAATGAGATAAAATATATATCGTGCTTAGAACAAAACCCGGCATGTAGTAGATGCTCAATAAGTGTTCATCAGGATTCATTATGTGACTGTGTGGAGAAGATACAGCATTAAGTAAAAGGGCATGAACTTTGGGGTCAGAGAGACCTGGGTTGAAATCCTAAGTCAGTCTGCCTGTCTGCGTGAACTTAGGCAATGTACTGAGCCTCTTCGAGTCCCCATTTCCCATCTGTGCAATGAATTAAGAACACCAGTCCTGCAGAGTCAGTGGCACTGAATGAGATGCAGTGTGGAACTCACAAGATGAGATGGAAGGATTCTCTGCACGTCATAGTGCACCTTCTCCCTGTACAGAGGAAGAATCTGAGGTCAGAGAGGGAAAGTGACTTGTCTCAGGTCGCACAGAGCTGGGGTGGATGGAGGTCCCAACTCCCAGGTCAGGGCTCTTCCCACCTTTACCTCCATGTCATGAGTTTACTGATGACAGAGCAGATACCTACAGGTGTTTCCCTGGGCAGGGAGGGATAATAGCGGGGTGCTGGAGGAGGGCACCAGGAGGTTAAGTCATGTTGGCAATTAATCCACAGAGCAAAGTAGTGGAAATTGGCTTTGTGTCAATGAGGCTGAGTCCAGTCTTCCCTCTGGGACCCACAGTTTGTGGCTTCATTAGGGAAAATTGCTGACTCTGCTGTTCTGAAAAGTAAATATCCCATCTCGGGCCACACTCTTGCCACCGTGGTCCTGATGTCCTCAGTAGCACCCTCGTTCTCGGCCATGGGCACAGCCTGGCACGGCAGCACTCTGAAGATGCTGCCAGGGCAGGTCTCAGGCGCCCCGCCCTAAACACACCTAGCTTTCCTCTCCTCTGAGCCTCAGACATTGATGGGGCTTCTGCGGGTTTCTGTGGGCTCCCAGCCCTGGAGAGCCCGGGGCCTGGATCTGAGTCCACAGATTGTGGGGTGGGGGCCACAAGCCAGAGGAAACAACCAAGCGACTGGGATGACAATGCTCCCATTTACAGCATGAAGTGCAATGGGGCCTGGGCCAAGCACTCCTCGCTCTTGGTAAATCACTTTGTCAAATCCTCACAACAACCCTTAGGCAGGAGCTGTTAGGGTCCCCACTTGGAAGATGGGGAGACTGGAGCTCAGACAGGCAAAGTCACCTTCCCTCGTTGGTAAGTGGCCAGCAGGAGCTGAGCTTATTGCTGTTTGAACCCAGAGCCCATGCTTTTAGCTGCAAACCAAAATTGCCTGGACAGGACAGGCCTGTGGGGACATTCTTAAATAGTGGACCTGAAACTCAGGCCTCTTTCTAGGAGAGGGGACAACACCAGCAATGTCATTTCTCAGTTGGAGCCTAAGTGGCCTCCCACCTTTCCTCTTCTCTGGGAAGTAGGCAGGCCCTCAGCCTCTCACACCTGGGTCTGCTGGTTCTTGCCGCTCCTCTGTGGGGAAAGCC